>VXBJ01001707.1:258537-279592 GCA_013400055.1 Nycticryphes semicollaris | reverse complement strand
CCCCCCCCCCCCCCCCCCAATCCAAAAGCACTTTACAGATAAGTCGGTGCTTGTCATCCCTGTGCCGATCAGAAATGCAAGAGTGGGCCTCAAACCCAACCTCCACTCCTACACCAAACCCATGAATTCCAGATCGGTGTCATCCTGACAGTATGACAGTTAAAGCAAGCAATAAAAAGCAATACAAAAAAAAAAATTACCTAAAAAGGATGAAAGTCTGTCCCTGACACCAACAATTTTAAGCACAACCTCCCTCAAAAATCAGATGCAAAGGCACTTGAATAGCTTCTCCTCAAAATCTACATTGAAAATGATTGGTTATATATTTCTATTTCTTCCAGTAGCGTTGAATTAAAAACCAAAAATAATCTCACTCTTTTAGAGAGAAGCAAATATCTCTCCCCCAGCACACAGGGCTTTTCTAATCCACTCAGATCTGATGTGCGCTTATTTGGGAAAGCAAAAGGAAAACCTTCTCTGAATCCCATTGTTCTAACATTTTAAAAACAAAACGCTCTTGATAGCTGTAGTGTTTCTCAACTCACTCCTCCGTAGTTATTTCAGCAATGCTCTAGAGCGGAATATGTTCAGCGCACGTTCATTTTTGTATGTGAAATTCCTTACATCCTACCGAGCAGGAGACAAACTCAGATTACGTAAAAGTATTGCCACAACTGAAGGAAAAACAACCCAAGCAGCATAACACACATCGACTCTAAAAAACCTCTAAATGGCTTCCTTGTGCCCTAGGAGCAGCCGAATCCCTATTCCACATTGATTTTCCGCAGAGTTACAGGAGGCCAAGGAACACCTAACACCACGTAAATCAAAGTCTCTGCAAGAGAAAATTGGCCAAATACTCACAGGGCTTTGTTTTCTCTCCCCATCACCTGGGAGCGTGGTCCTGCAGCAAGGAATCAAGCCAGGCAGGCTGGTCACTCTGGGCTCCGCTGCCTTCGGAGCAGCACTTGGGTCAGACCCTGCTCCGGTGTCGTCGTTCCCCCCGCCCTGCCATCCCCGTCCCCAACGCCAGCTCCGTTCTGCTGCTCACCACGTCAGGATGATGTTACAGGTGCCACCTCCCGCCGCTGATGTCAAGCTCCACTCCCAAAAGCACAACCACCATCTCCCTGCGGCGCCTACGGCCCCCAACGAGCATCACTTCTGCATCCTCCCTGTCCCCGGGGAGCAGGCGCCAGGCTGATTTCAGCAAAGCTTACAGACACGGAGCCTTCTCTCGTCGTTAAGTCTCTCGGCATTAAAGAGCCTTTCCTTCCAGAACGCTGCAGCAAATGTAGACACACACCCCCCCACACACACCCCGCCTCCCTCGGGGGGGGGAAAAATGAAGTATTTTTTACAGTTTCTTTCTCTGGCGCAGTTTAATTTGCTCTTTTATTAGAGCGAAGTGCTGTAAGAATAGGTAAGGAATGGCGCAGAACACCGGAGGGAAGGATTCACGGATGCTCTCCCCAACATTCCGGAGTAAGCCGAAGGGCTGGCAATGCAGCCCAGGACCAGAGCTGATGAATGGTGCAGTGCTGCTGTTGTCATGGCAACTAAGAGAAAAAAAAAAAAAAAAAAGCAGCACCATATAAGGAATCGTGACATGGATTCTGGGAACAATTTATACTAAAAGGCTGTAAGCCCTTGGATGCTTTAAAGCTGCAGCATCCCCTTCTCCTTGGCTGGATACAGGTTCCATTGCTGGGATTGGTTTCGTTGTCGGCACAAATCACATCACGTCAGTCCAAGCCAGGTTTGCTTTGGGAGCATTGTACCAAAACACAACGAAACGACATGATTTTACAGCGCTTTCAGATCATTCCAACTGAAATAATGGGAATTATTAAGTAAGAAAAACATCAGGATGCTAACACTGACCCACACCAACATCTGTGAAAACCCTGGTACCACCAAACCCCACATCAGCAGGCAGCTCCGCGCAGGTAGGAAGCTCTGTCTCTACCAGGAGCGAGCTTGAGATGAACCAACCTGCAGCACCATCAGGTGGCTGAGAGCCTGAGCCGCACTGCCACCAACCACAGCTCCAGCCACTCCTCCTCCAGACAGCAAAATATCCCCAAATTAACCTGGACACCGGGAGCCAAGGCTGGCAGCGCCTCTAAAGCATCTCCAGACAGAGCAGCGTGGTGAAAGCTGACCCGAACTGTTGCCATAGAATCACAGAATGGTGAGAGTTGGAAGGGACCTTCAAGATCATCAAGTTTCGAATCCCCCTGCCCTGGGCAGGGACACCTCCCACCAGACCAGGTCCCTTCCAAGCCCCCTCCAACCTGGCCTTGAACCCCTCCAGGGATGGGGCAGCCACAGCTTCTCTGGGCAACTGTAGCCATAGGGAGCTACCAACAGGACCAGGGAACCTGTTCCACGCTAACATAGGAGGGAACAAACTGCTTTATTTTACAGCATCAACAGGGGCTTCACACTTAATACTCGTGCTCAGACAGGCGTTAC
Organism: Nycticryphes semicollaris; assembly: GCA_013400055.1. Classification (NCBI taxonomy): domain Eukaryota; kingdom Metazoa; phylum Chordata; class Aves; order Charadriiformes; family Rostratulidae; genus Nycticryphes; species Nycticryphes semicollaris. Next base: position 277,114 of record VXBJ01001707.1, on the reverse strand, counting down.
ACCCTGATCAAAAGAAGGCTGCAACTATTTCACCAAAAGCCGGCACCACACTGTAGGTCTGAACTCTTTCTCTCAGCAAAGTTCAAACTTTTTGAAATCCTTTCCATTTATTACCCTGTTCTATTTGGCCAAACGTGTCCTGGCATGGACAGAGTCTCCTCAACACTCACACACCTACAGCAGTCACCTCCTGCCTTCACACCAGGCAGTGCTTGAGTTTGAGGGAATAAAGAAGTCCCAGAGGGTTGCAATTCTCAACCTGGGCTTGTCACCATTAAACGAGAAACAAGAGTTTGAAAGTGGAGAGACCTCAGCTTGTTTAGTCCCACAATTACAGCTCTCATCAAGAGTATTTAACCACTTGCTGAAGACAAAGAGAAGGAAGAAATTGCAATCCTCATGGCTATTCTCAAGATACACGAAGGATGATGCAGAGGGACAGGGTGACAAGACCTACCACTACAAATGACATGGGTGATGGTGGCACAGGGACACTGCCCATGGGTGTCCCCAGCCTGGCTCTGGAGGGTGTTGAGAACCATGGTGGTGGGTTCTCACCAGTATCACACACAAGAGTGAGTCTCCGTCCTGCTCAGCTCTGCTTTGGAGGATCTAGTGAAGATACATGTTTTTCTCAGGAAAGAGGATGCTCTTTAATGGTCTGAATACACCCAGGAACTTCCCTGCTCCTTGCCAGGAAGCCTGTTCTCAGGGAAAGTTCCCACATTCCCAAAGCACAGGAGGAATGTTCTCAAAGCCGGGGGGTTAGCAATGAAAGCAACTACAGACTCGTGGATTCAGGGAATTGTTGNGGCTCAAGAGTCCCAGCTCTCTCAGCCTTTCCTCATCAGGGAGATGCTCCAATCCCTCCATCATCTCTGTTGCCCTGCGCTGGACTCTCTCCAGTATTCCTCAGGCCTGTGTCTTCAAAGACACCAAAACATCTAATCCACGTTGGATGCAGGAGGAATGAGGCCTTTGAGAATCCAAACCTAAACATCTACATCACTTTTAGAAAAACATGATTTATTTCCTAAATTTCTTGATAATATCCCCCCTTCCTCTCCCTGTGCATGGGCACTCACACACACACCCTCCTTCAGAGAGAATCCTAAAGCTTGCAATCTGCCATTCAACAGAAAAAGAAACCAACACAGAAATAGCCAAGTACTGTGATGAATAAATTTATCCCCGTGCATATAAATGCACAGCAAGTCAATGAGACACCCTTCCTGAGGAGGAGCAAGGCACTGCCCCGGGGCTTTGTGCAAACCCTTTGCACGTGGCGGGTTCCACAGCCCTCGATTAAAGCATCAGTAGCCCAACCTTTGGGCCCAATATCTCATCTTTTAACCCAACATGACGCTGAGCACTATTTTTGGCATCGATTCAGGAGAGCCCTTAGATCCAGCCATCTCTAGGAGCCCCCTCCTGAGCAGCAACGCTCTCCTGAAGGAAGGTACACAATAAAAATCGCATTATTTTCACGGCAGCTACAGCTTTGAGTCACCCAACGTGAGGCTTTTGATGTAGAGCAGAATATTTAACCTCACTGCTTTTGAAAAGGGTGGTTCTCTTTGTGCAGAGCCAAGCTAACTTTTAAGTGCTAATTTGATTCCAGAGAGAAATCAAAATGGTGTCTTCTACATACTCATCCCGGGCTGGCAGGGGTTATTTTTGTTATTTTCTTTTGGTTATGTGTTTTTCACATTATGCTGGGTAATAAAGCTGCTGTTGTTATAAAAAAAAATTATAGATATATATATATTAGACAGCCTAAACTGAGGTTGAACACACTGATTATTTGAAATATGTTCTTAGCCCCTGCTGAACAATAGGTTTTACAGGCAGGAGAGGGGGAGCTGATTACTTGTGCTCACTAGTACTTCACCCCTTAGAGCCACAATGACCTTAGCTTTTCTTAATCACCAGACTATTCAGCAGAGTGAAAATTGCAGCCACACTGAATATTTATCAGCCTCCGAGTCCCGCCAAGTGCCCGCACACAGAAAACCCAGACTCCAACACCAGCCAGAGGCCTTAACCACAGCCTGTTATTAGTATGAGGGGTTTTTTTTACCAAGAATGGATATTTTAACTTCTCTCTGGATGAAAAGCCAACGTGTTCACTTTAAAAGTTCACATTATAAATAGATAAATAAACGAGCAGCACTGCAGTTTCTACTGGGCAAGGTTCTCTGCATCATACAGATTCCTTTTCCTTTTTAAAGGGCTAAGTTAACCCCCAAATTCACATGACACCCCCTAATGCCCATGAGAAGGAACCATCCCAGTAGCTGCTTTCTGCTCCCTGTGGGAGCTGACAAACCTTCTCTACTGCACTGGAAGGGCCACAGGCAGCTCCAGAAAGACCTGAGACACTTCAGCCCTCCAACATGGGCAAGTCATCTTGTGAGGAGCCTGAAAAGTCTTTTGTATTTAAATTTTCATCTCTGAGGAATTCCAGAAAGCGTAAATCCAGAAGCTGGTACAGTCACATTTTGTTGCAAATGGTCTTAGAAATTAAATCTCAAGTAATAAGAATAACAATAATAAAAAATAATTTAAAAAAAAAAAAAAAACACAAAAGAAAGAGACAACAAAGTGTTTTATGTAAGAAACAGTACCATTCCACTGTCCCACCACTCCACAGATATGGAAATTATGACATGAATGGGTCAGTCACACACAAATGTATGTAAGAAGCAAACAGCATGAAAAAGCCCCTACAATTGGATAATTTCTCAACAATTTTCTATGCTCTGAAGGTCTCTTTGAAAAATCCATGTGGCAACTGTCAGAGGGACAAAAGCCTCTCTTTGTACCACTCCAGTTTCCCAGAATCACCCTCATCCCTGTTCCAAAAGGAATCACTGCTGTTATTGTGTAGGATTAACCGCTGGACAGGACACGGAGACAAAGCAGAAGAGGAAACCATCACCATCAGCCTGTGAAACCCCTCCACGCAGCCACTCTCAAACCACCAGCTGCTTATTTTTATCTGAAAGCCCAACCCAACAAGCACAACCAAGATTTCTGAAGCCAGTCCCTTATCAATTCTACCAGATTCGAGGACGCTACGACGGCACTTACAAGACTTGTGTAAAATCACAGAGGGGGGGGATTGGGCAAAACTGGGGAGAAAAGCATCAAAAAAGCAATTAAAAAAAATAAAAAAATTAAAAAAATACTGCAAGGCTGTGAATTTGTCTTCACAAGTCTAATATTAATCTCCACGTTTTATTTATGGATCATGCTGGTTTGCTAATGAATAAAAATGAGGAGAGTCTTTACAAACTGCCACTTGATGTCCACTAGTAAAGAAAAATAATATCTTTTTATTTGCTGATGCAGTAAATGGTCACCCAACAGCCATTTTTTTCTGCTGCTGAGAGATTTTATTTATTTTTTTTTTTGCTTTTAAAAATCTCTCAGATTAGTAGTAAGTAAGAGGGACAGATGATAAGGAATAGTTGGATGAACCAAGATAAATACCATTAACAAAGAGCAGAAAGCAGTTCCTTTACACCTTACCTTAATGAAAGCAAATTCCTATAATGACTGCATGAGGATGTAAATAAACACCTTCCTTTTACAGTATCAACAGTAAATTAAACTAATAATTTTAAAAATCATGCTAATCCACCAACGCAGAGAAACACACTCTGAATTCTAAGTATATGAGGAGCTCCACCGAAGTCATGGAGACACGGACGTGTAAAACACGAGCACGTGTTTTCATGGGATCTCAGACTGGGGCCAGCCGGAATGGGATGTGTTAAACAGCTGGAAAAGGAAAAGCATGGACAGTGTGCAAGTAGAAGGCTGACATCCTCTTCTTCCCAACCAACTTTCCAGAGATTCTGGTGTGTGGCCCCAAACCAGACCTCCCGACAAAACCGGGAGCCTACACCTTTCTTCTCATGCTTTTGTATAATAACAGTTCTCAGCATTTTACTAACGTCTCCACGTTTTGTACATAATTTATTCAAGTCAGCACTTCATCACCTACAGTTTCCAAAGCAGAGGAGAAGACCTTCTCCCCAGCTGAACCTCTCCAGCCTGGCTCTTACCATACACCTACCTCACTCCTCTGGGGCTGGAGCTACCCCTGAACCCCACATGAGCCACCAGCTCCTTCCAACTGCCACCTGCAGAAGCCACTGCTGGAATTCCAGGATCTAGGCTTTTGAGGAACTAGCGGGACACTCCGAAGGGCAGCGCTGAGAAATCCAACCCAAAGCTTTCTGGGTTTGGAACTAAATGGAACCTGACCTGCTTCCACCTGGCAAAAGAGAATTAGGAATCCACGGAGCTTCTGTGCTCGGATGAGGTGCGGTAATTTTGAGAAGCAGGAGGAGGGCAGCGTGTGCTGACGAGGCAGAGGTCCAGCAGATTGCACCAGGGCAGCTCGCTGAGCAGGCAGCAAGTTGTTAGAGAAACGGAGCTGCAGGGGTGTAAGGAAAAATTACTCCTTACAGGGGGTTCAGCTCAAACCCCAATTTCAGCAAAGAGCAATGAACTGCTCAAGCAGACACATGAATATAATGTTACTCAGGGCTACAACAGGCGAGTGTATAAACACAAAGGATTATGGTCAAAAGAAGGGGACAGAAGGGTAATGAATGAGATAAAGGTACTAAAGAGGCCTAAACTATTTGTAAAATATGGGGGTTTTTATCCCAACTGAATAAAGGCCTATGGACCTGGCTGACGTTACCTGCCTCTACCAAGGAAGCCACACAAAACAAAGAAGAAAATCCCTGCAAGTAACTCAAAAACTGGAAGGAAGAGGAAACTGGGTGAATGTGAGGATCATGGGAGGAACCTCAGGAAAAGCAGGAACACACTAATACATTACACCATAAACAAGTACAGACGTGCTGCAGGAAGGAAAAAAAAAAGCCTTGATTGATTTGTGTCATTTTTCACAACCCGTGCTTTTCGTGGCAGGAAGGGTTGCGGATTCCACACCTACCCATGGTGTGGCAAAGGCAAAGAAAAAATAAAACAAGAGTTCATGGCAAGCACACACAGAATTCCCACCTGCAAAAAGCTCTGGTAACTAGAAGAGGAAACGACAGGGGTTTAGAGACACTAAGGTGAAATGCATTGCATTTTGAAACTGCTTTTGTAATCTGCCACTGACTTTTATTACTCTAAAAGTCAAAACCAAACTTCTAAAAGTCAAGCTTGTTTTAGCAGTTGCTCTGCTAAAGAGCAATACGCTGTGTTCTTGGCTGTTCCACAAAAGAGAAGGGACAAAGAGGAGCTCTGAGCATCCAGTGGCACAGCCCTGACTCCCACTGCAAACTGAAGGATACTCTTAAAAAAGAAAGTGTTTCAAAAATAAAAACCCAAAAAACCCAAAATCCACAAAGCCCCCCCCCCATATTCTCCACGTGTCACATCACCAACCCTCCTGAAAAACCAGCCTGTGAACCACAGAGCTCTCCTCATTTCCACTAAAAAGTTGCCTTCAGCCTTCGTGTTTTAAGGCAGAACTTCAGCCGCCCCGCAGAAGTTCTTGGTGATGGGAAACTCATGTTGAAGACAACCAAGTCAGGCACTGAAACTTTTAAAGTATTTTCACATCTTTTTATTTATTTATCTGCCTGATTCTCTTGCATCTCTGGAGCTCAGACCCACAAGAGCCTCGAGGTGACTCTGGCACGATCCAGGAACCTCTCCCTCCTGCCAGTTTCCATTTCTCCCTTCAGCAGAGGGCAGAGAAAACACCAGGGACAAAGTCTAGCAGAGCTCCCTTTTGTAACCATAGATCAGATTGTATCAGGTACAACTTCTTTTTGGAGGTTTCTCTCAGTACAAAAGCAATGGAGTGGCTGATGGGTTTTCAAGGTGATCAGATTTTAGGCAAGAAGCAAGTTTCTCAAACTGGTACCAGTAGAAATACAACGTCAGGCTTTGAAATAGATGTTGGACTCCAAGTGCTTTGAAATCCAACTACTTTAAAATCTTTAGGTTTTCAAACCACAATCCCAGCAGATTAAATAAACACAACAGTTTAAAAATAGGCATGAATTACAAAAAAAAAAAAAAAAAATCACTTTTCTATATAAGTTTGTAATTTTTCTGATTCTTGGCATTCAATATTTTAGCATAAAGGTCTTTCAAATTACTGTACAATTTCCACTGTGCGTAAAGCACAACACATAGTGGAACTGAAACACACCAGAAGTGCTAGAAATTTCTCAGAAAAGTAGAGAATATTGGTAAAACAGAGAGATCGTTTTCAGACTAGAAAGATTTCTCTGTCAGCTTGAAATCCAATCCGTTCCTAGGGTGGACTAAAGTAGCTGCTACAAGAAACAAACCCCGACTTGTACACAGAAGCTCACTCAAAGTGTTTTCTTACAGAGTTTTTGCACCACCGGACCTTAAAAGCCCCACTGAACTTTATTTAAAGTCCTTACCAGTTAACTTCTTCACAGGTTGGAGCCGAACACTGATAGACTGATGTGTGAGTAAGGGGGAGGATGGAAGGGAGCGGGACATGCCCTCCATAATCCGAATGTGCTGCATACCTTCGGTCACTGGGAGTGGCGGAATAGCGTAGTCTGGTTCAAAAGCACAGTCGTTCTCTGTGGAGGTGCCTGGGGAAGGGAGGGGGGGAAACACAGAAATAAGGAGGTCAGAAGACAAGGTTTGGCAGTGCTTGACAGAGATGGCTGTTTGCACGGGTCTGACACACACACACACACACCCCCCATGAAGGAACTGCATTTCTGGAGCAGCATCTCCAGCAGACCTCTTTAGATGACAAACAGCATAACCATGAAGAATTTATTTTGATTTTTTTTAATTTGTATTTCAGAGCCCTAGAGTTGCCAGCTTTAAATCTAATTCAGACAAAGCAATAATCCTTTTAATAAGAAGGTTTTGTATGTTTGGAGTGTGTATTTCTAAAAAAAAAAAGAACTTTCTTGGATTCGATTTCAACCTGAGGACCTACAATAGCCCCCAAAACAGAAGCACAAAAAGCTTCCGGAAGCAGCCACCTCCAACTACCACCCAGAGCCGCACAAAGCCTGGATGGGATCCACATGGAAGACACCAAGTAACTCGACAACAAGTGGAGAAAGAACAATAAAAGCAACGGGGCTAATTGTTGCAATCCTCAGGATGATAAGACCAACGTCTGTACTTCATGCCAAGGAACAGCGTGCAAAGAGGTTCTCACTTATTGCTATAACAACCAAGGTCAACCAATTTTGTTATTTGCCCCGATGGAGGGTTGGAAACAGAAGCTGCACAGAAGGGTCACCCCTGTGGGGAGGAGGGACAGGACAGGTGACCCAAATCTGACCAACAGGGGTATTCCATCCCCTCTGCCCCACGCTCAGTATAAAACCCGAGGGATCAAAGGGTCAGCTCTCGTTCTTCAATGGCCGACATCCAAAGAGGATTCTGTCTGTTCTTCTGCTTTCTATCCCAACCTGTGCATTCCTGACTCCAAAGCTGGAACCCAGTTCCCATTGTCACCGAGTCCACACTGGGACTTCCAAGTGCCTGCCAGTGATGTCATCCTGGGAGCTTGATATGGTTTTGTAAAATCATGAAATAGATATATTTATTTCACTTTTGCTTTTAATATTAATACTTCATTAAAGTAGCTTTAAAGTTCGTTCTAAACTTCTAAATCTTGTTATTTCTTCCTCTCCTCTCTTTTTTTTTGGGGGGAAGGACCATCTGTCATGCTGGTTTTGGCTAATTTGGCCCAAAACACAACACCCCCTCTGCACCCACCCATGCTCAGCACCACCTCTGGACACATCTGAGCGACACACAACGACCACAGCTGTCGAAGCAGGAACCTTGTTATGTCTGAGATCTCCTTCCATCCCACGTCACGCAGCCCATCAGGCAGAGGGGACAGAGGTTGGAGACACACGTGCTCTGAAGAGCAAGCCCACGTCTCGCACACGCACAGCGCAGGGGCCAGTGCTACCGCTCAGCAGAGATCAAAAGCTCAAGTCTGAAGATCTTGTTTCTAAGCTTTTCCTGCTAATCATCCCAAAGATGCAGGAGATCCATTAGTGCAGTTGGCCATCATTTTTCCAGGAGATCACAACTTGACAGCAAGCTGCTCATACAGCAAGAAAAAAATTGACTTCTTCCAGCTGTGCGTTGCCAAATGTAATGATTGGCTCCATATATAGTTTACGTGACATAAACTGATCGAGGACCTTGCTTTTCCCAGGGTTACTGGGCACTGAACACCTCTGCTGACTCTGCAAACCCAGTCATCATCACCTGCAGCACCGGGAAAGGCGAAGCTCCACCAGCGCCAAAACAGGCCCTGGCATCCACACAAACAAGCTACGGTGTTTTTTTCAAGACACACACACACACACACACAAAAAAAAAACCCCAAAAACCCAAAAAGAAAAAAAAAATGCCATCATTGATTTTGATTCTTAAAAACAAAGTTCAAACCTCCTCGAAGTAGATTTGGGACTTTGAGGGAACTATAAACACTAAGCATCTTCTGCAACATATGGTCTGGCAAAGATCTAAAATCTGTGCATTTCACTGGTTATTAAGGGGTAAGTTCCCAGTATCTTTGACCAATCTTTACCCAAAAACCGAGGGCAACTGGGGGCAGGATCTTGTAAAGGAATAAAAGTAATTCTATATTTGCAACGCTTTCAGGAGTATTTTCCCTCTTAAAATTCAAACGCTTTACAACAAAACATGTGAACTCAGCAAAATATCCACAACATAGAAGTTTCATTCCACAGATGTCAAAATTTCTCTCACCTGCCAGAGTAAACAAACACACAAACAAGGTAATTGAAATAGTCTTAAATTTGTTTCAGTCAGAAAGAATAGTGGCTTTATCAAACCCTCAAACTAAGGCTCGTTCATGGCTGAACCTGAACTTTGGCAGTTTGTCTATAAAGTATATTTAAATAAAATGGTACTGCAAAGTGCATATTTGAACTAATAAACTATTTCCTTAAGTCTTCCAAGCTAATAAAGCTTTATAAACTGCTGTGGTACTTGGGCATCATGCACAGTGACATGGAAATGTAGACACAAGACGACCACCTCATCTTGGGTGGCTGGTTTATCGAAGCGTAATAAAACCCCTAAACCCATCATTAGGAAAACCAGGGATTAACGTGTTTAAGCAGCAACTTACAGACCCAGAACAGGGCAAAATTAAAGATAACACTTTTATGGAGCAGAGAGACTTGACCACTGCAGAAAGCCTGTGTCTACAGTCACATCCATGGATCCAAACGGAAATGTTCAGCGCAGAATCACAACATTGTTATGGTTGAAAAGGACCTCTGAGATCACCGAGTCCAACCATGCACAACAACACATCCCCCTCCCTACAGTCTCGGCCACTAGAGCATGCCCTGAAGTGCCACATCTACACGTGTCTTCAATACCTCCATGGATGGTGACTCCACCACCTCCCTGGGCGGGCTGGTCCAGTACCTGACCACCCTCTCAGTAAAGTCATTCTTCCCAATACCCAGTCTGAACCTCCCCTGCCACAACTTCAGACCATTTCCTCTGGTCTTATCATTGTTCCCTTGGGAGAAAAGGCCAACACCCACCTCTCTACACCCTCCTTTCTGGAAGTTGTAGAGAGCAAGGAGGTCTCTCCTCAGCCTCAGAGGGTTCTTTCTCTAAGCATCTGGAAGCATTTTTTCACCTGTTTCCCATCTACCCCCACCCCCTTACTGAAACTTCTTGCCACCTGCTGCAACTCCTAGAGACATCCTCACTGAGCAAACAGCTACAGGTTGGTCATTCTTTGGCAAGTAAATATTTGCAAAAAAAGGCCCTACGTCTTCTGCCCAAAACTGGTACTTTCCCACAGCAGCCAAGCTGCTGAGTAAATGGGCTGGGGGGGCAACAGGCACAAGCTGGGACACAGGAAGTTCCATCTCAAGATGAGAAGGAACTTGTTTGGGGTGAGGGTGGCAGAGCCCTGGCAGAGGCTGCCCAGGGAGGGTGTGGAGTCCCCTTCTCTGGAGACCTTCAAGCCCCCCCTGGATGCAGCCCTGAGTGATGTGCTCTGGGCAACCCTGTTTTAGCAGGGAAGTGGGACTGGGTGAGCTCTAGAGGTCCCTTCCAACCCTGACAATTCCCTGATTCCATGTCTGGAAGGGGGGGTACGGAACCCACCAGCATCTGAGCTGCTGGGTCTGGTAAGGACAAACCACGGGTCAACAGCAGACACATGGATGGACACCACGGGACTAAGGGCAGGGAACATGGGCAAGGCCTGACCTCCAGAGGGAACACATCAGCAACGTCATCTGAGCCAATGATGGGGAAAAGAGCAACCATTCATCCTGGATTCTCAAAGCACAGAAATCCAATGCTACTTGTAGGCAAGCTATCACGGGGTACGTGCAGCTATAAATCTCCTTATCCCTTCTGAATTTTATTTAGCAACTCTGTTTTAAAATTAAAAAAAAAAAAAAACAACAAAACCAACTTAAAATAATAAAAAGTTCCCACACTAACAGAGCAGCTGATGCTTCAGGCTCTGAACTCTAAACTCCAAGCGCCCTAATTCCGATCGCAGGCTTCAATCACCAGCAGTAATTTCGCCCGGGCAACGCTGGAGCTCTGCCAAAAAAAGAGAAATGCTCCGGAGAAAATGTCTCCACACTAAGTCAATAGGACACCATGACAACAACAGACTTCAACCTAAATGAAAGGGAAATTATTGCTGCAATCCAAAAGAGAAAAAAAAAACAATAAGTCAACGCACACAGCACCTACTAGAGCCACACCTCCAAAAAAATGCTTCTTAGTCTCCAGGGCTGTGTGAAATAACATCAGCGTTTGCACAACCCTCACAAATGAGCAAACGCTTAGAACTTGAAGTAAGTGACTTCAAAGGAGCCGTCAGCCAGCGCAGATCTGAGAGCTCTGCTGTTGGTGACAGAAATCCCCCCTTACACGGCTCCAACACTGGCTTTAACCACCCAGCTCATTGTGAATGATGGATACCCAACAAAAGAGTTTGTAGAATCATTATTGAAATAATGTAAGGACTGTTTTTACGTTTCCTAAGTCTCTTCCTAGGACTTTTTGCCCTGTTCCTATAGGATGAAACAAAGCAAAACCCACCACACGTGGCCATTCGGCCCCAGGGAGGAGCACAGCGGTCCCATCTCTGTCACACCATGGGCTTTGGGGTGAAGGATAACACGGTTGTTGAGAACCAGCCAGTGGGGAGGGCAAGCAGCGGCCGTATGCCAGTGGCCCACTGGTTTGCACTGGTGTATGTTGAAGAATTCTCCCACCACCAGCCCAAACAACCGTACCCTGTCTATTGAATGGAGACACCATGTGCTCCAGGGGCTGCGCCATGAGTTACCTTCAACTCCTGATCAGACGACAGAGTCACAGTCTGGTTTGGGAGTATTGGCACACACGGGGGTAATGGTTACAGAACTCCGTCAGGTGACACAGTCTTATGCAAAGAACAACCACAAAACATAGATATTCAAAGGGGAACAAAGGAGACACGAGTCACTGTGGTAGAACAACACTAAGGTTTTACCTTGCCCAGATCGGCTCTGGCGGGAGTCTACACTTGCCTGTCTTCGGTCTGGTGGCTCCTCGTTCCCTCCATCTGCATGAGAACCAAAACAGCAGAAGTAGAACATCATCGTGGACAGGTCAGGCAGATGCAACTTTTCCTTGAGTCCTGTCACCTATACCGTAGAGCAGCGGGACAAAAAGGTCCCTCCTGCAGCCTGGAAACTGGGACAAACTCCTCTGGTGACCCTTCCATCTTCTCCCCAGCTCACTGCAACGGAGGTCCTTGGGATATAAAGTAGGCTTTTAATTTCTCCTACTGACCCCACAGACATTTGCATGAAACAGTAACCAAATTGTGCATCTTCAATGAATGCCTTCACTTTGCACCACCATATCAAAATATAAAATATATTAAGCGTATGATGAAACAGGTCCAGGATCCAGGAAAATGAAATTGTTTCCCTTTAAAATTATTTGTCAGCTACAAAACAGGCAGGCTGGGAAGAACAAACCCATTGTACCCTCTTGAAACTGTTTAGGAAAGCAGCTATAGTTAACAAATAACAAATCCATCTGGATAAATGCAGAGTGGGACATTGGGTATGATATTCTACAATTAATTACACGCTGCTCTTCATTGATCAGACGACCAGATTAGAAACAATAGATCCGCACGTCAATCGAGGATGCTCTGGTACCCGGGGTTTGTGCAAGCTGAGAGCAAAAAAGAAGCCCAGCTATGCCATCCGTGAAAAGCCAAAGCAGTTGAAGTGCAGGATGTATTTCAGGGGTTATTACACCTTATGGCAGGGGGAGGGGAGGCTTTTAGAATCGTTAAACAGAGTTTGGAAACAACTAAATTCTGAAATAGCTGGTTAAAAACTCCAGAGCTGATTTGAGGATTTATGCTCTTTGATTCTATTAGAAGCAGCTGCACTCTGCTATGTTTATACCTCCATGTGCCCCTTAAGTTATATGGCTGGGCAGACCTATTTTGCCATGAATTAATTCAACTTTATCAACTCCCGTTACCCAGGAGTTGCGTCTGTCACTGTGGCTTGGAAGGCACGTTGTGTCTTGAGCACAACATAGGACTGATAAGGTGACCCAGTATTTAAGTCTCCTGTCACCCCCCAAAAAAGCTCAACCACAGCCCAGGCTACGGAGAGGATTTTTGCTTCCTCTTCCCCTGGCAAAACGTTTCCAGCCCCCAGTTTCCCCAGAGCCACGTTCAGACTCCTTGACTGGGGCCAGTAACACAGTTTTCCATCGCCTTTGCATTTTTCCCTGCTCATACAACAGCTGAATGGAAAGGTCACCCTCCCAAAGCCAGCTCCAGCGACCTAAAACTCCCGTGCTTTATGCCAACTGCCCATGCTCCGAGAAGCCATTGCGACGGCCAGGTGACACAGCAGCCACGGACTGTGGCATTTTCCCCACTCACTTTTCCATTCTGGTTGCAAGAAGGACGTGACATTGCGAATCCAACTGCATTTTTGGACTTATTCAAGGAGCCTTTATTCACCTGGAGGCACCTTTCTTGGGGTTGGTTACACAGAGTCCTCCTACTGCCCGGCTGGCGCAGAAGAGTATGAACCCAATGGAGGGTTAACAGATCGTTATCTGTGTATTTTTACACGATGGTGGGTTTGAACACTGCTTTGCACGTAGATACAAGCATCATTGCTAAAGGCCACTCAGCTACAAGCTCACGTGGACAACCCTGATATTACGAAGAAAACAAAAAACCCTTGAGTTCCAAAGAGAAATGCTCAAGGAGCGATGATTATAAGGATGGAAAGTTTCAAAAGTTTAGGGTTACAAAAAGAAAGTCGCAGATTAAAGTCCGGAGTCAAAACCCTGCATTTATCAAAAGCCACATCATCGTAACCGTCATCAAAAGACAAACTCAACGTATGGTTTCTGCAGAGTTACGGTGAGGGACGCCAGGACGGCCCAGACCAGTTGATCCACAGGCGGGTCCTGGCAAACCTTCCCCCAGTACGGAGCTGGTGAGAGGCCGGGGCTGGACTGGGTTTGCTGGAGGAGATGTGACCTTGGAGGAGGTCACACACGCAAAGGGCCGGTGACCTGGCAGATGGTGACCAACGTCCCCTCCTGCCCTGAGAGCAACCGGGGAGGTCCCCAGGGGTGGGAAGATGCGACACAGTTGGGTTAAATACCATTTTTTTAAAAATCTCTGAAATAAGACTTCAAAATATTACAGAAACACCATGTTTGTTTTTAAAACTATAATAAGACAAATGTCTGGTGACATGAAACTGATTTGTAAGTTTTTCTTGGATTCATAGAGTAACTTTTTGCAGTAAGATTTAGGTATCAGCTGAACTCTCGGTTCCATTAAAGCACTGAAGGCACCCAGTATTTCCTTACATTAATAATACAGTTTCACTGCCATAAACAGATGCTCCAAATTAACTTTAAAGTGTCTTTACTCATCTCAAAGAGCTACCTAATATCCAAAACCTCTAATACACGCCTGACAGAAAAGGGAAGAGTTTTGAGAGTTAGGGGAGAAAATTAATGAAGGACTTTAAGGCTTAAAACCTCACTGTAGAGTAAGGGCTGCCTGACCCCTCTGCTGGATGGGATGAATTCTGGAGATGAAGGAATGATTGCCTGGACGATCAGGAAGTGAGGTGGATCATGAACTGGCTGAAGGATAGAAGCCAGAAAGTGGTGGTCAATGGGATGGAGTCTACTTGGATGCCTGTACCCAGTGGAGTTCCTCAGGGATCAGTACTGGGACCAGTACTATTTCATATATTCATCAATGACTTGGATGAGGGAAAAGAAAGCACTATCAGCCAGTTTGCTGATGACACCAAACTGGGAGGAGTGGCTGACACACCAGAAGGCCGTGCTGCCATCCAGAGAGACCTGGACAAGCTGGAGAGTGGGATGGAGAAATGAAATATAACAAGGACAAGTGTAGAGTCCTGCATCTGGGCAAGAACAACCCCAGGTCCCAGTACAAGTTGGGAACTGACCTGTGGGAGAGCAGCGTAGGGGAAAGGGACCTGGGGGTCCTGGTGGGCAGCAGGATGCCCATGAGCCAGCTCTGTGCCCTGGTGGCCAAGAAGGCCAATGGCATCCTGGGGTGTGACAAACCCAGCCATCCTGTGCTGAGACCACGTGTACCAGCTGAGGCTGGGCAGACCCCGGGGGTCCTGTTCTCTCGGGGATGAGAACGGTGACAACTCCTTCTGAAGCCACCAGGTCTGAGATGGGGACCCCACTGCACAGGAGCCAGACGCCCGTACAGATCTCTCAGGTAATTTCCCAGTTACACAACGTAATAACGGGGAGAGGAAGATCCCAGTAAATTATCTTTCTGAATCAACTGAGGAAGATGAGGGAGAGAAAAAACAATCTGCTGACTCAGCATTTATCTTGCCTTTAGGGGGAGGCGACTGAGCCCCCCCTCCCCCGTTGCTGCTGCAGCAAAGGCTGTAGTTGAGTGAAGCCCAGAACAAGCTTAACGGGCGCTCACAAAAGCATCCAGCGGCTTCTAGTGAGGGATATTTTGGGAATAAATACCAACGGTGTAAAGACTGCCCAGAGAAGCTGTGGCTGCCCCAACCCTGGAGGGGTTTTCAAAGCCAGGTTGGAGGGGGCTTGGAGCAACCTGCTCTGGCAGGAGGTGTCCCTGCCCAGGTGGAATGAGATGTTCTTCAAGGTCCCTTCCACCCCAATCCATTCTATGCCACAGCAGAAGCACATGTGCAGACCCAGCCTCCATTGCAAACCTCCAGGTTCAGTGTATGAATGTAACACAGGGGCGAGCAAGGGGCTGGTCCAGGAAGCCCTTCACCCTCTGCCCCACGGACCACCCACCCTTCCATCCACCCCACACCTTCAAGCACAGGCTGCAGAAAACACAGAGCCTCCCCCCAGGCAGCTCCAGAGCAGAGCAGGCACCTTCTCCCTAGCAGGCAGGAATTATGAAATGATGAATATTTGCAATAAATAGATGTGAAACATACAAACAAATCAACACCAGGTAGTGGAGAAGGCTGGCACCTGCAGAACTAGAGAGGTAGGGTGAAGAGGCAGAGGACTGCAGGAAGGTAAGGACCAGCCTGCAGTTAAGAGTTGAACGATTGAACTGAATATTTTCCTCTCTTTGCTACAAATCAAAATTTTGAGCACATTCCATCCCCCGCAGTGGAGAAGCAAGGTTACTAGGGAACAATACCATACATAATTAAAGAGTTATCTTAATATACATGAAAAAAAAAAGGGGGGGGGGGGAATTACTGTTGCTAAAGGAACATTAATTCCCACGTTTTTTGAACTTCCAAGTGCTCGAGTTTACAGTCCTGATAGTGTTCACCCCCGTGTGCTCATCAGGGCTCCGATGTTCCAACAATACAGAATCACAGAATCACACAGAACATCAGGGATTGGAAGGGACCTTGAAAGCTCATCCAGTCCAATCCCCTGCCAGAGCAGGAACACCCAGAGCAGGTCACACAGGAACATGTCCAGGAGGGGTTGGAATGTCTCCAGAGAAGGAGACTCCACCACCTCTCTGGGCAGCCCCTTCCAGTGTTCCCTCACTGTGAAGAAGTTTTTCCTCATATTTAAGTGGAACCTCCTCTGGTCCAGCTTGTACCCATTGTCCCTTGTCCTATCACTGCCTGTCACTGAGAAGAGCCTGGCTCCATCCTCCTGACACTCACCCTTTCCATAGTGATAAACATTAATGAGGTGACCCCTCAGTCTCCTCTTCTCCAAGCTCAAGAGACCCAGCTCCCTCAGCTTACAGTCAGTTATTTTATTTATGCATGATTTTCGGTAGTTGTTAGTATTTCCTTGAGCAATGCCTGTTATTTACAGACACGACCTACTCTTTGGACAATAGTTTGCCCACCAGATCACACAGAGAAGTGCAAATCAACTCAGCTGCTGTAACGATCGTCACCCTGGTGAAACACCAGAGTTATTGACAAAGCTTCAGATGCAACATCTAAAAAAAAACGAAAAAGAGGTCACCCAAAGTAAATGGGTTGTGAAATCCTTGCTAGAAAACAGCTATCTGTGTTAACTTAAAATAAAGATCAGAGATAACCCTTGTTAAGGAACTTCTACAGAAGTTGCTGTGAGAAACAGAAAATAGTTATTTTTTTGCAAATGCCAAAAGGGAAATGAATGACAGTAAAGTATTGGCTGAGGGATCCAGAGTCTCTTGTATCTAGCAAGGAGGAGGAGGAAAACTTCATGATTTTTTGATTTTATTTTAAAATAGGTCAGTGTTAAGAAAGTCCCTTAAGATTTACACATTATTTTAATTTCCGGAAGATGCTGTCTCATCAACACCCCTCAAACAGGGGTCAGAGATCCACAGAGCACCGTCCAAGCGGGTGATTGTGTGGCAAGTACCCAGCCAACAGCAGCAGCTATTAATTCCTTCTCCCAGTTACACATGGCTTAAGTAAGCTCCACACAATCAGGTTAATTACAGCTTCAGAAAAGCAGCCTCTCCACTATAAATGGTCTGAGAAGCGCCTGCTCCCCGTTCCTCCTCGCCTGCCTGTCTCCCCCCACCCCCTCTTTTATTTTCCCACTTCTCCATTTAAAACCAATGACACAACAAATCCTCTCTCCCGCACAGAAACGACTGCGTTCTTTGCAAGAAGGGCTCCCGATGGGCAACAAGAAAATCCCGAGGGATCTGGGGAATCCTACCGAGTGAATCCGCTGCAGAAGGCGCCGCACGGTCTGCACAGGAGCCCGCTGCAGCTGCAGCCCCAGCATCCGCCGGCAGCGAATCTCAGCACCTCACTGCCAGGTGCTCAGGGGGAACCGCAGAGACGACAAGTTTTAGAATTAAAAACGAAGAGCCAGCAGCCTGATATTCCCCTTCTCCCCTCCACCCCGTTTCATTAAAACAGGGTCTGAAAACACACAACGCGCCTGAACGCCTTAACCCGCTTCTTTTATCTGACAAAGCAATTTTTGAGGCAGAAAAAAAAAAGAAAAAAACAAAAAAAAGAAACCCAGGAGGGTGGGTCAGGCTGCTTTACGCATGCTGGGAAAATCTGCTGCAAGGACCCACTGCATCAGATGTGCCGCGGCTCCGACAGCGCGCTCCGCTACAACGGCTTATAAATCCGTATTTGCCAACGGCGCCGTATCAAAACAGGATTTGGGTAAGGCAGAAGACTCACAAAAAAAGAAGTCTGGGAGAAAGGAAGAGATCCCAGCCCAGCCCAGCATCCCTGCACTCGGCGTACCGCAGGGTGGTGTGGCTCCCGACCGACGTGGGGCTCCCAAAAGAGAGATGAACAGCAGGGGAAAAAAAACCACATGAAATAACTAAAAGTGCCATTGTGGCAGGGGGTGAGAGCAGGGCCGGATCCACGTGTGCTGGGAGGGAGCTCAGGACAGGCTGTGGATCAGAGGATGGAGGAGAGTTCTTGGAAGTCCCCAGGGGACCAGCCTGGCTGAGTAATAGCATGTGCCAACAGCCAGGACACCCCAGGGGAGCAGAGCCTGGGAAGGGGCAACTGGACCCCCTGGAGGGGAGAGCGGACACAGTCTGGGACTGAAGAGTCATTTTAACCCCAAATTCGCCCCAACTCTTTAGTTTAAGTGGGGGTCTTCTGCTTCAGAAAACACATAAAAAATACGCTTGTGCTAACGTTGGTATTATTATAAAAATTCTTCTTCTGATGATGAAAATCATTAAGAGCTGCATTAATTTACTAACAGAATCAAGATTCACCAAAATGACTCCCCTGTGGGAGTGCTGGGGTGCAGGGGAGGGGGGGTAGATCTGTCCTGATGAAATGACAGGAGGGACCTGGGCTATTAATTAATGTATCATTGAAAAAAGAGCTCACCAGCCACCTTCCAACACACTGACTCCTTTTTGCACAACTTTGATAATTCAAACAAATCCAGAAGTCACACAAAACACACTATTTCTGTGCAGGATTATTTTTCCATAGTTAAAGGTGACAGAAACTACTTCAAATGCCAAGATTTTTATGCCCCCCCCTCCCCCCCC
>VXBJ01001707.1:226010-258237 GCA_013400055.1 Nycticryphes semicollaris | reverse complement strand
TCAAATGCCAAGATTTTTATCCCCCCCCCCCCCCAGGTGAACAGATCTTCATTCAGTGGCCAAGAGGACACACCACAAGCGGGTATTTCGAGAAGTAAGCTCAGGAGTACAATTTAAAAATGACCAAAAGGAAAAAGTCCAACTCAATTACATCACTGCCCTGATGCAAAAATAAATGTACAAACAAACAAATAAAAAACCAACCCAAAACAACCTCCCAAACCCACCAAATGAAAGGAAAAAGCTTTCCAGCTGTCGACGGTTTGTAACGCAAAGCAACAGGAGAAGTCACAGAAAAGTTTCCATAAATACAGTTGGTAAATGTTAATCCCTGGGTCATGAACAGACCTTTTTCCTTTTTTTTTTTCTTGCAAACAAAATGCTAGTCCTTAAGGAAAATGGAAGTGCCAGACCGTGTTTGAAATAGTTTACCTAAAGCATTTAATACAGATAAGGGGGTTTACCTTGTTATACATTAAATATAGCCCCACTGGACACACCAGCAGTAAGCAAACCCTAAGGTTTCAAAATAACCTGGAATATCATAAAATGCTCAACATTATGAACAAATTATTTCTGGAGTCCTGGCTGTAACGGGGAATGATGGAGTGCAGGATCCCAGGGCTGCTGCCACCGTGTTGGTACACCTCGAGCCCAGAACACGAGCTCACACACTCCCTTGGTTATTGCCATTAAACCTTTGGTTATTGCCATTAAACCTTAAGAAATGACATTACAGATTTTCACAGAATCACAGAATCTCAGGGATTGGAAGGGACCTTGAAAGCTCATCCAGTCCAATCCCCTGCCAGAGCAGGAACACCCAGAGCAGGTCCCACAGGAACGTGTCCAGGAGGGGTTGGAATGTCTCCAGAGAAGGAGACTCCACCACCTCTCTGGGCAGCCTCTTCCAGTGTTCCCTCACCCTCACCGGGAAGAAGTTTTGCCTCCTATTTCAGTGGAACCTCCTCTGGTCCAGCTTGTACCCATTGCCCCTTGTCCTGTCATTGCCTGTCACTGAGAAAAGCCTGGCTCCATCCTCCTGACACTCACCCTTTCCATATTTATAAACATTCAGGAGGTGACCCCTCAGTCTCCTCTTCTCCAAGCTCAAGAGACCCAGCTCCCTCAGCCTTTCCTCCTCTGGGAGATGCTCCACTCCCTTCAGCATCTTTGTAGCCCTGCCCTGGACTCTCTCCAGCAGTTCCCTGTCCTTCTGGAACTGAGGGGCCCAGAACTGGACACACTATTCCAGATGGGGTCTCCCCAGGGCAGAGTAGAGGGGGAGGAGAACCTCTTTTGACCTACTGACCACCCCCCTTCTCCTACACCCCAGGATGCCATTGGCCTTCTTGGCCACCAGGGCACAGAGCTGGCTCATGGGCATCCTGCTGCCCACCAGGACCCCCAGGTCCCTTTCCCCTACGCTGCTCTCCAACAGGTCGGTTCCCAACTTGTACTGGGACCTGCAGTTGTTCTTGCCCAGATACAGGACTCTACACTTGCCCTTGTTAAATTTCATTAAATTTTATTCATAACTAGAGAAGGGTGTGTGCCCTTTATATATCGTGCACTTTCAAATGGCATTAATAGTACATCATCTCAAATGGCAAACAAAGGCCAGCTCCCCTCAGCACCTGCACTGCCCCCAGGCTCATTAAGGAACAATCTCAGAATCAGAAAGCCATCCACAGAGCAAACATCGTGCCTTAATTTGCCCAAATGGCTGGGAAAAAGGGCAAAACCAGCCCTCTGGGGGCTCTGCAACAACAGGATGACCACGAAGGACAAGGCAGAAGTCAATCTACCCGGACTCATTGTCTCAAGACTGGTTGTTTAAAACTGTGCACCAGAAGCGTGAATTTCTACATTAAAGATTTTAGTGAGTTCTTTCTATTTTCATCTACAACCTTTCTATTAAAAAAAAAGTCTGAAACGTCCATCACCTTTTAGAGAGAATAAAACTTAAAATTCTCTGTCATAGAATCATAGAATTGTCTGGGCTGGGCTTTGAGATCATGGAGTCCGACCATCAACCTACCTCTGATTAAACGTCTCTAAGCACCACGTCAGCTCAGCTTTTAAATCCCTCCAGGGATAGGGCCTCAACCTCTTCCCTGGGCAGCCCCTTCCAAGGCTTCAGAACCCTTTCTGTGTACATTTTTTTCCTCATATCCAATCTGAACCTCCTCTGGGGCAACTTGAAGCCGTTACCTCTTGTCCCATCGCCTGTGACTTGGGAGAAGAGACCGACCCCCGCCTCTCTAGTATAACTCTTAGTTTCCCTAATGCAGACATCCCTAAAACGGATCAAATCTACACTGTAATAGTTCTCCTTAAAAAAAAACAAAACAAAACAAAACAAAACAAAACCAAAAAAGCTCATTTAAAAACAGGACAAAGAAAAATGACAGGATGCAAACTCCCTAGAAAATTAGATTAGTGGAATAATTTTTCAAAAGAATTGGACCTTTTCAGACTCCATTCAGTGCCAGTGACATTTGGGTTAAATCACATCAGTGCTTCTAAAAGTTCAGCCAAATAACCCCAAAAACCATCGAAATTCACTGCATTTTAGCTGAGTAATTTTGTTTAGATTTACTGTTCACATTTGCAGTCCTTCCCCGAAGCTCTTTTGACGACCCATCATCTTTCAACCCGGTTGCTCAAAGGGACAGAAGGAGCCTCACTTCACCGTTTTAATCACTGAAACAAATGTAAAGCTGGGCTTTTTTGGAAACTACATAAAAGTTAATGGGGCAGTGTAGGAAGTAATCAGCTGAATGTAATGTTTACTGGCACTGAACCAAAAAGGTACTAATTTGCAGCAATCTACTTGCATCAACTTATAATTATTTTTTCCAAAATGATGTTTCAAGCTCCTATGGGGGCAAGAGAGACCCACCCAGGATGGGCAGAGACAAGAGCCCCCGGTTACACTTTCCTCAGAAGCCCTTTTAAGGGAACACAAATGCCACAGGAGTGACAGAATTCTACCCTCCCACTCAATAAAGGCCGAGGGACCACAACGGATGGCTTGGGGAAAGCTGCTCAAACCACCAGAGTCAGAAATAACTTCATTATCTATTTTACAAGACAATAAATAGTTTTAGTAATTGGATGCAATATTGATTGGATGGCAGAAAATACGTTTTTCTCAGAATTTGTGAGCAAATACTCAAGCCGGCATCTTGTTCATTCTTTTAGAAGAAATTTAAGATTTATCTTTATACACAAGGTGGAAAACACAGTCGATAAGAGATTTATTTCAGATAAAATATCTGCTCCGCTATCAAAATCAGAGGACCTGATACCTCAACTCGGTACCATCAAGCAAAATACTATTACTGCATGGTTATACTGCTTTTATTTTTGTTCTGACAAGTAGCTGAAGAATTTTGTTGACAAACCACGACACCCAGAAGATAAAGGAGGGTAACGGCTGAACGAGGCGCGTTGCCTCCACACACCTTTAACCTGAACCTTCACTCCCTGGAGTTTTTCTTTCTCAAAAGCGAACTCCACCACGACCACCACTTGCCCGGGCAATTTCTCAAAGCCCAAGGTGTCTTTCCCAACTATTTCTCTTTCCCAAATGACAGGTATTTTCACGAGTAAATCTGCATTATATCATACCACAAAAATGTTAACGCCAACCCAAGGAACACACCTTGGAATCCAGACTTCCAGCATCTGCAGCCCAGACAACTCCATCAAAAGAAGTGTGACCAGCAGGTTGAGGGAGATAGTTCTGCCCCTTGACTATGCACTCATGAGACCCCACCTGGAGCACTGTGTCCAGCTCTGGAGTCCTCAACACAGAAAGGACATGGACCTGTTGGAACGGGTCCAGCGGAGGGCCACCAAGATGCTCAGAGAAATGGAGAACCTCTGCTGGGAGGACAGGCTGAGAGAGCTGGGGTTGTTCAGCCTGGAGAAGAGAAGGCTCAGGGGAGACCTTAGAGCAGCCTTCCAGGATCTGAAGGGAGCTCCAGGAGAGATGGGGAGGGACTCTTTGTCAGGGAGTGGAGTGACAAGGACAAGGAGTAACAGCTTTAAATTGGGAGAGGGAAGATGGAGATGAGATACCAGGAAGAAATTCTTTGCTGTGAGGGTGGTGAGAGCCTGGAACAAGTTGCCCAGAGAAGCTGTGGCTGCCCCATCCCTGGAGAAGTTCACAGGCTGGATGGGGCTTTGAGCAACCTGGTCTGGTGGGAGGTGTCCCTGCCCAGGGTAGGGGGTTTGGA
Source organism: Nycticryphes semicollaris (assembly GCA_013400055.1). Taxonomy (NCBI): domain Eukaryota; kingdom Metazoa; phylum Chordata; class Aves; order Charadriiformes; family Rostratulidae; genus Nycticryphes; species Nycticryphes semicollaris. Next base: position 253,990 of record VXBJ01001707.1, on the reverse strand, counting down.
ACTTGATGATCTTTAAGGTCTCTTCCAACTCTAACCATTTTATGGTTCTATGATCTGAAACTGCTATGGACAGCCAACATGTCACCGCTCATGTCCTGTTTCTCACTGCTCCCACAACTGACCCAGCAGAGATTTGGTCCATAGCAGGGTATTTGTCTTCTAACTAGAGTTTGTAGCTTGGACTGACCAAGTGTTATCTTACAAGAAACTTTGTTAAAGATGCCCATAATTAGGCAATTGGGAAGAACCAGCCAGTTGGAGAAGTCACTCTGGAGCAGTTAACAGCCGGACACTGCATCAACCCAAGTGAAGCCCAGAGAGGAGAGATGGGACCATCTCCAAAGTGCAGGTTCTCACTTATTGCCATGACCATCTCTATGCTATTTCAGCCAGGGGGAAATGGAAACCCACCTTCTCAATATGGAAACCCATCTTCACAACACAGAAATGCACCTTCAGAACCACCCTGGGGAGCAGAAAGCCTCCTCTCTGGGGATGCCCTGCTCTCACTCTGCCTGCAGCACTGTTTCTCCTCCTTCCCACCTCCCACAGACCCCCCCAGCCACTCCAACACGCAGGCAGGCGCTCTCCCACTCGGCCCAAACGCACCTCAGGCTCTCTCCAACCAACTCATGGTAAACGTGTCTCCAACACAACACCCAGAGGAGTTTCCACAGCAGGGAAACAGCTTCAATTATCCTTACTCAGTAACCCAGCAGCTCCTATGAGGCATAATCTAGAGCTAGAAGTTAAACAGAAAGGTATGAAAACAAACGTGGTTTCATTTACATTAAAGCACAAATTGTTTCCTTTCTTGCAGTGGAACAAAATATTCTAACTATTGAAAGATGCAGTCTCCTATATTTTTGGCACAAGGAGGTCTTACTTGTGAATTACATTAGCACAGAACTGAATCTGGTAGTAGCACATGGGAATGTTATCGGAGAATACACCTTATGAAGAGTGATGGAAGGAGGTGTTTAGTTGGAGGAAGAGGAAGCCGAAGAGAGACCTCATCCCTCTCTACAACTCCTTGAAAGGACATTGCAGAGAGGTTGGTGCTGGTCTCTTCTCACAGGGAATTAGCCATAGAAGGAGAGGGAATGGCTTCAGGCTGCACCAGGGTAGGTTTAGGCTGGAGATGAGGAAAGAATTCTTCCCCAAAAGAGTGGTCAGACCCTGGAATAGGCTGCCCAGGGAGGGGGTTGAGTCCCCAGCCCTGAGTGTGTTTGAGAGTGGTTGAGATGTGGTGTTGGGGGATGCGGTGTAGGGGAGAACTTTGTAGAGTGGGGCTGATGGTTGGACTCCATGATCCTAAGGGTCTTTTCCAACCTGAAGGGATGAATGGTTACGCCATTACAGTTACATGTAATTGAGGGCAAGAGGTAGGAAAAGGTAAGAATAACCAGAACATTTCACAAGGCAAAGAGCAGCTCTACAGACAGTACAGGCCTTCATTCTTTAGAACTCATTACCAGGTAGGAAACCTATTCCAAGAACTTTGGCAGCGCACGCCTGGTGGTGCTGAGGGAAGGGGACGGGGGCAGGGGAGCACCCACAGTGACTGACTTCCCAATTCCCTCCTTGTCATCACTGCCTCAACGTGCTCTTGCTCTCCATCTGCAAATTATAAAATGCTTGTGTACACTAATAAGGCTGTCTGAGACCTTTAGCAACCACAGGCCTTTTCAGCTTCAAATAAAATTATTCCAATTGACTGAATATGTTAAAATGTAATTAACTAACAACAATTAACACTCTATACAACATTTGCTTTTCTTGGTTGCTACAAGTTACCTATTTTGCTGGACAAATTTTGTCATTTCATTTGTGTGTGTTCCTCTAATTAAAAGTTCAAGAAGCATTTTCAGAATGGCTTAGTGGTTGTCTGTCCTCAAATTGCTTGAGGAATTGGTACAAGCGACTGAAAGCTCAAAACAGGTTATTCCGATGCCAGGCAGCCCCTGAGAGCACCCAGCAATCCCTGAACAACAAGTGGAAGAAAGCAGTGGAAGGGATTTATTACAGATTCAGAGCTCAACTGCATAGGAAAAAGGCTCTGAAATCACCCAAACTCATAAGTGACAAGTTGCAAATATCACTTTGACCTTGGCTGAACCAGTGGGAACACCATGTAAGCTCTTTTTCAGAATCACAGACTGCCAGGGGTTGGAAGGGACCTCGGGAGATGTCCTGGTTTGGGCTGGGTTGGCTGATGACAGGATGACAGATGCTCTCCCCCACCTCTAGTTCCAAGGAGAGGAAAAGCCATAGAGGTTCGCAAGTTTAAGAAAAAACTAAACTAATGAAATATTAATAATAAAATAAAAAAAAGGTGGAATATATAAAAGTATATATATAAAACCGTATCAAGCTCCCAGGGAAGCATCCACAGCAGGCACTGGGAAAGTTCCAGACTGGTCTCAGTGACAATGGGAAGGACTGAAGAACACATTGGTGGGGATTGAAGGCAGATGAACTGACAGGGTCTTCCTTGGGCATCAGTCATCAGTGCAAAAGAGCCATTGGAGAATGACAGAATCATAGAATCATCTCGTTAGAAAAGGGACGTTTCAGATTCAACCATTAACTTAACTGATATAAAACAACAACCCATCACTAAACCATGTCTCTAAGCACCACGTCAACCCTTCTTTTAAATCCCTCCAGGGATGAGGCCTCAACCCCTTCCCTGGGCAGCCCATTCCAAAGCTTCAGAACCCTTTCTGTATCAACACTTTTTCCTGATCTCCAATCTGAACCTCCCCTGGTGCAACTTCAGGCCATTTCCTCTTGTCCCCTTATGAGTTGGGAGAAGAGACCGACCCCCCCTGGCTACCCCCTCCTTTTAGGGAGTTGGAGGGAGCGAGAAGGTCTCCCCTCAGCCTTCTTTTCTCCAGGACAGACTTGTACGTGAGAAGTTCCATCTGAAGATGAGGAGGAACTTTGAGGGTGGCAGAGCCCTGGCAGAGGCTGCCCAGAGAGGTGGTGGAGTCTCCTTCTCTGGAGACATTCCAACCCCACCTGGACACGTTCCTGTGGGACCTGCTGTGGGTGACCCTGCTGTGGCAGGGGGTTGGACTGGCTGATCTCCAGAGGTCCCTTCCAACCCCAGAGCATTCTGGGATTCTGTAACCGTGTTTTAGAACTCGAAATGTTTTTTCTTACATAACACTAGTATACCATATTTTACAGTTAGAGCTGCTGTGGCCATTGTGTCCCTCCTACACCTTTAATTAGTTAATTAGTTTCAGAGCTACCCAAATGGTAATTCTGCCACAGGAGTGTGAGGAGGCTCCTGGTGGTGATTTCCCAGGATGACAGAGCCAATTGCTGGCAGCTGGTGGTGCTGCTCAGACTGTGAGTCCCCTCTTCCACCTGCAGACCACCCCGCTTTGCCTACCCAGATGCAATTAATTCAATTACCTTGATCAACTGCATTGATTAATCTCGGACTTACCCCCGGGAAAGTGATTTTTGGCAGAGCGTACCAGCACCTTTGTATTAGGATTTGTCACAATTAACATGCTGTTCGAAATGCAGACCTTCCAGCTTCAAGTGCAGACGTGATAATCACCGGGACATTGTCACAATTAAACGTGCTGGGACAGGCTGGTACGGAAACTGGTACCGCTCTCCACACAATGGTGTGAGGCTTAGCACTGAGGGAAGTCATTTCACCGCTGTTTGAGTCTGAAAGTGCTGGCAAAATTGGTAAGATAACTAAGAAAATATAAGATAACTATGGAAAAACAAAAGGGAAAACAGAAAATCCCATTTGAAAACCTTGTATTTCTTAGCATTTCATCGTTTTCTCAGACACATGTAACACTGAGTATTATTTTCCATCAGCAGCTCACGTTGCATTCTGCACTCTCACTGCAGCTGAAGTAATTCTTCCTTTCCCTCTCCGGTGAATGCAATACCGATGTTTTTCACAACACATGATGACATTTTATCAAAGGTATTTCCACCAAAAGCAACCAAAATCCTTCCTCCAGTGTCTGTTCCCTCCTGGAATCCAAATAACTAAATTTGAAAAGTTATGCTTAACCACTAAAGTAGGAATAATGCACCCCAGCCACCCACAGGAATCATCTTTCTTATGGCTCTTGTGGCTCCAAACTGCGACAGAGAAACCTTCCAGATGTACAGAGGCACCATTTATGGCTGTAGATGGTTAATACCACTCAGGCTCCTACTTAAGGCAATTATACAGTAAAATATAAAAAGAGGTTGACAGTTCTATTTAGTTAGAGGTTGACAGCTCTATTTGGTTAGAAGAATGAGTAATTATTTATAAAATAAATACTATATAATNAGGAGGCTGAGGGGAGACCTTCTGGCTCTCTCCAACTCCCTGAAAGGAGGAGGTAGCCAGGGGGGGTCGGTCTCTTCTCCCAGCTCATAAGGGAACAAGAGGAAATGGCCTGAAGTTGCACCAGGGGAGGTTCAGATTGGAGATCAGGAAAAAGTGTTGACACGGAAAGGGTTCTGAAGCCTTGGGATGGGCTGCCCAGGGAAGGGGTTGAGGCCCCATCCCTGGAGGGATTCAAAAGACAAGCCAACACAGTGCTCAGTGACACGGTTTGGTGATGGTTTTTACCAGAATTAGGTTGATGGTTGGACTCGATGATGCTAAAGGTCCCTTCTAACCCAGACAATTCTATGATTCCATGATTTTCCAGGTACTACTCAAGCAGCAGTAGCAATATAGACACATAAACAAATAGACAAGACTTCAGGAAATTAAGTAAGCCTGAAATTCAGGCAAAGAGATACAGCACCACAGAAGAAGCAGGATACAGACACGTGGTACCACTTTGTATCAGCACCAGCTTTCAGAACCACTGAGCTATTTCTAGATATTCCTGGATTCATTTCAGATGGCACTTCACAACGCAGCACCACCTAAAGTGCCATACCAATCCCTGCACCACCACCAAAGGCTCATCCCGAGTATTGCCCACCCCTGAATTTCATTAGGAACAGCACAGAAGGGGCTGGAAAAGGGAGAATTGCCCAGCGTTTGTACATCGGCTCTGGCTGACCAGGAAGGATTGTGCCCGTGCCAAGGGCTGCCACATCAACCCAGCACTGCAGCAGCAGCCCCGGCAAGCGCTGCCGAGTTCCAGGCACTATCATCAACTGCTTTGTGGAGCCTAGACATAAATCTCTCTAATTAACACAATTACAGAAGCTCTTTATACTAATTTTTTTTTTTTTTTTGATTTATCAACCAGGAGGTACAATCCATCTAGTACAAACACATTACCCGGGATGGCTTATAAACATCTTTTGCCAATTAAAAAGACATTGTGGATTACTCACATCCTAGATGAGAAGGACACATTCCCTAGAAGTTAAGGATACATCCCCTTCTCCTCCATTGCTTCTAAAGGAGAGTGAAATATTCACAGACAAGGGCAAAGAGTTGCTAGGGTGAAAGAAAACCGCTGTAGAGACAAAGAAGTTCTCTTGCATCAATATTCCAGCAAGTTCTGAAAGAGCATTTTGCCGAGAAAGGAACCCCCTCCTCTCAGAAATGCAAGTCCCAGAGCACACACCAATAACCAACCTGGCAGCTGAAGGCAACCAAGGTTTCCCCTGATCCTGTAAGCACTATGAATGTGTGCAGCAACCAAAAAACACCCAACCCTTCTCAATTAGAAGATGAGAAACTCCAACTAAAGATTCTTACAGACAGACAATGTAATCAGAACCAATGAAGAAGTTATTTAGACAGTAACTAATTGATAGCCTGAATGCCATAATTTTTCTAAAGTGAAAGCAAAAAATAACTGCATTATGGGAAAACCCTGCAGTTTTGTCTTGTTAAAATAAGAAGCCATTCCAAACAACTGGCAGAAAGACTCAGAGGCTTTGTTTTCACATGCTCTGCCTGTACCTCACCACCTGATGACAGCAGATGGTACAAAATCCAAACCCAAAGCCTGTGTCAGAGGTAGCTGAAACCTTGCAAGGAGGAGACGAGGGAGCCAAACATCCCAGGGCTGGGGGGCACCCCAGCAGGCAATGGGGGATAAGCAGCCAGGGACAAACCTTAGCCCTGAAAGCTCCTGAAGGAAATCTACTTAATCCAAGTATGAGCAACGTGGCAGAGAACCATGTCATTGAGTTTCCAAAATGTGGGCTGACCCTTCACATGAGACAAGCCTAGAGTCCAGAGATGGCATGGCACAGCCCAGAACCATCAGCCTTGGGGCATTTTGCTGCACTTATGTCTTTTCCAGACAAATGTCTTCCTTCCTTCCTACACAAAAGCAAGCAGCACTCACCACCCCATAACCTGTCACACCCCCAGGTACTGAGAACTCTGAAGAACAGCACTACATATCTCCAGAGCAGGCTGGCAGACACTGGTGGAGTCTTTCAGGTGAAATTATGACCCACCAACCCAGGCCTCAACAGCCAAGGACCAGTGGGTTCTCTGAGGCTCATTCAACATCNAGAGCCTTCTCTTCTCCAGGCTGAACCCCCCAACTCTCTCAGCCTGTCCTCCCAGCAGTGGGGCTCCAGCCCTCCCAGCATCTCCATGGCCTCCTCTGGACCCGCTCCAACAGCTCCATGTCCTTCCTGTACCCAGACATTCCAGCAATGCACCAATTTTCCTTTGTGGGCCTCAGTCTCAGAAACACTGTTGCTTTCATACAGCAAAGTTCGTTAGCCGGGACTTCACATTCCCATTAATAACAGCAGACCAATAACCAGAGATGCATTTCTGTGGGTAAAACTGCCTGGGTTTCTCAGCGACTGCTCCTGCTGCTCCTCCACACTCAGGTTCACAGTTACAGGCAGGACTTGGCAAGAAAATGGTGTTAATCTGAGGATTTCATCTGGGAGAACTTTGTTAGGCTCAGTAATTTCCATTTTCTCCTCCCAGTGATCTCCATACGTTCACACACACGGCAGGGCTGGGAGGAAAATCCCTGTGAGCACCGAGCCCCAGCGCCAGCCCCCAGACTCCCACCACCACAGCGGGCACAGCGTGACCTGGAACCACGATGGCAACTTCAGCTCAGGACGGAGAACACCCACTTCCAAGTCTGAAAGTGAGATTAAACCTCTGAGTGGGAACCCTCTGGGCTATGGGCCTCTGGCCCTGCCGTGCCTCACCATCGAACCTCATCACACTTTTTGGCTAACACTTCCTTTTTTTCCTGTTTTATCCTAGGCCCATTCTTTTTCTCCACAGCTGTATCCGTTACAGGGTGTGATTTTTCACCGGAATAATTTTGCCAATAAGTTCTGAAGATACTTCCCTTCGGTAGGTGCAGACACCGCTCCTTTTACAGCTGGGAAACAGGGCTGGTTTCACCCGAAAAACGGTATCAACATAACCCAAATCAACAGTTTAGGATTTAAACTCAATCAAGACCACGTGCACCGACCTATTTTCTTTGTGTGTTGATTTATCTTGTTAAAAATGGTTATAATCTTACCCTGGGACCAGGCTCAGCAGTGGCTTTACGTTCAGTTCATCTGCCTTCACCGTCACAACTTAATTAGCTGTGATGTTTCCCTCGTGCTGCCCCACTACCTGGATGAGGTGTAAATTATCTGCTAAAAAATTTGTTTATACTTATCTTTGTTTTGCTTGGCAATTGCAAACTGAGAGTGTTGAGCATTTCATTTAATGAGGCCAAGTTTTGCATAGCATTACACGATGTAAAATAATTACACTTTAAAAATTACTGCTATACAGAAGATTGTGGAGAAACCTGTTAGTGCTAAAATTATTCTATTTATGTAGACAAACTTTGAAGTTTATTAATGAAAGTTTGCACTGAAACAGCTGTTCTGCTGATTAAATAAATGATGACTAAGTTTCTGTGCTCGCTTCCTTGGGCAGGCAGCTATTAAATAGCTCCACAGACCAACCGGGTAATAAACTCACAAAACGCAGAAAGATGTGCAGCAGATTACAGAAACATGCAAAATTATAAGCAAAATTCAAACCATCTGGCATTTTAAGTCCATTTCAGAAGGCTGGGCCAACATCCAGAGAGACCTGGACAGGCTGGAGAGTTGGGAAAAGAGGAACCTGATGAAATTCAACAAATGTAGGGTGCAAGGAACCTGATGAAATTCTACAAGTGTAGGGTTCTGCACCTGGGGAGGAAGAACCCCCTGCAGCAGGACAGGTTGTGGGGGGTCTGCTGGAGAGCAGCTCTGAGGAACAAGACCTGGGAGTCCTGGTGGGTAACAGGATGTCCATGAGCCAGCAAGGGGCCCTGGTGGCCAAGAAGGTCAATGGCATCCTCCAGAGAATGAAGAGCGCGGCCAGGAGGTGGAGGGAGGTCATCCTCCCCCTCTGCCCTGCCCTGGGGAGGCCTCGTCTGGAGAACTGGGACCAGTTCTGGGTTCCCCAGTTCAAGAAGGANCCCTGCTGTGGCAGGGGGTTGGACTGGATGCTCTCCAGAGGTCCCTTCCAACCCCACAGCATTCTGTGATGCTGTAAAGTGGCTTTCAGACTTTAAAAAAAAAATAAATTACTATCTGTTTGGAAAATTTCTGCCAATTCCTAGCACTATGAGCAGACTTAAAGTAACCTGCAGATTGCAGGGAATATTTAATGATATTTGAGTTTGATTTATCAGAAGATTTAAATGAGCAAGCAAATTAGGAATGCACAACAAATTGTCCTTGATGAAATGAAAGGAGAGCTAGTTTTTAGTTTTCAGCTTTATACCCCATTTCCAAATTTGCAGTAGGTCACAAGTGGAGAAGAAAAAAAAAAGAAAAAGAGGGAAAAAAAACCCCAACTGTCCCAATTTATTTCTCCTGCTCCAAAAAAAGCTCCATGGACAGTGGGAGCATCAAAGGCAGGAGAGCACCAGCCCCTCCTGGGCTGTGGAATTATCACTCATTAGCACAGGGAGCTAATGGATGGATGAAGCGCTGGGGGACGTGCTCTGGGCAACCCTGCTTTAAGCAGCAGAGTGGGACTGGGTGAGCTCTAGAGGTCCCTTCCAGCTCTGACAATTCCCTGATTCTCTGATTCCATAAGGACAAGAGGAAAAAAATGTAAATGCCCCTGGATGGGCCACGCTGCACATTTAAACTCAGCTCAGTCATGAAGATGAAACGAGGTTTGATCCAGCAGTAATAAACTTGAAAGGTTTCCTGCGACGATGGAGCAGAAGTCAGAAGGAGGGGAACTTAACCTGAATTCATAATGACCAAATCATATATCAAAGTGTTTCAGTTTTATGAGCAGGTACAAATTCATCCGATTATCTCATTCTTTTCAGGCTTTCACAGATCCAGCTTCTTTAAAAGAAAGAGCACGTAATAACTCGAGTGCTTTGTGCATTGTAATAGAAACATTAGGAAACACGGCACCTTATTTTCTCAGATCTACAGAGGCCTGCAAAGCTAATGCAAACAAATATTTGTTTTCTGAGAAGCAATCTCCAAGCCTCTCAGAACCAGAGGGCACAGCAGCCTTCAGCAAGAAGCCAACCCAGGAAATTAGCACGTTAAGAGCAGACAAGACATTTTCCTTGTAGGTAACTGAGTGATAATTTTATACATGTATATCTATACATAAGTATATATATAGATAATTAATGCTGGATTTCTATTTGGGAATTAGTTAGCTTTTAAAATAAGATCAATGTTAAAACCCAGGAAGGCCCATGCCGTGCCCCAGCCTGACTTCCCGCAGCGTGGAAGCCGCGTGTTTCCCTTCATTTTGGTTTGACTGAGGCTCTCTGCTCCTCTGCTGCCAAAATATCCCTTCCCTTCAGTTCATCCATTCCTCACCCCATGAAAACACTGGGCCTTTCTTCATCATTTCCACTTCTCCTTGCATTTTTATATTAATATGCTGCAATTTAGGTATCTCTACAGACCCAGTAGCTTCATTGTCCCCATGTTGTTATCGCTGCCGGGCAGAGTGAAGCCCCCCAGCTTTTTGCGGCACTGCCTCCTCCCTGCCTGGCTGCCCGCTCTGCAGGACACACAGACAGACTTTTAAACAAATTGCATAGAAATAGTCACTCAGGTGCAGATGTCTCTTCGTGCCCTGGACTTTGCTGGATTTCCACTCAACGCCTCTGCTACACACTCGGATGCACAGCACAACAGGAATGGAGTTGTTCTGTCAATCTAAGCTAAAAGCAACTTCTGTTATCCAGGTAAAAGCAGACTTCAAAATAGATTTTTCTCATTTCCCAAGGACGAAAGAACCCTTCCCTATGGTTTAAGAACATCCATCCTATTCTTAAATTCTACACGTAGCACGGAATTTACCCCTTCTGTGTGTTCAGTTCCTTAGGGGGGGGGGGGTGGAGAGCAGGAGATAACAAGCAAAAATCAGAATTTGTGCACATTCAGTTTTAGTACACTCCAGTTTTACATCAAAATAGCACCATCTTCCCACCTAACTCTTCTTGCCTTTGTTGTCACAACAGCTGCTTGAGCAATTAATGAAAATGAAGTCCTTCCAATCGCTCCATCTTGTATTTAGCTTAGCTATAACAGTCAAATACGTTACACAACCCAGCTCAATCCTTCTTAATTGACACCAGGCATTACCAGGCCAGTCATTATATTTATTCATCTCCATTAAAGGACAGAGGGCTACTGTCTGCCTGCACAGTTCAGCCTACACATTCCTTATTACTCCTGGCAGTACAAGAACAAATCAAGCCTTGAATCCCTTTCCAGAGCTCCAGTTCAGTCTTTTAACAGTAAAAAAACATCTAGGATGCAAAAAAAAAGAAAAAAAAGTTTTATATGAACAGATAGATGTTCATTTCATAGAATCACAGAATAGTTGGAAGGGACCTTCAAGATCATTCAGTTCCAACCCCCCTGCCCTGGGCAGGGACACCTCCCACCAGCCCAGGTGGCTCCAAGCCCCCTCCAACCTGGCCTTGAACCCCTCCAGGGATGGGGCAGCCACAGCTTCTCTGGGCAACCTGGGCCAGGCTCTCACCACCCTCACACCAAAGAATTTCTTTCTGGCATCTCCTCTCTTTCAATTTAAAGCCATTACCCCTTGTCCTGTCACTCCACTCGCTGACAAAGAGTCCCTCTTTACCCTCTCCCCAAGTCACACACAGGGGAATTTAGAAATGTGCATTGGATTTGCTTTTTTGGTTGGTTTGTTTTCATCTAGAAGGGTTTGTATTTGTCTTTTAAGCAAAGAACTTTGGGAGCCTATACCCCTGACCCCAGGAGCTGGGTCTCCCAGAGGGATGTGTCCCAGCATCTCCAGTGTTCAGCAGGTCCAGCCCTGCTACTCACAGCAACCCCGACGTGGGTGATGGCACTTAGAGCTTTACTCTTCACAGTTTTATCCCTTCTGTAAGACGTTGGTGAGAGGCTGCAGAGAGTGAGCGCCGTTCTCTGCGTGACTCACCAGCCCAAGCTGAAAGCAGAGTTCAGACCGGGGCTGAAGCTACAGCAAAATGAACTTCAAAGCCACTAAAGCAGAGCGAGCCACAGAGTTTCTCAGGGACTTGCTGTTCCCCCCTCATCTCTTTTCTGGACAGAGTCAATAAGGAACCGTGCACCACAAGGCAGATCTACACCATAAAAAGAAACATCAAGGCTTTCACAACCGCGTGGAAGCAGGAGAAGGGCCCGGTGTTACCAAGCACCTTAGCCCCCAGGGCCCCGGGCAATGTGCCACCAGAAAGGACTCAGCCATCTTCCAAGAAAAGGTCTTATTTCAAGGGAAATGATTTGGTTCCCGTGATGTCACCTGGCGTCACCCGCGGTGACTAACAGCAGGAACACACAGCACCGCGCTCGGCCACTGCCAACCGAACTCACGTCAACAGGTCTGGAGGGGGATCATTCATTTATAAGCTGTCAGCGGGGACAATCTCGATGTCACCCCCACCCCGACACATGACACACCTGGCAAGGACAGACAGAACTGGTTTTGCTCTACAAATATTTCAAAGCTTAAACCCCGTTTTAGTTACCTTTTGAAAAGACAGAAAGCTTTTCAAAACTTTAAAGGGCTCATCAGCAGAGAACCGTCTTTAAAACTGGTTTCTTAATATCTGAAGTATTCTGAACAAGCCATAACAAAGCATCTCCCTTAGTAAGGAGGTGTTTAACTAGTCCTTTTGGGTTTGAAATGTTTCTTACATGTTCTCCCGAGCCAGAACCCCCCGCAGACACCCCCTTACGCAGCAGCTCACACCACAGGGCACGGGCCCTGCTCCTGCTTCAAGGCTGAGCCCCCCACACCTGCCCAGGGGAGGAAAGCAGCTACAGTAAGTCAGTGCCAATAAAACAGTCTAAACTACAATTAATTTTTCCTACTCTATTCAAATTAGCAACTCATTTTAATGTGGCAAAACCTGAAAGAGTGTACTTTGATCAGTTTCTTCTTAAACCTTTAAAGGTCACGGGGAAGTCCTACCTAAACACTATGGCCCACCACAGCATGACTTTTTAATTTAAACTCCAGGCTAAAACAAAGGATTTATTGGTAAGATCCCTAAGAATTCCCCCAAATAGTTTCATTTGCAGCGAGAGGACAAGAGGTAACGGGCACAAACTTCAACGTGGGAAGTTCCATCTCAACATGAGGAGGAACTTGTTGACTTTGAGGGTGGCAGAGCCCTGGCAGAGGCTGCCCAGGGAGGTGGTGGAGTCTCCTTCTCCAGAGACATTCAAACCCCGCCTATTCTGTGAATCTGTAATTCCCCCATTTGGGCTAAGAGTGGGTAGTTAATAATATAAATAGTTATATATAAATATAAATAAAACCAAATGATAACATTAAAACACCACGATACACTGAAAACACAAACTTTTACTGCAGAAGATGAAACCAAAGAGCTGTTTATTGCTGTGGCAGAAGCCTCCCCTCTTGCCCACAAGGAACAGAGGGACGTTCCTTCATTCCAGCAACTTTTTTAAAGGAAGTCCTTCCCTGTATCAGAGTTTTGGTTGTTCCGTTTGGTTTTTGGAAGGGTTATCAAACGCAATCATCCATTAAGATTTGCTCTAAAAATGGAGGTTTAGCAAAGGGAGGATCAGAAGGTGGAGCTCACGGTGAAGACACCTTGGTGTCTCCAAAGGTCAGGGTTAGGCGGGCACCGCTGAGAGACGGAGAAACTCTTCCAGAGGGGAAAAACAGCAGAGGTCATTGCAAGAACTGAATGCTCATTCTGAAGAAATAATGAGCTAGAGGTTAACCTGTAACTTGCACACTTAAAAACCGCTAACGCCTTGCTCCCACAGAACGTGTGCTACCGAGTGACATTTCAGGATCTTATAGTGACATTACGTGCTACGTTTTTCATTTCAGAGATGACTTCCAGCTTTGCATCAAATAACGTTAGGGACTGCTGGCCAAGGAGCTCTTAAAGAGCTTCCAGAGAAGAGATCTGAGCTATTTTGAAAGTCCCTCTGTTGGGAAACACTTCCCGCTTCTCAGAGAGTAACGTACCCACCTTCTCTCCCTTTCTCAAGTAACTCCAAGGTTTTGAAAACAGTAATTTCTAGAATGAACGTACTCTACATTTTTCTGACAGAATCCAACTAGAGAAGAATTTAAGCATCTAATACCTAATATCAGCATCTTGATATTTTCTGGTGAGTTATTTCATAACCACAAAATTACCACCAAAGCACGGGTATGTTTACAACACCTTTATGGGGTTATATCCAGCAACTATTTTTCAATGACATATGCTCCATTTACCCTTGAAATGGCACTATTACAACACAGAAGCTGAGTTTCTTGCCTTTCATTCCACTAAATCAGCCTCTCCCAGAGAAAATAATCCTGTATAATGGCTTTTATTACTAGACCTTAAAAATTCTTTAATATATTGGATATTTAACTTGCATTACACTGAAACAACCGTCAGCTTGTTCTGTTACACTAAATACGTGTCCTCGTGAGCAGTCTATCGCTTGGAACGTCTCACTGCACGTTAGCAGTGTTTCAAACATCTCTAGTTTTTATTGTACTACTTACAATTTAAAAATATTGTCCATAGAAAATGTCACCCTTTCACAAAAATCACAGAAAGCAGCCAAGATGTCTCCAAAGGGGACAGGGCAAGAGACAGGGTGGCCTTTGTTCCCTCCACGGGAATCATGGAATCAGGGAATTGTCAGAGTCAGAAGGGACCTCCAGAGCTCACCCAGCCCCACTCCCCTGCTAAAGCAGGGTTGCCCAGAGCACATCACTCAGGGCTGCATCCAGGGGGGGCTTGAAGGTCTCCAGAGAAGGGGACTCCACACCCTCCCTGGGCAGCCTCTGCCAGGGCTCTGACACCCTCACCCCAAACAAGTTCCTCCTCATGTTCCAATGGAACTTCCTGTGTCCCAGCTTGTGCCCGTTGCCCCTCGTCCTGTCACTGGGAACCACTGAGAAGAGTCCGGCTCCATCCTCCTTCAACCCACCCTTCAGATCCTTGGGAGCATGAAGAAGGTCTCCCCTCAGCCTTCTCTTCTCCAGGCTCAAGAGTCCCAGCTCTCTCAGCCTTTCCTCATCAGGCAGATGCTCCAATCCCTCCACCATCTCTGTTGCCCTACGCTGGACTCTCTCCAGCAGTTCCTGTCTCTCTTGAACTGGGGAGCCCAGAACTGGAGGCAGGATTCCAGTTGTGGCCTCACCAGAGCAGAGCAGAGGGGGAGAATGACCTCCCTCCACCTACTGGCCACACTCTTCCCTACGCAGCCCAGGGTTCCATTGACCCTCCTGGCCACAAGGGCACAGCTTTGACCAGCAGAAAGCAGCAAATCAGTTCCTCAGAGTCCCTGTTTTGACTGCACAGAAATAGGGTAAATCCCAGGACCTGTAGCTCCCTGCCCTAAATCTCATCCAGTCCCCGGTTCTCACCCCCAGGTGCAAATCACACCCAATGACTTATGAGCTCTGCTTCTCCTGTGTTTACAGCCCTCCAGAGTATTCTGAAATAAACTCAAGCTTACAATATTATGAAGATCCCGTATTAAAAAATTTCAAGTTTAAAGTCTTTATAGAGCCCGAACTTTTTAGATCAAAAGGGCCAAATATCAAAGGCAGCGTGAGAACCTCCCCAGTTCACATCACAGGGCCCATTCTGGGAAACGTTATTACAAAACTCTCAATCACTGGTGTTGACTTCCCAGTCCCACAGATTTTTGCACCCAGAGTTTTGCACAAAATCTTGGAAGAAAAATGCATTTTACCACCATTCATGATCCGAAACACTTAAACTTTCAAACACTTGAGCCTTAAAACTACAGGATCCGGATCTTAAGTGTTTTACAGCGGTGATGGCTGCGAGTCCCTCACCTTCCTCTATTTACCCTTTAGGAAAATCTACATGTTCCCTTCAAGCAGGATGAAAAGGCATCTCTCACCAGCTGTGGGGCAAAAGCAGAAGCAATACCAGCATTTATTGAGCATTTATATACTCAACATGTATAGAAATAGAGCATTTATATACTCAATAAATGGAGTGTTTGCAAAAAAAAGACCAATTCAGCCGAGCACTCAATATATGGCTATCAAAGATTTTCTTTTTTTTTAAATAATCTTACTTTAAATAAAATTCATCTGAGACAAACCCAGACAAAGACCTATAATTAAAGGTTATTTAAAGTTATTTATCCCAAACCATCCCAACTCTCATTATTGCAGCTCAGGGACGAGTATTCTGGTTTGGTGGATAAAAATTCAGTTCTCCAGAAGAAAACCATGTAAATCTCTGGGGAGAGACTTCCCAAGAGGAAAGACAATTATTTTGGGAGGGAAAGTTACTTTTAAGAAAAGAAAAAAAAAAACCAAAAAAAAAGACTTGAGGCATTTTTTTCCACACTATCTTGTTCGTGGGAGCACCCAGCTCTAACCCTGGGCAACACCAGTTGAGGAACACAAACGACATTCCCTAATTGCACAGCTGAAAATACATCTAGGATCTACTTCTGAACAGAAAAACTTTGATTTTTTTCAGTAGTAACTGCAGATTTGTTTGCAAATTTACTTAAATTAAGTCTGTTTGCCTTTGTTCCATCCCCGTAACAGCTGCCCAACAACCAGTCAAAATCATTGTATTTTGCTTAATTTCTACTCAATAGAAATAACTTAATTGCAGCCAGCTCTTCATCTGCAATTTCACAGCACTGACATACACCAGCCATTTTATTTCCAGCACGTGACACCAGGAACCAGCTGCCTCAACCCACTTCTCTGGAGAATTTAGAAAAACCAGCTCAGAGGCAGAACAGGGCAGGAACAGCCGATTTCTGTCACGGGAACTCTACTGGCACAGATAGGAGCCTTACCTGATTTGTCTGATTCGCTCCTGCTGGCTTTGACTCAGCAAGAAGGTTTCTCTTTCCTTATTAAATCACCATCACTAGCAAACCAGTGCTATTTTCACACTTGCCGAGTAGGTAACTATTAAAAATAGGGCTGAAACAAACTGATTTCAAAGAGAAGAAGTGTCCAGCCAGTATTTCTTACATTTTCAATTAAAGGAAAGAGGGCACTCCTTGGCTCAGGCCGCTCCAGCTCTATTTTGCTGGGCCATCAATCCAGGGATAATAATGATGTTCTCCCCTTTGCTGGGGTGTCCACACCAAGGAGCAGGCAGGGAACAATCCGTCACCTGCTTAGGCTGAACATCCTGCTGCCCAAACACCAGCTCCCAAGGGATCTTCCAGGAGGTGCCACTGGAGCCCAGGATGACAAATTCCCAAAGTCAAATTTAAATATTTTTGAGACTAATGGTGAAAACGTGTTTTCAGGAGGCTCTGGCTTTGCTGCAAGGTTTTGCATGAGCCCACGCTAAAAAACAAAAGTCTCAAAGAGTTGTGATGTTTTCACACTTCATAGATCAACTTAAAACTTCAAATCTTCCAGAAATAAATAAAAAAAAAAAAAAGAAAAGAAGAAAGGAAGCTCCTCATCTGTGCTTGGCCCACATAACCCCAAAATGCCTCTGTATAACCTGGTGGTGCAGAGCATGACGGGGTTATGCAGTGATACCATTCAGGACTAACATGAATATTTTCACGTAGGTACCTGAAACTGGGTGAAGTTACAAAACTGGGTGATGTAAAGGTATGAGAAAGATGGGTAAGTGAAGCCATTATTACTGCTAAACTTCATTTGCATTCTTAAATCAAACCAATTCATAGCCTTGCCGTGACCATTCCTTCCCAGGGCTGTGAGAGAACACACAAACTCGTCACTGCTGTACTTTGTAATGGGGCTAATCCACTTTCTTTTGTTTCATCTGCAAATCCCAGTTATCTAACAACCAAGAGACACGAAATGGCCAAGAATAAGGGAGAGCAGATTTCTAACAAGATGCAGAATATACCTTCAGCTCTACGCTCACTGCTACTGTAAACTATTTTTGGCACCTATAGATCTGATGCATCGTTCTAATTTTATCCAGAGTTACCAGTAAATGGCATCTGAAAAAAAAACCCAAAATGATGATTTAGGCATAGAGAGGAAGCAAGAATGTCGATTTATTCAGAATGTTTAATTGAGCCAGGAAATATGCACTACAGAGCATTATTAAATTCAAACTGGAGATTTCTTCCTCTAATTTACACTGCAGTACATAAGGGGTGGGGAACAGGTATGTATGATAAATGAATCAAACAGGAGACAACTGAATGAATAAATAGATCATTATACTTCAGTAAAATAAGTATTAATACATGCAACCATCTATTTATAAATAAAACAAACTCCTTAAGTACAATATTAAAACTGCCTGGCCAAGCGTTAGGCAGACTTAAAAAGTCAATATTTTCATCATAAAAAAAACCCCTTCGATTTATTCAAGTTCATGACCACACACAAACCCTGACGACATTAATCCCTCTGCCCCCTTTCCCTTCCCTCTCCCAAGTCAGGGTTTAACAGCTCAAATGGAAGAGCCCTTTCACAATAAATAGATATTTTCCCTACATTTGGGCTGTGTAGGTATCGTGTTTTCCTATGTCTTAAGATGTCTTATCAGACACCTGGAAGTTTACAGGTGAAATAGAACCATAGAATTGTCTGGGTTAGAAGAGACCTTTAAGTCCAACTTCTAGTCCAAACATCAACCTAACTCTGATAAATAAACCATCACTAAACCATGTCACAAAGGGCCACATCAACCCGTCTTTGAAATCCCTCCAGGGATGGTCCCTCAACCCCTTCCCTGGGCAGCCCATCCCAAGGCTTCAGAACCCTTTCCATGTCAACATTGTTCCCAGTATCCAATCTGAACCTCCCCTGGTGCAACTTGAGGCCATTTCCTCTTGTCCCATTGTCTGTTCCTTGGGAGAAGAGACCGACACCCCCCTAGCTACCCCCTCCTTTCAGGGAGTTGGAGAGAGCCAGAAGGTCTCCCCTCAGCCTCCTCTTCTCCAGGCTGAACACCCCCAGCTCCCTCAGTCTCTCCTCACAAGACTTGTGCTCCAGACCCCTCACCAGCTCCATTGCCCTTCTCTGGACCCACTCCAGCCCCTCAATGTCTTTTTTTATGATAAGGGGCCGTCAAGGTGTCCTGTCCCCTAGGACACTGCAGGTCAGGTGGAAGCCCCAGGGATCCAGGGTCACACCAGTCTGGACACCCCACATACCCACCCCCTAGAAATCTGTGCCTTCAGACAATTAACAGCACTCTCACAAGTAACACCTCCAGGTAAGACCAGAGCTACCCACGCTGCAGAACACAATATATTTCTGCTTGTTGTTTGGAACTTCCAGAGCAACGTTACTACTACCACTGCTTAATGATCTAAATAAAACCATGGTAAATATGTATGTACAGATAATTGCATCCCAATGTAAAAGGTCAGTTTTATCTAAGCTTTTCTATCTCTGAATCCTTGGGATCCTCCTGGCCCCCATCCCAATCCCCGCTTCCTTCCTCAGTGTGCAAAGATGCAGTTTTCTAAGTATTTTTTTTTTTAAAAGAAAGCCAGTAATAATTTAAAGCTTGTTTTTCACAATGCAAACTAAACAGGCCATTACACTTATCAATAAAATATGAAGTGTTCATTCCCATGATTTTCCACATCTCAGGTGAGACTCTGCTGTTAATGCTCCCTGGCATCATTATACACACAAATCCAAATTAACAAACAAAAAAGGTGGAGAAGAGAAGGAAAGGGTGGAGGGAAAGGGAGGGTGTGTTTCATTTTAAAAAGGGAAAAAAGAAAAACCCTAATCTCATATTTGATTGTTTGGTTGCCCTAACTAATAATTTAAAAGATAACTCTTTTCTGCATGCAACTCAACGTTCCACAAGGTGTTTAAACACCAGAGTTTTTAACATTTTTAACCATCTGTGCTCCACCACCTGCAGCCACCTCCTGAAGCAGAGAAAAGATCCCCTGCCCAGCATTAACCTCCTGAGCTTTCCTCACCGCTCCCCTCACCCAGCGCTGCAAACCCACCTCCCAGTGACAGCAGAGGTTATTCCCTCTGGAAGCCAAAACCCACTGCCCGGTTACTGTGGCTTTTCCCAGCAGTGGGGAGGAGATGCGGGAAGAATCCTGTGTGTAAGTCTGGAGCCCTCTGGATAGGAAGGACATGGACCTGATGGAGCAGGTCCAGAGGAGAGACACAAAAATGATCATTTTGCTACAGGACAGACTGGGGGAGCTGGGGTTGTTCAGCCTGGAGACCAGGAGGCTCCGGGGAGACCTCAGAGCAGCCTTCCAGTACCTGAAGGGGGCTACAGAAAGGCTGGGGAGGGTCTGTTCCCAAAGGCCTGCAGGGACAGGATGAGGGGCAATGGCTTCAAGCTGGAGAAGAGCAGATTGAGGTTGGCTATTAGGAATAGGCTCTTTACTCTGAGGGTGGTGGAACACTGGGACAGGTTGCTCAGGGAGGTGGTTGAGGCCCCTTCCCTGGAGATATTCAAGGGGAGGCCCTGGGCAACCTGGTCTAGTTGGGGGTGTCCCTGCTGACTGCGGGGGGGTGGGACTAGATGGCCCGAGAGGTCCCTTCTGGCCTGGGCCATTCTATGAGATGCAGGAGCTGGTGCCCAGAGTCACTGCCGCAGCCACAGGCAGGACCTGGTGCCTCCCGAGCAGCTCCGGGCTCTGCCCGCGCTCTCCCAGCCCAGCACATCCCTCCTCCCCACCCCACAGCCCCAGCAACTCACTGTTTCTTCAATTAACAAAGTAAAAAAACCTACTTTTTTAATTCTTTTTTTTTTAACAAAATAGAGCTACTAAACCCTGCCATACATTACTACACATCTACTTTGTGCTTTGCCTTAGCTGTTGAATTATTTACCATGCAAGCTCTGAT
Organism: Nycticryphes semicollaris; assembly: GCA_013400055.1. Taxonomy (NCBI): domain Eukaryota; kingdom Metazoa; phylum Chordata; class Aves; order Charadriiformes; family Rostratulidae; genus Nycticryphes; species Nycticryphes semicollaris. Next base: position 233,724 of record VXBJ01001707.1, on the reverse strand, counting down.
TTTTCATATTTTATGCTGGAAAAGAGACGCAAACTCATTCAACGCAAAACCGTAAGTAACACTTTAATCAGTGAATAGCGCATTTGGTATCTTCAGCCTTGTTAGCTTTCCTACTGAGCAAGCCATCTGGTTTGGGGTAAAACCATCACTGTTTGCAATATGGAGACGTTCTAATTAATGAAGTAAAAATAGCAATTTGGCTTAAAAGGCTTCAGCAATTCCTAAACGTGCTTAAGTCCGTCCCTTTATCATGCAAGTTGCTCTCTCCACAGAAGGTCATTCCAGCAGGGTATGAATTATGGCTTGGTTTTGTTTAGGGAAGGGGCAGCACCAGGGACCCAGCGGAGCCTCAGCACCTTCCCAAGAGGGGGCTTTTTGATTCTTTCCCTCTTCCCGCTACGTTTTGGTGACAATAACTCCCTCTCTCTTTAGGAGCACAGAAGGGAGATTTGCTGAACAGTCTATGATCACACACACCCTTCATAAACGTACCTCTAAACATAAAGACACACTGCCTGCTCGTTAGATATCCCAGCTCGTTAGATATCCCAGCTTAACTACCCTTATCGTTTCGGCAAAACCACCAAAAGCCCCCAACCACACGGCCACTACGAGCAACTGCAGAATTGAGGAAGAACTCTCTTCCTGAGCAAGTATGTTTGTGTTTATCTATCTTTATTACTGCAGCACTGGGAAGCCTGAATTGAAATGAGGGTCCTACTGTGTTGGCAGCTTGTACAAAAACACCGTAAGAAAAACTCTCGCTGTAATAAACTTCTTATTGAGGTCAAGCTCCTACAAGACCCGCTGCCAGCACCGCTGCCCAGGAATTGCAGGCACAAGGACAACTGGGGGTTTTCCTGGCATGTACAGGTACACACACCCCTTAAGAAATCATACAAACCAACATTTGGGTTATTTTGGAGCATAATGAATCCAAAATGAGTTTAGGCATCAGTGAGAGTTCAACCTGGAGAAGAGGAGGCCGAGGGGAGACCTTCTCACTCCCTACAACTCCCTGAAACAACTCCCCTTTATGCCAAGAATGTGTTGGTTGCTTAATAATTATGAATATTTTTTATTCATACCTAATGAGAAATTCACATGCACATCAACAGAGGAGCAAGTTCACGCAGGTCCACAATCACCTTAATTCAAATTCTTACATAGAACTGCTTGCAAACCAGCTACCTGTAAAGTTAAAAATTCTGATTTTTTTGGGTCCTCCGGTTCAGAAACAGGAAGGAGCCTGTGGCCGCCTCTGAGAGGACACAGTCTTTACCCGAGGAATCTCATCCCACTCACTGAAAAGGGTTTTTCCAGTGAAGGGAGTAACAGGCATGAGCTCTTTTCACGATGGTCTCTTCTTGTGTACTGGCCAAGAGCAACAGCCAAGCCACCCTCCCTGTTGTCACCACTGGTTTATCCCCAGCAGATGGCAAAGGCCGGTGCCAGCAGCAGCACAGGGTGAACGAGGCCACCCTCCTTTCTCCCTGGCTTCCCCACCCCTGCAGCCCAAAAGCCCCCACATCCTCTCACTGGAGCTTCACCGGGCTCCCCGGCCCCTTGGTCACTCTCCCCAGTCCATTGACCACTCTCTCCCTGCTGGAGAAACTGAGGGATGGCCATCCCTGGGGCTTCTTTCATGCACAGTGTCCTGAAGAGACATATTTGGAAAAAGCACCCTTAAAAATAAATCATCACTGTTACCAAGTTCAGTTAAAAAAATAAAATACAATGAAATACTGACAGGCTTTCTGGCCTGAGAAGACAAAACCCAAAGTTGCCATTAACCTCTCATGCACCGTGATGCCCAAGGCATTCAAAACACCTGCTGACCACACCACCAAGAAATAACCACAAAACAAAGCTGTCACAACTTGAATGCACTAAATTCCCATAAATCAGGAAAAAAAAAGAGACACTTCTTTTGTTTTCCCGAATGCCCTTTCTTTTTTTTTTTTTAACCTATTGAATTTACAAGGAATTTGATAGAAGACCAGTTTTCAAACTAGTGTAATTTGGTCACTTAAAAATACAGGTAATCACACACCGTGAGCAACCTGGGCTGGTGGGAGGGGTCCCTGCCCAGGGCAGGGGGTTGAAATTCAATGACCTTTAAGGTCCCTTCCAACCCAAACCATTCTATGATTCTCTGATTTTCAGAAATACCCCCAACACACACCTCCTCATTCAGTAGACAAGAACTCCTGGAAAATCTGACAAAAGTAAGGTTATAAACACTTCTTTTAAAATGGCCCACCTCCAAAGAATTCATTTATCTCAATTAAAAATGTGATCCATTTGTCTGGCAAAATGACAATTTCTCTTTCAGCCTCAGCTTGTCACACTGTGACTAGAACAGCCACCCCAGCTGTGTTAAAATTTGGGTTCATAAAATACAGAGCCAAGAAGCTCAAAGTCAGCACACACCAGTTTTCCGCAGCTCTGAGACTGGAGACGCAGTGTGGGAAACACCTCTCCTCGGGAAACAGGAAGAAAAAAAATCAAGAAAACTGCCTTGAATTAATAAGCAAATTATTACGACAAGGGCTGCTTGGCTGTCATTACGTGCTCTCAAAGTAGGCTCTGCTTCATGAGAGTTTTCTCTCACTGTGCCCTAATTTTCTGGAAGTCGCTCCAGGTGTGGCTCCCGTGGTTGCCCCGGCTCTGCCTTTCCCAGCCCGATGGCAAACGGGCAGGAACCAACAGCACCCTTCCTCCCCAGCTGCTGCAGAAAACAAACAAACAAGTTTCATTTTCACGGCTTCAGGTACATTTTCAAGTGATGATCTTCCCTCTGGAGCCTGCCAAGGACAGAGGTAAGACTTGTCAGTCCCACAAAGAACAACCAGCAGAGACAAAAGTCTCCATTAATAGTAAGGATATGTCCTGGGAAAGTGCAGGGAGCAGGAAGTTCTTGCTTTGTTTAATTGGCAATAAAGAGAAGATAAAGATTAGCTGGATCTCCACCTTATAAACTGCAGGCTTTTATGGTGCAGGTCAGCTTTGGGGTGACACTTCCCTGCTCAGGGTCATTCAGCAGCCATGTGGATCAGCAGACGGCACAGGAAGGCAGCTGTAATGTTTCGACACCTAGAATTCCAATTTTCCGCCCCTTTTAGAACTTCAAGCTACTTAAAAATGTCTGTACTTAATAAGACAGCATTGTTGAAAACTTTCAAACAAGTTTTGTTCATGTAGCTCACTAATTAAAAATACAGACGCTTTTTGAACTTGACTTTCTAAACAAAAATGCAGAAACACCACCAAGAATGCTTTCCAGAGCTCTTTATTCCATTTAATAAAACAGCTTTGGCAACTCGGTCATCAGAATGAGAGACTACACTGTGAACAACTTCAAGGAATACTTTAAAAACTGGATGACTCAATCATTTAAATCAGACAAGAACAACGCGACGAATAAATCATTTAAATGCACTATTACTTCTTGTGGTATTTGTGAAAGAAAGCATTTTAATAGAAGTTAAAAGCAGACTTGTTTGCATTCAGTATAAATTAATGTATTAGTACGTCACTTGAAATTGTAACAAAAGAAAACTCAAATAGAAATTAAATGCATCTTTTTAAAACAGCATATTGGAATGAGGAGACAATCCCGGATCTTCATTCCTTACCCTCAACTGGATCTTTGATCCATTCTCATCCCGTTGGTTTTCATTTCACAGGTCTCAGGGAGACCTTTATCATCACCTGCCTAATAGAAGATGCTGATTTTGAAACCTGCCTAAATGATACAAACCACCTTCTGCTAAGATCTGGACACCTTGTCAAAGCTTCTTGTAAAACCAAAATCACATCCCTCACTTCCTTAGACGTTGGGGCAGTCTTGGTACAGTAAGAGACTGTGGGTCAGTTCCCAGAGTAGTCACGTCCTCAAAGAGAAAACCATGAAACAAAAGGAAAAACAAATCCTTCCACATCAGAAAGATGTCACAGCAAAAAATTTCCACAGTTCCCTCAAATAGGTCATTTAAAAATGGAAGCTTTAGCAGAAATTATCCACGAGTTAGCTAAAAATACATCCGATATTAAAAAAAAAAGTCCTCATATACATGTTGGGAGAGTAAAAGTTTCTGTAAAAAGTCTGAAGAGGAGAAACTTCTAGAGAGATGACAACTAAAATTATACATAAAAGGTAATTTTTCCATTAAAAGTATAAGGAAGTACCAGACACTTACTATTCCTTAAGGAAAGACGAGAAAAGGAAGAGCAAATGCAACTCCAGCAAAGAGAATGCATTAACAACGTTAGACATGGATTCACCAACCCTGGGTACAGAGATGCTTATGGGAGTGAAATGAAACACACCATCTTTGCAAAACCAGTAACTATACCCACAGTGCCAAACTGGGAGCTGCAAAAGCCACATTACAGAAGCCACCCTTGCAAAGCCATAGCAAAACCCTGGAGGCTGGGGACAGGATGCAGCAGGGAGATGGTTTTAACCTTTAGCAAGTTACATTTGATCCCATCAAACACTACACACATCACGCACTAGAGCGGTCCCCTCCAGATCAGTAGGTTTTATAGAAGTCAGCCAATGCTTAGTGCACAAAAAAAATCCCTCAAAAATAAAAATATCAATCAGGGGTGGAATATAATTCGGGGATGGAGCGATTTGGTTTCAGCATCTGTCAACGTAATAAACAAATGCAAGAATCTGCATCAACACTTCCCATGGATAAGTCTCACTGAATATAAATAATACTTATCTTTAGGAACTGAAAAAAAAGATTGTGATACAGAAAAATCCCACATCTTTGGTGGAAATTTTAGTAAAGGCAGACTTAGACTAATAGGGATTACTAATATTGAGGACAGTGTGATGAAAATGGACCTGGTGGTACCGGGCACGTAACCAGACAAACCAACCTTCTCACAACGTCCCCAGCAGAAGAGCCCACTTGCCCTCTAGTCACGCTCCAGAGGCCGATAGGACACCAGGGACCCACCGATATTAGGCAGAGCAGCAGCCCTGGAGCAGAGCTGCTCCGTCATCCCCGCACACACATACAGGTGGGCACAGCCAGGCAGCGCGGGGCTGGGCCCTGGAGCAGAGCTACTGGCCCCCCGCGTGCCTTTGGCCACAGCCAGCAACGTGACCATTCCTTTAGCAGAGAAATAGCAAATAATTACTGAAGTAATTGTTTCATTTCGCTTGGGAATACTCCAACCATGCTGCAAAGAGAGAAAACCTGCAACCAGCGGAGAAGTGTTTGATATCAAAGAAATCATAGATCCATAGAATGGTTTGGGTTGGAAGGGAACTTAAAGCTCATCCAGTGCCACCCCCCCCTGCCCTGGGCAGGGACACCTCCCACCACACCAGGTCCCTCCAAGCCCCCTCCAACCTGGCCTTCAACCCCTCCAGGGATGGGGCAGCCACAGCTTCTCTGGGGCAACCTGGGCCAGGCTCTCACCTCCCTCACACCAAAGAACTTCTTCCCCACATCTCAGCTCCATCTCCCCTCTTTCAGTGTCAAACCCTTCCCCCTTGTCCTGTGGCTCCCCTCCCTCATCAAGAGTCCCTCCTCAGCTTTTCTGGAGCCCCTTTAGGGACTGGAAGCGGCTCTAAGGACCCCCCAGAGCCTTCTCTTCTCCAGGCTGACCCTCCCAGCTTTCTCAGGCACTGCTGATGTTTTGCCTGTGGAGCACAGAACCAGTGTGCAGTCTCTGACCATGTTTCATGAGACTCCCTCCTTCTTGCGAAAGGTTATGAAACTGCAGATTGGGTTTTTAACTGTGATTAAATACCAAAATTAAAAGTATCAGTATTACTGTGCCATCCCAGAGACTTCCTGACGATCTGACATACCTTTGCTGAAGCTGCTTCAGTTTCTGTCACAATAGCAGCTCTTCCAGATTCACATTTTGGACCCTGTCAAGCTAGAACCACCCTGGGACGTAACCGCAGCTTGTCTCATCGACCAAGATTATGTTCATCTCTCCTCTCAGAGCTGTCTCTGACATACAGACATATTCTGATGCTTCTTCCAGAGCAATAACTACAACCCTCCTGACTGTCACCTCACCTCATCCATCTTCTTCTATATTCTTTGCTCCTTACTTGAAAAATCAAACATATTGAAAAAGAGATTTAATAAAGTAACAACCTAATAAATCCTTCCACCATCCAGTTACAGTCTCACCTGGACTTTTATCATCACATTTAGGAGCTTCAACACAAAATGAAATTATAAGAGGAGAGGCTTATTTTGCATTCTGAGATTTTCCAATAGAACTGGGAAGACTCCCTCTATCCCACACAGCAACAAATCTCATTTCTTCCTTCCACACTATTTTATAATATTCAAAGCACACGGAGAAAAACCTCCCTTCCCCCTCCCCAAACAAATATAAACCCCAAGACTTTGGTATTGGAACATCCCTGCCACAAGCTCTGCCACCCAGTTTGTACTTTATATTCTTTGTATTGCCTGTACTGTAAGATACTAGGTCTTGTTGCTAAGAGATTGTTCTCTTGAGCTGTCATTAAACCTATTCCTGCAAGATCATCACAGGATGACACTGAACTAGAAGCCTTTAGCAAACCTCTTGATATGTAGACTCCAAAAAAAAAGCTGATTTTTAAGTACCAGAAGTTGTGAAAAGCCACCTTGAAAGAACATTTCCCAAAGAGCTGAATTCATTCCCAAGGGACAAACTGAACTCGCCCACCCCGTGAGTCGCATCCTCGCACGTCACACAGCAAGAGAGAGACCTGCCCAGCTCATCCACGGTGTCATTTATTGCCTGGAAAAATCTTACTGAAAATGGGCCAAGCCACGTGATGTGAAAATTCACCAGCTAATTAGGAAAGGAAATTACCCACGGCTTTCTATGATTGACATCGATTAATTTGAAGCCCTTGCAGGCAGAATTTCACTGCAAACAGAAATTACAGTTTCAACATTCACTAAGAGCAAAAATACAAAGCCTGATATTTGGCTTGAACTTTTCTCCATTTTAATTATCTCTCCTGCACATTAAGATGTTTGCTTATTTTTGTGCCACATCAAGTACAAGGAAACAAGAGGACACAGTCAGCACACTATGGTAAAATGGCAAAATCAACACACAAGTATCGAATATTTCTAAAACAATTTAGTTATAAACATTCAACACTTTGTAAGTTTCCAGAATTGGGAAAAACAGTCCTTTTAATTTGCTTGTGTTAAAAAAAAAAAAAAGAAAAGAAAAGAAAGAAATGCATTTTTACAGATTACATCATCAATTTTGTTTAAATCATCCTGTAAGTTACAGAATCCAAATTTGTTGCTTTTTCCTTGGGGCTTGGCTCATTCCAGCAGAGGAAGCCAAAGATCAGACATTACTGATTTTACAGATGAAATACCTGAATTTGCAGATACAAACCTGTATTCCTAATTGACTTGTTTGTACTGCCATCCAGAGAGACCTGGACAGGCTGGAGAGCTGGGCAGAGAGAAATTTAATGAAATTTAACAAGGACAAGTGTAGAGTCCTGCATCTGGGCAAGAACAACTGCAGGTCCCAGTACAAGCTGGGAACTAACCTGTTGTAGAGCAGCAAAGGAGAAAGGGACCTGGGGGTCCTGGTAGACAGCAGGTGACCATGAGCCAGTTCTGGGCCCTTGTGGCCAAGAAGGCCAATGGCATTGGAAGGGAGGTGGTTACTAGGTCAAGAAAGGTTCTCCTCCCCCTCTACTCTG
>VXBJ01001707.1:180784-225967 GCA_013400055.1 Nycticryphes semicollaris | reverse complement strand
GGTGTTCCTGCTGTGGCAGGGGATTGGACTGGATGAGCTTTCAAGGTCCCTTACAATCCCTGAGATTCTGTGATTCTGTGACACTCCAGTTTCCCAGTGGAAATTTGAGGGCTTAACAAACCCTTCCACTTGGGTTACATCCTTTCCTCTTAAAGCTAGTGGGCACATTCTCTAGAACTTTGCATGAGGGAAGATTTTCCTCTGAGGAATAAGAGAAGGCAAGGTCATTCGATGTGGAAAACTGTAACTTTATCTCCTCTCCGTACCAGCACAGAGCATTTGAGCAGGGCTTTTGATATACGGTTTGTCAGAAAAACCTCTACTCCCTCTACTGGTGCCGCCAGAGTAAGGCGGCTACAGGTGGCTGTAACACCACGAAATCACAGATGTATCCAAAATTACACAGAATATCCTCATTTTATTCTGGTCCCCTTACACGCCCGTGTGGCTGCCGTCTGACTGTAACAGTACCCTGACCCATTTCTTCCCTTAGCCCAAAAACCTCTGCTAGATTTAGTATCAGAACTGATGCTTCTGATGTGGTTATATACAAGCCACACAAAGGCAGATGGCTGTTACTGGACTTTCTTAGAGCACCAAACCTGACCGGTGACAGCAAGACGAGGTGGTCGATGCCACAGTGTCGGTGTCCCCCACCATGGCCCAAGGGTAGAGCTTTCAGGGAGGGGAAAATGCACAGCCTGCAAATATTCCCACTCCCTCATCCATTTAATTTCCACCAAAAAAAAATAAAAAATAAAGAAAATCAATCTCCTTACTTGCAGAACGGATGCCCACATAAAGGACTTGTGGAAAATGCCCTTTTTCTTTCCCCTAAAAGAAACTCTCTGGAGGTTGAAGAGCTCAGAACGTATGAGGAGAGCAGAAGGGGAGATGCTGCTGCAATGGAGGCAGGAGGACAAATCAGCCCCCACTTACTAGAAGGGACCTCGGTGAATTAATCTCAGCAATCAGATCTGTAGAATCGCTAACGAAGGGAAAGGTTTGAGAAGGTTTAAAGCTGAGAGAGAAGAATTTGAGAATGGGTTCACTGACCTAGAGATAAATCTTGGATAAAAACCAGCATGTAGGAATACATCTGAAAAATGATACGCCAATGAGTGAGGGAAAAGGATGGTTGTGGATGCACTGATGGAAATACAAAATAGGGAAAGAGCAGCAGAAAAAGCACCAGTTCCCAGCAGTGTCAAGGAGACAGCCCTCTCCAATCCTCCAGTTTTTAGCTCTTTGAAACAAACACAGCCATCAGCAGAGAAGAAATATATCAAACTGTTTTCATTCACCTCCCCGAACCCTCATATGTAATTTTTCTATTTAACCTTTTTGAACAAATGCGACAAGAGTCTGAAGATTCTTTCATTCATTTTGGTTTGGGGGAGGGAAAAAAAAACTCTTCAGGCTCTGATACAGGCTTCTTGAATGAAAAGAGAGGAACTAAGTAAGAGCTGCAGCAAACCCATTAATACAGGCTACACGGGGCCTGCCTTTCAAACAATGTCACATCTCACAGACAACATTCACAAGGGAAGGGAGGAAAAAGGATGGAGAAGTCTCCAAAATGTAAGCCTTGCAGTAAAGAGCCCAAGATAAAGCATTTCAAAACAGAAATGCTGCTCTATCATTAAAGAAAAAAATATTTTAAAAAATCAGACATTAAGGAACACAGCATTCTTCCAATTCCCTCACCAAAAATAAAGGCAAAATCGGGAATACTGGGAAGGAGAGCTACAAGATTGTGAGTATTTAAGATGATTTTCCTCAAAGAAAGCATAAGAAGTTGAACCATTGCAGAACTAATGCAGTTAAATGCAGTAATCTGGTGGCCTGAAATGTTGAGAAAAATGAAAGGCAGGCATATTGTAGTTTGAAAAGAGGGGCAAAGAAAACAGGAGTTTTGTAAGCGTACCACAATATGGAAAGCTAGAAGGGGGGGGTCAAGGCAATGGGGAAGGCTGAAAGTATGGCTCTGAAAAAATTTGCATATGTAAATCATTCTAAAATGCCAATTGCACTATGAGAGGACAATCAGGAAATGCTCAGGACTAAAAACCCCTGTTGAGAAAAATACCAGTATGTACATCTGTATTTGATGGAAGCAAAAAAGATCAAGAATAAAAACCAAATTGATTAAATCTCCAGAGGGTGGAAACAGACCTCCCTGAATGGTGCTTCAGGTAATAAAGTCCCTTTTAGGGCTCTGGGAACACAGAGGTGGGGTGAGGACATCCATTAGTGGTTACTCATCACCGGACAGAGGCAGCCTTAGCCAACAGGTTTGTTTTTCCAGCTGGTGATGTTCAAACCTGTGAAAATATTGGCAAGGCTGAGGCTGATGGAGCTGGGTTATCCCCCATCCACTCACACACAGCAGCCCAGGACAATACAGGGTGATAAACTCCAGTGGAACGGTTGAGTCAGGTAATGAAAAAATTATAAGCACAGCAGAGGACTCAACAGACCTGTCAAGTAAGAATTATTTATGAGCTATAAAGCAAGTTAGGTTAACATCTGTGGTGTTATTAAAATTTTAACAACAACCACCAAAAAAAAAAAGGTATTTGGGTATTTGTGGATCAGATCTAAAGAAACACATATTAGAATTTGAGCAGTTTATTATTCTAAGAGCTGCACAGGAGAAAAGCAGGAGCTTTATTGTCCAAACATCTTTTCTTCGTCTGGGAAGAGAGCTCGGTATGCGAACAAGAAATATTCTGACCAAATAAATATGCCTCACTAAGAAGAGAAACACGTGCATGTGTGCACACTTACCTTCCCGACAGATTCCCTTCTTCAGAAGGAACACACTGAATTATAAAAACGAAAAACAAACTTTCAGGAAGGGTCAGTTCATTCTTAACAAACTCAAGGACAAGACTTCACTGTAGTCAGAGGAGCTCTGGATTTGTCAACATACTTGAGACTTGTTTAAAAATGGATTTATGAAAAACTATCAAACTTTTTCAGAAGAAAGTGTTCCAAATTATTATTTGGATGGAACACCCTGAACATACGGATACATTTGGTACCACAATATATTCTCCAAGTCTGATGGGTCTTTCAATATCTCATTTCTAATGCCTTCTTAAATTAAGTTATCCCAACATCTGTAGGACCCACCAGCTGGATCTCATCCCTTAGCAATTTCTTTCAGAAGTGAAATCCAAAAAGCAACTGTGACCATCTAAAACTCTTCTGAGGTAAAAATTATGCTTAGACTTCCAAAAGAGATGAGATCGAGGAGAAACTGCATGGAGTTCTGGCAAAGCAGTGATGAGACCTTCATAGAAATGCTTTTGATGTTAGAAAGGCAAGAACCAAAAGAGAAGAGCATTTATCAAGGGCTCTTTTAGTCCTGGAATTAAAATCTAAAGTGACAGTTTCCAAAAGGCCCCATAAATACATTGGATGTTAGAAGTAACTGCCTCTCCTGTGAACCCGGAAAGAAGAACAGGTTTTAGAAGCCCTACACCAAAACTCTTGTGAACGACTCCTGGCTGGTAGACAAAAATTGTGTGCCTTCTATCAGTTAAGAACAAGGAAGACACAATTCCTAACTCAGCAGAAAAAAAAAGCAGACCCTCTGGGCTACTTTATAAAGGATTACATGCCTCAGATAAATCTAACATGAAAAACTGACGAGTACTTCAAGAATCTACCACAGCCTCTGCCAGAAATAAAAAGGCACAAATTTCTGGACTCACACCTCAATGTGAAGAGAAACATAAACCCAAATAGAATGTGCACTTTTGCAGCTGGATTTTATTAGGTTCTAAAAGGAACCTGAACTCTTACAGGAGTATTCATTTAATGTGATAACATAAGAAGGAAATAGTCCGTGTGCTTGGAAAAGGAACAATTATAATAGATGGAAAGACTGGATCCATTACACAGGCTTATTTCACTAACAGGATACTGGAATGAATATCTTAGTGGATTGATCTGATGTAAACTAATTAAATGCATACCCAAATCAACAAAGGTTTAGTATAAGCAAACAAAGCAAGTAAGAGACCTATCCTTGGTAAAACAGGTAGAAACAATGAAGTACCTTGTAGTCTCTGGACCAAAATTGCTCTGGAAGGGCTGAATTAGGGGGAAGAAGTCTGAAAACCCTCCCCAACAAGCAGCAGCAGGTAGGAGTGCCACTGTTTAGTTGAGTGCCACTGTTGGCCCTGCCCAGAGGGCTTCTGGCCACCATCATCGTGCTGCATCTTCACCCAGCAGGAGCCAAAGGATGGAGCAAAGCACAGCCCGGTTACACTTTAAAACAAAGATATCCTACATGAGTTTTGCCCTGGGTACAAGCTTGTGAGTCAGCAAACGTCCGTGTCTGCGTATGTCTGCAAATTAATTCAGAAGAGAAAAATAAAGGTGATACTTAACTATCTTCAGATCACATTTCACAGACACTGTTGCCTGGTAGCTTTGTGGAATATCCATTTACGACAGAAGAAAATACAGCCTAATCAAAACCCTATTGCTGTCATAATGCGTCCTCAAAGCATTGCTGTAAAATATCTTGAGTGCCCTTGAGTCACAAGAGAATTTTTGCTAAGACAAGGGATTAAATACGTGCACAAATACCCATGCAGAGGGCTGTACTGCATACGGTGTGCTACGATGAAATCCTATCAGTGGAGTTCTGAAAGCACACACACACACAGAATTAACCACAGGAGATTACACAATCCAATGCTGCAGTAGAAATTCATTTATTTTAATTGGCATTACTGCATGTAACTGTACATTCAGACGCACGTAATTGGTATTCTTCTTTTATAAATATTTTGTGTTACTGAACCACAATACCATAAAGAGCAGCAGAGGAAAAAAAAAAAAACCACCCCAGCTGAGTCAAAATAAATTTTAACCACAGCTCGTCAGAGAAGTTGCTCAGCAGTTTCTGAAGGAGGAATAATAAGAAGGCATTTACTGTTACCACTACCAGTGTTCTTTTAATCAGGGAGAATTATCAAAACCACATCACAACATCTAGGGATCATTAGCTTGACTTCCCTGACCCTGTTTGCTAACTGCGTTACTGGGAATGAAAGACACTGCAAAGAGCAGTCATTTCAAAGGCCAGTGAGCTCACTTGGGTTCCCCGAGAAAAAACCACAATACCTTTAACCCTGCTTCAAAGGTCTCCTCCCGCCCTGGAAGGCGCCGTGCCCAAGGGCGGGAAGTTACAAGACTCTGGGGACCCCGGTGGGCTGTCACCCACCTACGGAATTTAAAGTCATTGCAGACCTGAAACCTCTACTCGGTGACTGTCACAACTTAGCATTTGTGATGATTTCTGTGATGACAATCACAGAACTTGGGATTTTTGAGTTTGTTCCCCAGGACGGATGTAGCTCGGTGTCAGCATCTCCCTGTGGTTGGTTCTGGGGGCAGCTCCCACCCCCGGCTCTGCCCTCCACATCCCACCACCCCACGAGGATGAGCCTTCTGAGGCCACCAGGCAAATCACAGCACCAAAACCATCTGGGAAGCTTCATTTCCAACATTTCCCAATTTAAATCATTATGCTTGCGAGGAACACAATTTGTAAAAAATAAATACCTGAACTTTTCAAAGCACTTGGCTGAAAGAAAAAATAAATCCAGAAGCCCTTAGAGTCTCACCTATGGCTCCTCAAAATCCCAACAGGGAAGGCAATAGCCTTTTTTGATTTATTTTTTTCCTTACTGTGTTGCAAAGAAATACAGAATTTAATATATTTATTAAAGAAAATAACCAGGCAGCAATGAATTCATCTAATGTTCATGTTATAGTTTGACAAACTAACCCTTATCTGAAACATTCTTTTACAGGGGAGGGATGCTTTCCATTTAGACACTGTTAATATCACAAACCTTATCATCTCCTTTTCTTATTACCTCTCTTCCCTTGAAGAATGACAAACAGAACTTCTCAATAAGGCAATTTATTTCCAAGGCAGAATTGTGAGAAATTCTACTAAACACAGAGGATAGTCGCTAGGTTTCAGAGGAAACCTCATCTATTAAATACTGTCACACTGTTCTTCAAGAAGTCCCATTTCCATTTTGCTCAGAAATACACCCATATCAAACCACGTTTCTCATTCTGACATTTTTCATTCACAAAATAAGAAACACATATTCACAAAGCTCTGCATATACAAGGTCTTTGCTAGTGCTTTGGGAGAGGAGTCAGAAGGAATACTAGGGACTGAGAACAGAACATCTGCCAAAGGTATGGCTTTGTACAGAAACCACAATTTCACATTATTTGTCTACGTACAGTTTTCCAAAGGCTGTAAGTACCATCAGAGACTTCCACTTTCCTGGGCTTTAAACTGTAAATGTGGTACTTCACAGAGATACAAAAATCACAGGAGGCCAGAGCCATCTGCTCGTGTATCTCCCCAAAACCTGTGTGTCCTTTCAGGCAGGTACCTTCCCCAGATGCACCACTTCCACAACCAAAGCCTGAGGAGTTCAGAAGGAAAGAAAGTCTCCTCCATAAAAGCAGCGAGTGACAACCGTGACCCCAGGCTGGAATCACTAAGGGCGTCTTTGCAAAACAGCCATTTTTTCCCCGCTATAGAAGATAGACACTAATTGCAGTAGTCAACACAAGGAAGCCAACGCCACGATGCATGGCTTCAACTCTTCGTGACAAACACCTTCAAGGATCAACCACCCCAAACTGGGACTCTCACCAGAAACCAAACTCTAACAGGTAACTGATGTCTACGGATCAAAAAGAAGGCAGGGCTGCTACGGAGCACCTTCAGGACACAGCGAAGGTTGAAAAACACAATTCCCCTTCCCCCCCCAAAAAAACTGGGACAGTAAAAAGGGAGGGGTGGGGGTGGGGGGGTAGAATTCTGGCATGTGAGAAATACATATTAACTCGTTTCAACAAAAAGGGAAGCAGCTGGTCAGCTGGTTTTTCCATTGCATTTATCACCATTGTATCTCCCCATCTTCACCTGTGGTTTCCCATGGCATGTACATATGCGCTGTTTCACAGGCTCACAAGCACAAATAAACACTCTATCCCAACATATTCCAAGTGTGCTGCCAGACAGCTTTAAAAAAAAAACTGAAAGATCTAATGAAAAGCTCTCACACTGCCCACACTCCATTTTTGGAAATAAATACACAAGTTAAATAACAACGTTTTTAAAGCGCATCAGTATTTTTGTGATGTTTTACCTCACAATCTCCATCTCTCCCAACCCCCTCCCCGGATCAAACAGGCCAAGCCCTATCAGCCACTGCTGACTCCAAACTCCTTTCCGGGCACAGTGGAAAAAAGGAGACTAATGAAAATGGTGACTAAATTTGGGCAATTTCTCCTTAATCTTGCCCCCTTTATTTAAAAAATAAAAATAAAACCTACTGCTATCACAAGTACTGGCTGTAATCACTAAGATTTCACTGCTACAGGTTTACACAGGCATTTTTGAGGAAAAAAAAAAAAGATATTTTCTTAATTCCCATAACTGAAACGTGAACCTTGATGTTAGTTTACTACAGGATTATGTATAACTATTGTTTGTTTTTCCCTACATCTTATCTCAACCAATCAAAACAGGTTGTGGTTTACACAGGTTTTAAAATAAATATACATACACTTTTAAATATTAAAAATCACAGCACAATATTAAAATGCCCCACGATGATGTTATGAGTCTACAAGATGATCAACTGAGAACACCTCTTCATTAAAAAGAAGAAAAGCCCAGCCAGACCGAAACACACATAAAAGGAATACTTTCAGAAACTGTAAATAAAGCCCGTGCAGAAGGAGCTGACATGTACTTACCACTGGACCTGTTTTTGCGGTTTGACTTCCCTCCTGTAAGCAGCATCTTGAGACTGTTTCGAAACATGGCGATCCCCTTCCACCGTGCGTATCCCAACGACTGTGCAAAGCAGAACAACAACAGAGGTAACATCAACACCCCGGTATGGTCAACAGGAGAATGTTACAGAGAAGCTGGGAGGAGGTCCTAAAAACAAGATAATGACTTAGAAGGATGAAAAGCCGTTTTGCCAATAGGTTTCCTAACAAGAGAAACCAACATCCACATAAAACCTACCGGTTTTGTTTGCCCTCATTCATCTAGGCTCTTTCCAGGCCAAGACAATCCCCAGCACAGCCAGCACAACCCACCTCTTTGGTCAAACCGCTCCACCAAACCATTAGCACCCTAAACTGGGGAATACGCGGTGTTTTGCAAACTCTGGCTCCATTTCTCACTCCTTACTAAAGCCAAACCCAGCAGCAGGGGTTCCTGCCCTTCACTTTGCTCAGAAAAATCAACCCTGCCCTTACAACGGCACTTGCCTCAGAGGAGCAGTGACAGCCCAAACTTCAAAAGTTCCTGCAAATGAAGTAGGAGGCTTCGGGACTATCCCCACATGAGCTTGCACCGAGAATAGAACCCAGTGGAGCTGTGCCATCAGTGCTGAGGTATAACCTAATTAAACCTAATTATGCAGAAGGAGCCAACTGGACTGAGCCTGAGCAGTGCCAAAGGTGAGGACGACACTTAGCTAATGATGTTTACCGGCAGCCTTCACATGGCAAACCCTGACAGAAACCACTGTGCTGCTACTGGGGCTGAACTGGGAATCTCTGTGTTAGGGCATATACGGGGCCGCTGTGAATTTGCTCTGAAGGGCAACGGAGTAGAGAAAGAATTCGTGTCTTGCATTAAGACCCTGAGTTACCAGCCCCTGGGGTGTCTCAAGGACTAACTCCACATTCTCAGAGCTCACCCTGACACCTCAGAGGACTGGTAGGTCTTTAGTGCCCTGCACAGTGGGGAGGTGGAAAGGTCGCAAGCGCTTGCTCTGTTGAGCTAACACTAAATATTTAAGAATAAGCACTCCAAATTAAAAATTCTGTTGGTCATCTTAGTTCGTGGAATTAGAAGGATTAAATAGCAAATGGTATTACAGCATTAGGAGGAGCTGGAGCAGACTTTTTTTTAGACCCCCAAGGATCTCTCAATACATCTTACAGCCCAGGTTAATTCTCCTCTCCAGTCTCACCAGCAGCTGTGTCAGCAGAAGCTAAAGACGGAGGATGCTGTTGGGGATCCTCTATGCTCCCACTGCCATGGGAGACTTCTGTCACCAAAGCCAACAACCAAGGGCTACGACACTGTCTTTGTCATTCAGCCTGTCATCTGTAACTTTTACCACATCTAACGAAGATATTATGCCAGCAGAAGTCTCCAAAGAATATCAGCAGGTAAATAAAAAGGCACTATCTCTGTAACACTATTTTACAGCATCAATGGCACTTCTCAAAAGTAGCCTTTTTTTCTAAAACAGCTCGGGGATCTTCTGTTTTATTTACAGACTCTGCCACATGTTGTTTTATCTTCTAACAAAGCTAGTTTCAGTGAAATACACAAACAAAGAGTTTCTGGAGCAGGAGGAAGCAGTGAAAGAAGAAGAATGAAAAAAAAACCCCAGAAAGGTAAAGGAGTAGAGACCATGAATGCCACAAGCTGCAACTTTACACCAAGTGCTGAGCTTCAACAAGTCTGCAATATCTCATTAAATCCACCTGGATGAGTAAGGCCTAATTCTTTGTTTTCTTAAAATTAAGACAGAGCTTGTAGCCAGGCTGCAAAAAATACTTCATGGTTTGGGTGTAATAGCATAATGGCTACCCATTATTACAGCCCACAGAAATCATTCTTGCTTCTTTTTAAACATCTCACAGGGAAGGATATTGCCTGTCAGACACAGAGTTTCAAAATGAGAGCAAATTATTTTTGCCCCACATACCACCACTAAAACAGCTCAATCCCAGCATTTTCCTCTTCTATGGTCATCTCACTAAAAATAAAATTATTTTTCTGTAAAGCTGATTAGTAACAACTAAGCTCTTTTTCAAAAAACTGTTTGATGTCCAATGAGACGTACAAACATTGCTTGGCCACTGCTGTCAAGTTTTGTGCAAGTCAGCATTAGAAGTTATTAAATATATACTTTCCAGAGTAGAACTCTATTTCTTTTTTCCAATAATGAAAAATTTCTAACTAAAAAGTCTGAAGGGCATCTAAGTCATATGCACAGTGCACGTTACTTAAGGATTTTATTTCCCCCTTAAGTGTTCAGTTCCTTCCTTGCCTCCCTAGTGAAAATACCTACATACAAGGACAGCATTTGACAAGCTGTTTCTGCAAAGCAAAATCACTGCAAACATTTTGGTCTTCCAAATGTTTTTAAAAGCAACAGATTTCTTTATACACGGAAGTCTCAGTCAGGAGAAAGCCCAACAGGCTGCAGGATGGTGAAGGTCACAGTTCAGCAGTTCAAAAGCACCAGAGCAGTGAGCAGTCAGAGCACAGTCACCACAGAGCTTTAACTGAGTGTGTGAAAAGGACAATTAAAAAATTAATTTAAAAAGACCACCCTTCCGAATTGGAGGTGGTTCAACACTTCTGTCAGCTGCTGCCTCTTACTTTTCAACTACAAATTAATATAAGTGAAGTGAAGCCTGCAAACCAGAACACCACTATGCCAGACCACATGATCCCTTTAGCTCGTTGTCCAGCTCAGGCAGCAGCTCCTACTGCAGCAAATGAAGACAGAATTTATTCCCAGAACCTCCACAGTATTCAGCAGAAGTTTATGAACACTATCTAGTGAAAAATTCTCAAAACCTATCTATAGGCAGACAGAAGTAAGAAATATTTGCAAACTTCTGTCAAAATGCATGTGTCAATGAGAAATCTGTTCATGTCTCAGGGACAAACCACTTCCACAGCTCAGAAGGGCGTTAAGTGTGAATCTCGGGGCATCCGACCTCCAAGGCAATGCTTTGCCTGGCTGTGGGTAGGAGCTTTACACTGGCTCTGAGGGCACAGTCCCACCAATCCTGCCAGGACAGGCAGAAGGAAGTGCCAGTGTCGAAGGCAAGCTGGCAAACTTAGCCTCCTTTCTCTTGAGTTTATCACTGAAAATAAGCTTTGTAAACTGGAATCACGCCGTGTCAGCACCAAGCCAACGGAACATACACAGAAGATCGTGACAGAGTTTTAAAGACAAGCTCCTTAGATAAGCTTTAATTCCTGTACTTCTGCTGCTGACCAAAGCCACGGCAATGTTCTGGATGGACAAGAGGAAAATGGCCAGTCCGTACCTCGCTGCTTATTCTTTTACTCATCTGCTTCTCTCTACCTCAGAAGATCCTGAGGCAGCACGTTTCTTTAGTACATCTTTCCTTAATTCCCTCTAGGAATGATGGAAATGTCATTTTTAAAAAGGGTAATTTCTTCTGCGTTTTTCTGAAAAAGGACAAAGTCCTTTTAATAGAAAATACACATTCCCTTATACTAAACAACAGAGAAGCTAAAAAAAAAAAAAAAAAAACAAAACCAAACAAACTTTGTTACTCAAAATACTCCATTTTAAAAGTTCCTGGTAACAGCAGGTTATGCCTTTTCATGAGGGAAGCTGAACTCACCACATTACAAGTGTGTGCAGTAAGGAGAGTGTACTAAGACACCAAAAAGGGTTCCTTTCTGAATATTAGTTTTCAGGATTTAACAACATATAAAGACTGAAATAATATTTATTGAACAAAAAGATCTCACCTTTCATAAATTAGTGCCCTGTTTTCAAAGCACTCAAACTTCAGCAAGGAGTAAGTAACAAGGACTTTTTTTTAAAACCAGTGACAGATTTATAAAGCTAATTAGCACAAGATGAGAGACATTGAAAACTGAAAGGAAGGCACACAACGAACCGAGTCAGGCTTCCAAGCACTCACTCCATGTATAACCTGCGTTGTACGCAGAAATCTGGTCTGACAGCTACTAGACTGAAACTTCTCATGCTCCACAAAAATTATTTAAAGTTTAACCTACACTCTTATTCTAAATTGCCCTAAAAAATCAAGAGGATGCTCTGAGAGGCGCCCTAATGACGAGGGCTGGCAGCCCAGAAGAGCTGATTTAAGCGGCTCCGATATTCACAGGACGACAAGGGCTGAGACACGTCAGAACTGGAAATTGTCCATGGATGTCAGAAAAGCTCCACAATCACCACAAGGATCAAATGCCTCACGTAACAGCTCTGACTCACAGCAGGAGTGGGAATAGTGGGAATAACTGATTATAACAACTCGGAAGTCAAAGGAAATATGTATTTAGAAGCTTGGTCCATGTACGTTTAAAAACACAGGAGCAGAATTTAGAGATTAAATATTTCCAGGAACTTTAGGAATCAAAAAAGCATTGTTGTAACCTAGCAAAAGTGCCAACAACTTCTAGGATTATTTGGAAAAAGGAATTAAAAGAACTAAACCCCACTGATTACAGGCTTCTAAGCAATTAAGAGTTTATTAGACAAAGTTCTCTAAACTAATAGGATTTAGAACAACTGAACACGAACAAAAATTAATCATTTCATGTTCCCTCATGAAAGCCTGACCACTACTCATTATGATGGGGGGGACTGTATTGTGAAGGTCTATCTCTCCATCCCCTCTGCCCCACCCCTCATTCAAAATACTTGGAGATCTCTGACTACCTTTTCCTACAGAACTGGCCATAAACCCCTGTTAACTCAAAAGCCCACACTTTTCTCTCTCTTCTCTCATCCCGTGACATACGCCCCTAATGCCTCTGCTTCCCCAACTGTCCTCGATGGAGATCCATAAAAATAAACACAAACCTAACTAACAGCATTCCACTGGACAAGCGTGCAGCAGGTCAGCGTGACGAAGTTTCACAAGGAAGCAGGAAGTCAGCTTCAATCTCTGCTTTTATTTTAGTAAAATAAAGCAGCCTTTAATGCTCCAGTTGAGAAATAATTGTGAGAGCACAGCACGGCAATATTCCCATGTATGTGGAGCTCTCAACAACAGCCCTAAGGTGAGTGTCGCCAAATATACTTCTTGGTGAGTCTGCAGTGATTACTTTCACTTAAATTCTGTGGTGTTTGTGTTCAGCGGGAGCTTTTATATAGTTTGAGCCCAAGAGGAATGAGGTAAGTACTGTATTATTACAGAAAGCCATACAACTTACTCTGAGGGACAGCTCATTTTGGTACTGTGCTTGGGAAACGGCACTTCCGAAGGGCTAATTACCTCAGACTAAAGCAGCACTTTCCTTCTGGAGCAGGAAGGCAGCAGGAGGAGAACACCAGCAGAAAGGTACAACTCCCCATCATTCAGCACAGATGTTCTCTGCGTAGGCTTGAGTTCCCTCACCTCTGTTACCGGGAGGTATTTGTGTTTCATTCTGCCTATAGCATAGACGTACTGGTAGTAAGAAGGATGAAGAATGAAAACACGACTGCCAAGAGAGAGAGGTGCCACCGACAGCTTCTGATTCACTCTGCATCTAGATAACCGTAGCATTCTCAAGCAACAGCAGCTCTGGTGAGAGAATCTCACTGATCACAGAATACTAATATACCTTGCAACCTTACCTAGCTGGCCAAGGTTTGAATTTATTCTTCTAGGAAAAAAAAAAATCTCCAACAGCACTTTTTAAGTGTCAGGATTTAATACCAGAATAAAACCTAAATAGCTGTTTAAAATGAGAACAGAAACACTGCTGAAAGAATGCACTCACTCATTAGAAGAATGTCCAAAGTCAGAACCCAGTTCTCTGTTGAACATGAAAATGTGGCGACCTTGAAATTAAGGAAATTTAATTTTGAACAGGACTATCATTTTGCATAACCTGGTTTCTAATTCTAGATTAATGGTACAGACTGAATTCACAAGGGACGCTTACGTTCTCCATACACAATGTCAATTAGCCCCTGAGAAAAATGATAACTGAGGAAAAGTTAGGAATACAATCACCTCACCTTCACCAACCCATCTTCAGTGGTTTTAGTGGCTTCTGTGTTGCCCATAACAGTCAAAATTACTGCTTCAGTTGTAAATATTATTAGTAGCTGCCTCCATCAACAAGCATTTGAACTAGGTATTTAAGCTGGAAATAAAACATGGCACTGTTCTGCAGAAGCTGAGTCTTGTTACACCGTTTGCCTTGGAAGAAATTTGAGGGCACTTCCAGCAGCTGGAATCACCAAACCTCATTCAGTGAGGACCAACAGTCCTGATTCTGCCCCAAATCACCAGAAGATTGAAGCACAGAGTTTCTCCCTCAGGAACTGCTTCAACTTTTAGCTGTGACAGGGAGCAGCCACAAATCCATCACTGAAAAGTACATGAGCTCAGCACTGCATGTGCTGTTTGAGGCTGCCGTCAATCTTCAGTTAATTTTGAAGATAGAACAGTATCACACAAAGTGAAAACAAAAAACTAAGCAATATATAAAGCGGCAGGAAATGTTACAGCACTTGACTACTTCAAGAGATTAAAGGAAACTGGAATGATTTTCATCATTTTTAAATGATCAAAAATACGTATTAAAATCCAGACCAAATTAAGGTTCTGCAAATCTGCTCAAGTCTCAAGAATATTCAATATGGAGGTGAAGTTTAATCTGTTGGCAAACACTGGAGATCTCAGAACACAGAAGAGATTTTGGATTTTACAAAAAACAACTTGAAAATTAAACCACCAAAGTATATCTGTATAGAATGCTGCATCACTCAGACATCTTGTCTATACAAAAAGTATAAATACTTTAATTAGGAGTTAGAATGAACTCAAATAACTTGGAACCCTACATCAAGAAATATTCTTATTACATGTTTTCCTGTTGATCATCACCAGTAGGGAAGAGACAGAAAGCTATTACAGTTTTTTTTCTCTAAATACAGAAACAATTGGGTTAAAAGTTGCTAAAACTGCTATAGGAAGACAGTGCCCATGCTCCATGTTCCATTTCAAGGTGATCATAGATTAACAGAGAAACAACAGAGGACAATTTCAATTCTATTTAAACAGTAAAATAACTACGGCCAAGAAAATGTAGGACAGTGGAAAAAAAAAAAATTCTCCTACCTTGATATCTGTAGACAAGCTAAATGTCTAGTCAAAAGTGTCTTCCTCCATTCACTGAAAGTCCTGAAAGACATAAAAAAAACCCAACATAATTTAGAAGCATCTTCTCAACACACTGCTGCCCCCCATGCAAAGAACTGTAATAATCTCATCCCAGGAACAAACCCACAACTTTTCCAGAGTGTTGCTGGATAAACTATGAGACAGCCTCCATGCTTTACCATCACAATTAAAAAGTTCATACTCGTGCTTTTAAATCTCTGTTAATCAGTACTAATTCTGGCCACTTGAGTCTTGTGTCTCACCACTTTTGAAATGGGAAAGAAGAAGAGCAGACAACACTTTCCTTTGACACACACCCTACAGTACACTAGTTAAAAGATAATATGGTACTTCCAAATATTTTTCTTCAACCCAGCAAGCTTTCCTGCTAAAATTCTGCAGCCTCCCCCCTCCTGCTTTTTTTAAAGCCCACTCCTTACAGAAACACAACTCCCAGAAGGGATTCAGCCCTAAATCAAGAGTTCAGTACTTGCCCCTTTGCTCTGTCATCACGTTCTTAGAATAAGTTCATCAACAAAGAGCGATGAGAAATGGAGCTTGCTACCTATTGAAACAGCCCAGAGCAGCTATTTTAGTCCCAGGATGTGTTTATTTGTGCTGAGGATACTGCCTTACCAATCTCATCTATCGCCTTACCAATCTGTTCTTTGAGAAATCTCCTCTGATTCTCTACAGCAAGTAGAAGGAAATACAGACACATCTCATTCGTCATCAAGCCAACAACCAACCAACCAACCAAAAAAACCACAGTAAATTGAGACCACCTTAAGTTTGCAAGTTTGAAGCACCACTGAATAGTATTCAATCACTTCAAGTAGGATGTTTTTTATTCTACTGCAAGAGGATACTGGAAAGTAATTGACAGCTTCACTTGTAATTCACACAGCTCTCCAGAACCTTAACAGAAACTTCTCAGATGGTCTTATATGAATAATTTTGTGTATATCAAACTGTAAGGCATTCCATAAATTCATGAAGCAATCCTATCTTATTTCTCAAGGTTGCCAATTACCTCCCTTCTTTCCATTTTTCACTTCTGTGGAAAAATAACTGAACAGCTAGTAGCCAGCATACCATGCTCACCGGGATCGTGGCCGTTTCCATCAGTCAGACAAGGATCAGGTGCAAATGGGGCTCTAAGCCCAGCATGGTCAGAATGATCCTGGATCCAGCTGGGAGGAAGGGGCTGCTCGGCCGGTGTCCCCTTGGTTCTCCACCTGCAGCCCCAGCCTCCTCCAGCCAGCTCAGACACCGCTGGGCCCCTGCCCCACACTGAGAGGACATCTCTTCTTCCAACCACCCGCTCTGGGCTCCGCAGACTTCTGCTCTGTATCATTACAAAGAGCCAGCTAAAACTTTCTGAGTGAGTGTCCAACCACGTATAGCAAAGGATAAGTTATGGAACTGATTTTCACCGAGCCCACAGGGAGGCCAAGCCCAAACATGTTCAGACCAAGGAAGCCTTTTATTAGGCATTACTTCATCCCCCCCCACCAAAAAAAAAAAACCATATTCCTTAGATCCTAAAGAAACAGAGGAAGAAATGATCTTAAAACATTTACTTGGCATTCTCCACAACTCTTTTAATGGGTGAAAAGCTTGCAAACACCTCCAATAAATGAGCACAGAGAATATTTTTCTTTGGAAAGCAGCAATGTTACAATTTTTGGAAAACTGCAAACATGCACAGAGTTTTGGAATAACTAAAAATAACTCCTTGTAAATGTTTTGGTTTGCTGCCATCTATCTTTTTAATACATCTCTCTTAATATGATCCCCTGGAAAACAAAGAGCAGAATCTGGCTTGTGCGGTGTGGGCTGTAGATGAGTGCCGACTACCCATAATTTGCTCAATAACTTTCCATCTGTATTCAGAGAGCATATTTGATGAATACACTCTGCATTGAGCTTTTAAATAGCAGAGCTTTCATCTGCTCAGATTATTACATTAGAAATCTTTATGTGAATGCAGCAGATATTAGTGGGTTGTCAATAAAAAATGAATGTCATTAAAGTGCTTTTATTCTTTAAACGCCTTTAACCCCCTAATTATATTTGTAAATTCCACTATTTAACTCTAGGAAAGTTATAAATTCTGACATGTTGTATCACAACAAATATATTTAGAGAATAATATACAAACAGTTTGGGGGGGGTGTTGGGTTTAGAATTATTCCCTCTTGATTAAACACATAAATCACAACTATGGTGTGTTTCAACACACAGCCAGGATTTCTCCATGTAGTCTTAAGAGTCTTGTGGTATGGCTGCAAGTCATTTTTATTGTTATTATTATAGCAGTATCGTTTTCCCAAGCCGTTTCTCTTGGACTTCACAAAGACAAGGTAACAATCCTACTTCTTAACTCTTGCTCTTCTCCAAAACCAGTAGAAATAACTGATTGTTGTTTGCATCCCACTAGCACAAGGTGGGGTATCTGTGTATCTGTAAAATGGGCACAAACAGTCACAGAAAAACCTCCCAGCACTGTCCTACCAACAGCAAGAAGTGGTTCAGTTTTCATACTCATTCTGCCTTTGGCCATCAGGGAAGAAGCCAACTGTACTGTAAATTGGGAATTTTGCCCATAAAAGCCGACCAGGAATAGTCAGGCAGCACCTTCCAACTCAGCTATACCTTTCCCACACTATGTTTTACTGTTCCAGTATATCCATCCCTTCATTCAACTTCATCCAGTATAACAGAAGTCATCCCCTTTCAATAGTTTTTGATCATTCTCTGCATCTGGGACCTTTTCACTGCTTCAGACAATTTCTGAATGAACACGTTGTGGATAAAGCTGCTCAGCCAGCAGTGAACGAAAGGATATGATGTAATTTCCAAAATAAGAAAACAAAGGAATGCTATTAAAAGTACAAGTTACCAATAGTGTTACAAAGCCAAGTAAACCCAAAGCTAAGAAACACATGAATTAAGGACGAGGTAGCTCAGTAATACAAGCACAAAGCAGTCAATCTGCAGACTTGCAGCCTTCTTTCTTGCCTGTCCCTGTGTAGGTAATATCTGAAGTGAATTCTTCTGCAGAAGAACACATTCAAAAACAACCAAAGTGTGAAACAACAAAAAGATGCACTTTCACCCTACCTCTAACATCCTCCACATCTAGCTTCAAATAATTTCTTTGAAAGGACTTTTCTTAGCTCCTGTTAAACACATAAGTGTACGGTCACAAGTTAAACTCAATTTCTAAATACGTATGCTCTAGTGCATAATGCACCTCAAAAGGCATAAAAATCAACACTAGCCAAAGTGACTACCCTAAAGAAAGGCTCCTACTTATCCTAAGAATTACTGAAACAAGTAAGAAAAGAGTTTATGAAAAAGAATCAACAATATTGTTAACACATTGAGAGAATTAAGCACCCTCCCGTTGTTCTAACCCAGAACCTACAAAAGGAATGAACGCTCTGAGGCACAGGAACACCTTCCAGCTGCAATGTTTTCCTGTCAAGCTAAAATCCAGGACAGAATGGACTTAAAGCTTTAAGAAACAAACCAGCAAACCTGCCGTCCACAGTCACTTGACTAGAGCAGTAAAGAGGTATGGTAGGAAATGGTACTAGGAGGGTTGATTTCACAGGAACAAGTTTGAGAAGTCTGTGGAGGTATCTCAAGATGAGTATCACCCATTCTAGACCTGACAATATTTAACATCAGTATTGAGCAAACTTCCAATTAACAGGATGAAATACAAGACTAGTTTTCTGTTCATCCTAGAGCAAACAAAGCTTTTTTCCCCCCATAATCTAAGCAAACAGATGTTGCATCTGAGCAGGTAAAAATTCACAGCAATTTTGCAAAGCTAATTGAATCTGAAGCCTCAAAACCAAATGCAGTATAGGTCACATGTACCCTGATCCCAACAGTTTAATTATATTTTCCCAGAGAAATTAACAACTTACTCATACTTTTATCAACAGAACAGTAATACACAGACATTAAACACAATGACCATCTGTCTTTGAAAATCA
Organism: Nycticryphes semicollaris; assembly: GCA_013400055.1. Lineage (NCBI taxonomy): Eukaryota > Metazoa > Chordata > Aves > Charadriiformes > Rostratulidae > Nycticryphes > Nycticryphes semicollaris. The sequence continues at coordinate 206,960 of VXBJ01001707.1, read as the reverse complement.
TACACTACAGCAATGATCAGAACATGTTGCTCAACCAGTCCTGCTGGAAAGAAAAGCTCCGAACTGGTCTCATGAATAGGGATTTCCATCTTTAAACAAGGTTATTTTTCTAGTTTTGGCTGTCAGTTGCACCAGCTGGTATTCATCTGATAAACTGAGTAAGCTTGGATGGTATTCTAAAAATCAAATAAAATCACAGTTTAAAATCTTTGCACATACATACATGTGGGAAACAAAATACATACTGACAAAAAATAGTCTTGATTCCAGTTCTACCCCACATCAGTTCATCTTTAAGGAAAATGTGTGTTTTAATGATGGCTGTCATCTAACAAATCAAAGATCAGAGAAATAGCAATATCTTTTAAATTATAATAATGCAAATATGGCTGAACTAACTTTAGTATGGGCTAATCTGGAAAGCAGGTCACGTGTTTCCATCTCGATAAAATTCGTCTTCTCAACTTCTTATTCTCTAATTAAAAGTAAGATTTGAATCATATGTTACCTTACATAATTACTGTACTCGCAAAGTTCATTACATAGGAACGTATACCATTGATAAATCAGGAATTCCACAAATAAAACCCAACAACAACATAACACTTCACTCCGTAATTAGATACGTCCTGGCTGATTTTCAACAGAATGAAGCAAGCATCCACTCTGCCATATTCGAAGTTGGCAACGGTTTCTTCATGATCATTGTTCCAAATAACTATGGGAAAGCATCCAGACATCAATGGAATTATGCAAAGAAAAAAAAAATAAATCAGAAAATGGTCCATGCTGTAGAAGAAGCTTTTTCTGCTCACCCCATGTGCCTTCAAAAAACAAAAACTGAAAGACAAACCCCAACCCCAGTCTGTTCAATGCAGCTGACACTTACACTCTGCTGCCTGAACAACTCAGACTCCTGCTTTGATATGAAAAATTACAACGACCTTTCATTTTATTTCCAGCTTAACAAACAAATAGTTCCAAGCTGTTAATGGAGTATCCCATTCTTCAGCATCTTCATAACATTTACCAAACTTTACAAACTTATCACAGTGATTTGGGGGGCAGGAGCTCTCATCGTCTTGCTGTTACGACGACTGCTGTTACAAAGACCTCACCTTTCCAATGCCTTCAGACATTAATTTCCATAACATGGTTTAATAATATTAACTACAACCTGTCAGTTCACCCTCTCTGCTCTATCTACAGATCAGTCATTACTTATTAACTAGTTGTTTTGGGTACTGCACTCATAACCCACATGCCAACGTGACCAGAAAATGATGGGTTATGTTAAGTACGCACCAAGGAAAATATTTTCCTTCCAGAGTAATTCAAGGTTAGGAGACTTATTGTAATTATCTGACATTTTAATCCACGTCAGCAAATAACTAGGAGACTTAGTGGCCCACAGATATCACGACACTGAAAAGACATGTAACGCAGCAGTCACTTGGAACATCCCAAGCCCATTCCAAATCTTTCCAACACCATTGGAAGTTCTGCCAGGGATTTCAGTAAGAACCAAACAAAAAAATCCTGACAACACTGCTCAAGCCTGTGCAACCTAACAAATGTAAGGAGCAAATGACTAAAGCAGCAAGAGTGTGATTTACAGCACAGCTTTCTCCCAGGGATCACATTTACAATCCTGTGTCCGCACAAGACCATCGCAGCCGGTGTGGCCTGAGGCACTTGTGGTCAGAGAGCAGCCTGAGAAGCTGCAAGGATGAGCCAGTGCCTTTGGAGACGGCTGCCAGAATGGGATTCTGCAGATCCCCACCCCCACACCCCCAACCCCACACACACCCCCACTCTCTTTTTATTTTCTTTTAATTCCTGGTAGAACCACGCTCAATTTTCACAAGTTTGTCTCATTTGACTTTTCTCTGGAGTGTAAAACAGGCACACGTGTAGGGTCTCCTCCAGCAGGGGAACTTCTGTTGCTCCTAACCTAAGGCAGCACCTCATACCTGCTACTCTGCTGCTTTAGCTTCCAAGACTCCTGGATATTGAGGATATAAAACAACCAACTCCAAACCTCCTCAACCAGCTCCTACAGAACAGGGTTCAAAGAAAGAAAGTCAACCCCTCTTCCCTGCTCCTTCAGAAACGTGCAACCAGAACTCAAGTACTTCGAAACACAACTCTTCTTCCCGGCCTGTTTCTTCTTTCCTAAATACACCCATGTATTCACAAGGAAAGATGAAAATGAAAGCAATTATCAGGAGAGAGAAGCAGGTGCAGATGGGGGAGAAAATGGAAAAAGTAAACGTGGCATGGGGCCATGGAGGGAGAGGAGAGAGGAGGACTGAATAAAATCTCTGAAGGAGAGGCAAGGTAAAAGTGTCACAAACTGTAAGACAGACTGGGAAAAAAGAAACTAAAACAACAGGTAAGTGGTAAAAGTGAAAAAGAAAAAAAAAAAAAAAGACAACAAAAACAACATGTAATTATGAAGAAAAAAAGTTTCTGGAAAGAGACTCCAGCACAAAATAAGAGCAGTCTCTACCCCAATGTGGGTGTGCGTGTGGCAGTGACTGCTGTGACACCAAGACCTGCTCCTGCATCACACCGGGCAGATGCATGGTCCCACGCTGGCTGACCCCATTAGGGCTCTGCAATTCAGTACCCAGACCTGCTGAGAGAAGGAACACACCGATGCCTTCACCGTAACGCACCTACACCATGGCACCAACAACTGTCTGCAGCCTCACGTGCTGCCAACAAGTGACATGAAAGAGGACAGGTGGGAACACAGACAACTGGGGGTTCTGGAGGAACCGGACCAATAAAAACACTGCATGAGGCATTCTGCATCCTGGGGGTTTTTAACTGAAACTACTACAAGTAAATAGCTTGTATATTTTATTTCAATTCATTTGGGTTTATATTGCCAGAGGACAGAATTATCTACAGTTGAATGTCAGTAGAATATTACTTTTGTTTCAGTTTTCTTGGTGAAAAGTATGCGTCCCCATAAAAAGTCCATTACTTATATTCTATAGTCACATTTCTTGTTCAAACATTTATTGTATGTGGTATAACCAATACTACTAAGGTTTAACATACACAAACAACTCGGGCTTTGGGTTTAAACAAAAGAGGAAAGACAGGAAGAAAGAAAAAAATGTATTTTTCAGGTGTGAAGCCATACCTACATTAAAAAGGACAGTGGGGATTTTTGTGTTCTTAACTTAATCTGCTAACACTACAGACCGTATCTTGGATTCTGGGTGAAATACAGCACTGAAAAAGGGATTTAAGTGGGTTTGTTTCACTTGGCTTTCATTTTTTTTGCTAGCTGGCTAACTCTACTCCATGCAGGAAAACTGTGACTTAGCAGAAGTTGATATTCTGCTTAAAGTCACTTCTTCAAGCCTTCCAACAAGGGAACACATGTATCAAAGTAAGTACTTGAAGGAAAGGGCATATTTATATACCTTTTATGAAGTATAAAAGCACTATTTAAAATAGGCCTGACTGCTTAAGACAATGTGTTTAAACTACAAGCAGTTATAAATGAAGCCATTGTATCAGCACACTTGAAGTTACAGCAAACAGCACATTTGGATGTTGTATATATGAGCTCTGCTTCATCCTGTTCTTGTTAGCTAACAACTCCGAGGTTTCCGATTTCATCACGCAACAGGCAGCAAAAATGTAGATATGAGGATTTACAGCTCTGGTGTGAGGAACTGGGGTTCCTCAGCTTTATGCAAGCGACGGCTGAAAACCCAGTGAGGTTCTTTTTTTAAACTGGAGAAACCAGCCAACCTAAAAGCAAACTGTTAGAGGTCCATAAAGAACTTAAGCCATGAGGAACAGGAGCAGGCCAGAACATGGTCATAGTGAGAGCACCAAAGAGAGAGGGCACTTCCCAAGCCCCAGACTCGGTTACCTTCAGTGTGACTCTTGAAACATACTCCATTGCTGTGCCTTAAAAGTAGGCTGGGAATATTGGGTATCCTCTTAACTTGTCCCAGCTCACTAGACGTAACCTTAAGTACACTTTTGGCTCAGCTGTGATTAAATCACTTCTGAAGACTGATAGAGGAGCTTCTGGAAAACCTGACCTGAAATTTGGTTTGCTCTCCTCCAACTGCATGGGATACCCTTTCAGCCTTCTCTTCCACTTGGTCCGTTCAGGCTGTTTCACAAAGAGCCACCTAAGGATGAGTGGTAGTGATGCTGTAGTACAGGAGCTTTTCTGGGTCTCCCTAGTACTGGAGTGCTTGGGGACACTGCTGGCTTTCATTTGGGAAGGGAAATGCTCCATCCATGACTCATGGAGAGAGTTCAAGAGAAAGTTTCATCAGAAAGTGTATCAAAGCTTAAAGATAATGCAGCAGAGCTGGCTGCAACAGAGCTGGCTTGGGTTTGGTTTGAGCCAGGGCATTCACCCCCTCCCCTTTTAGCGTACTAAGACTTCAGCACTGAAGGGTGTGATGTCCTCATACAGTTGCATTACTATAAAAACAATTTGATTTCTTAACTACTATCTATAGTCTGTCACGTGGAGGAAATCTAAACGCCTTCTACAGAGACACGGGATGTATGGTTTTCCCTACTTTGGAATGTAGATAATTGCAGTTGCCAGGTATAATCTAAAACAATTTCTGTTACTATTCATTGAGGTAAATCCCAAATTCTATCCATTTCTAAATGAAAACCCTTGTCATTAAAGAGAAGAGTGGGTACAGCCAAGGAAAGCAAGAAACAGCAAAGAGTGGGTTTGGTTTCCTTCTGAAGCCTATAGCATCCAAATATCTCCTAAAGAACTGAAAAGATCAGTCAAGAAATAATACGTATCTACTCAAACTTGGGTTTTTTTCCTCTCTAAAGCCATTAGTTAGAACTCCTGGAGAGAGCATGGAGACCTAGCCCTTACCCTTAACTTATGTCTCCTTTTGCCATGACACCATCATTACTCACGATGCTGCCCAGTACATACCTGGAAGGAGGATGGGAAGACAAGTGTTACCAGGGGTTCAAAGCTTCTCTTTGTAGAGAAGCTTCTGCAGAGGCATGTATTCCACAGCAGACTAGATCCATGGATACACACACACCTCTCGTACACAGGCTCTACTACCACCCAAACTCTTATTCCACAGTGGTAAGAATTTAGGGTTGAGGAGCCCCCTCCCTCTGGGTACTCATCCCCTTCTTTATTTTAGGCCTAAAAAGCAGCAAGTTCTCACCCTCGCTGTAACACAACCAAGCCAAAGTCTCTGATTCACCTTTTATTACACTCTGGATCAATGTCTATTAAGAAACAATGGTCTGAAGTTTCCTCGGGCAAGTTCTGCAGGAAAACATTTCTGACATCAAGATGTGTTACAGAAAATACAGTAATCTCTCCTGTTGTGTTACCGTGTGTATCGTATCAGGAAGCCTTTTTTCTTTAATAAGAACGAGTCTGAAAAAGGAAAAATAGTTTAGCTTTCACTGTGTTGTAGTTAGATTGAATTATCTTAAATCTAAATTGGGTATGAACATCACATTTTCCAAAGTTTACTGCTTTTAAAGCAAAATGATGCAAACAATACTGCAGAAACCACTTAAGAACTTCTTACCACAACTCCAAAAAAAGGCATATTTCCGTAACTACCACAAAAGCTCTTTCATGTTGTATAAACACACACAAGGAAAGTGAAGGAGGAAGAACTCTGCTGTTGTCTTGGAAACTTGCTATTAAAGCAATATTCATAATCTCAACTGCCGAGTTACATGATACATACACTTCACACGTGAGCCTTTAAACACCACAAGAGCCGTGAACAAGTCCCTCATTAACCCAGGAGTGAAACAACTCGCTGGCTCCGTAACGCCTCCCAGGAATGTAGCCAGGTCAAGAGATGGACACATGCACTAACTAAATGGTCGAAGAAAACTGGCACAACCTTACTTTCAGCAGTGATTTAATGAGTGTACTGCAATGAGGATATAAGTCTGTCTGCAGAAGTGTTCCAAGAGATATACGTGGTATTTGCCTAAAATTCATTTGAAATTTGCACTTCATTTACTCTTTTTCGAGTAATTTTTTTTAAAAACACATCTCTTTCCCCTGCTAGATAGCTCCTGTCCAGTCAAGCACTCTTCTACAGAGGTCCTTCTGTATCTCAGATCATCCTTGTTGCCCTGCTCTAAATCTTCTCCAGCTCTAATACGTCTTTTAGAAAATGAGAGGACCAAACTTCAGTCTCCATTCCACAAATCTCTGAGATGGTTCCATGATGCTTTGCCTCATTCACTTCTTCCTTCTTATTAATCCCTAGCATTTTACACTGAGGTTTGTTTTGCTGTTTTGATTTTAAACCTGCCAAGCACTCAGCTGATGATTTCATGGCTCTACTAGTCATAATCCCAAGATTCTCTACTGAGTCACTTTAGAATCATGATTTTCTATAACTTGGGCTTATTTTGTCCAGCCCATGCAACACTTACGTTTATCTACATTGCATTTATTCACTGTTACTAAACACTAATTAAAGACTTAAGGCCTTGCAGCCCTTCAGTCAGCCCTTGCTTTTACTGCACTAAGTCAGTATCACTGGTGAGAACGATTATCTCCAGCCTACATCCTGGTTGAGCCCATTAATTAGCGTCATCCTCACTACAGGGCCTAGTGCCAAATTCTACAGGTGACATCCCTCTGCCGTGACAGCTGACCATTTATTTCTAACCTCATTTTTATCCTAGCCCATTACTCTCCATGACAGGGCACTCTCATGCTGTGTCCACTCAGTCTTCTAAAGGCCTTTGGTGAAAAACTTTGGCTGAAACTCTTCTGAAAATCCAAGTGGATTATATCAGCTGGATCCTCTCCTCCATGATTCCCTGGACCCTTCTGCAGAACTTCATGCTGTTCATAAAGCAGGAATTCCTTCTACAAAATCCATGGTGATTCTTCCTGTATTTATCCAGCTGGCACCTAAGTAGTTCTGAAGTGTGACTTCACGTAGCACAAAGACACAAAATGTCTGTGTAATACAACGATCTCTGCCTTTCTAAACCAACAAGTCAGATGAACAGTTTGCTTTTGCTGAGGTAACTTTCCATTTCCGCAGAATACACTGATAAAAGCCAAAGAATTTCTTTCAAGCTTGACTGTAAAGAGCCAAATAAACTGTTATCCACCAAACATTCTGGCTGGATTCCACGGAATCCACTGTCCTCATGGCTGCTGACAACAACTGCACTTGCATGGTTCAACCAGCTTCAATCAGCACAATAACATAGGTCTTCACTTAAAAAAAAAAAACAATTAAGAAGTTTAAAACCTTAACTCCATCAGGAGACATTCAGATATTCACACTGAGCCCCTCCACTTATCTTCATCCATGTTTTTCCATGCTGGTAAAAGCACTGTATTCTCTCCTTTAGACCCAAAACAAGCTTCTCCTTGCTTACTCAGCTTTGGTGGTGCTGCCATGCCTCAGACACCACCCAAGGTGGAACCCAAACAAGGCAAGCCTCAAGGGACAACATGCTGCTCTTAGCGCTGCCAGCGCTACATGGAAATAAGGTTCTCGCGTGCCACAGACGGGTGTGCGAGAGACTTCCTTTTTTTCAAAGAAAAACCAACAAAAAAACTCTTTCACACCAAGCTGCGCTTAAAGCACAAACGCAGAATTCTCCTCAATCAACTAAGCATGGCCTTGAAAGTCCCCCAGAATAACTGAAAAGGCATAAAAGCAACTCTTTGGAAAAATTCTTGCTTTAATTCCTTTATAAGATCAGGTCATTTTAGATGAACTAAACCAGAGAGCCACTACAATAGACTTGCATAATAACTGATATCTATCTCAAATATTCCTTTAAGGTGAAACCATTAAAATAATAAAGCAAAACATAGGAAAACTGCCAACTAAGAAATCATTTCTCCTCTCTATAAAGTCCAGGCAGTTAAGATTATCACAAATAAAGGTTGCAGAAAGAAAAGCCTTCCTTCTCCCAATTAGCTTATTCTGCAGAGCCAAGAGCACCGTGTTTGCCTTTGGTTTTCTGGGTATAGTCAGTCCATTTCCTCAGCCGTTCTCGCAGCTCCTCACAGGAGAGATTCACACAGCAACAGAGAGGTGGGGGAAAAAAGAAAAAGAAAATCTCAACTGAGTCAATACTGCACCTAAAATCACTCTTCCAGTTTCAAGCTCTGGTCCCTCCTGTGAAAAGGTCATTCCACTCATGAGTGACTTTTGTGTAACGATTGCTTTTAATACACAAAAGGCGTCCAGGCACAAATAGCAAGGTTTCGCTGTAGCCCCGGTGCTCAGCCTTCAAGAAAAACATGGACCATTTCACTTGCATCAGGAGAAAGATGCTTCCTGAAACACACTTCATATTTAAAGTTGAAAGATCAAGCGGCTGAAATATCAAGGTTTCCACAGGGTAGTATGTTGCTAAAGCCAGGCCAAAAGCTATTCCTAACTACCAGGTTAGGACAGCCAGTCCTTACACAAATACCTAGTTTCCCTGGAAGTTCACAGTGATTCCAGTTGATGGGCTTAGTTTAGGATTGAATTCAGCAAAGCACCTACCTTCTCACTAAAAGTAAAAACCACCACCCTTCTACCACAGCTATCCTCAGAAAAGAAAAATGCATCTATCTATTAAAACAGACTTCAGGCAACTAGTTATTTTTAAAATTAGAATTATTTGAAAAACCAAGAATTTAAAGATGTAACTGAGCATTTAATCTATCTCCACATGTAACTTCTGGCTCACTGAGAAAAAAGTTATTAGAAGTTCAGAATTGGTAGTTGGTATTCCATTTTTAAATGAGGATATGTACCAGCAAAAATAAATTTTAAGCTTAATTTACTTTTGAAACAATATTCTGATTCCTAATTTTTATTTTTATTCTCTTCAATTCTTTAACTATCATGGGCAACATACTTTTAGATTAACTTCTTTTAAAAGAAAACACAAGTATTATGGGAGGATGATTAAAGTAACCTTCCTCAACAACAGCACCTGTATCTGCTTCATTATGGTCCCTGCTTCTCTCTTCTCCTTTTCAACTGCTCTTCCTCACCAAGTCTCTGCTTCAATCTTCCATCAGGTAATAAAAGGTAATAAAACAGTTCCCTTTGGAGTCCGTATCAAGACTATTCAAATTCTCAAATAGGCTAAATGTTTTCATCAAATTTGCATTGTTCAGAGTCTACCTAAGCCTTTCTGTGGGAAGCACGTAGCAAGGCCAACACAGTATACAACAGGACGAGCATGAAATCACAGCCGCACCAAAATAAAACCACCGAGACACACACTGATGTCAAACACCACCATTCCCATTTCAGTGAAATGCTGTAAGAATAGCATTTCAGATGTAAAGTTACAATGGTTTCTCCAACTTCCAATTCCGATCACATCTTCCCTTTCTCATGCTGAAGATTAATGGAGACATGTGAATGAGGTACCTCCTGAGAACCGCATTATGTGACATTGGTTAAGTTGCTGTGAAACTTGAGCTGGTTCAAATCCAAGAGCACAGTACCATTCCATCCACTGAGACGACCCTCCCTCCAAATCCATCCCCACAGACATTATCTGTGTAAGAAAAGCAACATTTAAAATGGCTTTAAAAGCCTCTAATGGAATGCACTGTGAGCTAAAAAAAAAGAAAAAATAATAATAATTCTCTTCTATGTCGAGAATAGCTTTCCTTCAGATTTCAGCCAACTTGCTTGTTTCAGAAATGTTACTGCCAGAGAATATAACAAATTCTTCCCACTCTCTGTTTTTAAAGGTGCGATTAAATGTTGCCACTTTCTCTTTAGGTATAAATGTGAACTGTTATCTGGCATAACTATCTGTATGAAACCACTTCCATCCATCTGCAGCTGAAGTTTGTCATCACATTAGTACATGAATCCTACCCAAATCCTAGAATACACATTTTTACTGTTGAATATCATCTTTAAAAGAGTAATACAAGACGTTTGATGTTTCAGACACGCATAAGATAAGCTTGGAAGTGGCCCAGCTCTGAGCAAACTGAGATGCAGAAGTTTCATTAGCAGCACAGCACAGTACATCCGATTACTTGGAACAGCGCAGGGATGGAGACAACAGGACTTTTATAGAAGCGGCGCGTATTATCTCTCTGGGAAAAGACAAAGAAGTTATTCTTTTATACAGCAGCTCTGATCATGGCACCAAAACCAACAGGAAAAAAAAAAGAACTTTTGAATTATTTCTGTTCATGACAATTTGTGTAGACCGGGTTCAGAAGCTAACACTCTGAGCTACACCTGGAAGGATACTTTCCATACATGATCTATCAATGTGAAAAAAAGCAATACAGATTTGGTGTTAGTTCTAGGCCATTTAACAGCAGAAAATTAGATTCATAGTGTGAAATCCTTTTTGAAAGTGGTTACTACTATCAAATTACTCTTATATGACTCTTTTGCATCAATTAATAAATAAGATCTGTCAGCAGGTTCAAAAAGAAAAAAAAAAAGAGAATTCTTCACAGGTTGTTTCTGCTATAAATTCCATGCGCCTTCAGCACTCGTACTACACTTGGCAGGAAAGTTGAACACTTAGCTTAATTTATGTAAGCAAAATTAAACTAACTACACCACTGAAGTAATTAAAAGAGAGGGAGATAAGGAATGAATTTTAATATTATTAGCAATACCCCTCGCTTCTAATTCTTAATTATATTTGTTTGTATAAAAATATTTATGTCGGGGTACATTTTATTAGTTTGCTCCAAAACATCTGTAGAAAACTCAGGCAGCAATTAGACAGATTAATGTCTAATACTGGAGAGTAATTTACTACATTCCACGCTGCCATCTAAGAAGTGCTATTAGACCTCTCTAAATGCGCTCTTGCTACGTTTTTCCAAATCTACAGTGAAATGTAAATTATGGTTAGAAGTACATATATATATATATATATACACGCACACTAAAATTTTAAACACAGCAAGTACAATCAACCCAGTCACCCAAAGATCTTAACACAGCGATACCTGAACAATCTGGTAAATTCAGAACAACTTGGGAAAAGAGAAAAAGTAATGAAGTTTCATCAGCTTATAAATGCTGAGCTAATAATTATATATGTGAAAATTCACTGAGAAGATGCTTAGAGCAATGATCCATAGAACCTTTACTACCAGGATTCTAGAGAAATGACACCTTTCCACATTCCAGTTGAATCTCAAGTTTGTCAATCTCATAGATAAAAGAAATGTGTCTGTACTATCAGCTGATACTCACCCGAAACAAACACACAGATACATTCCCTCCAACTCTGAAAAGCTCAGTCCTGACAGCATTAATAGTAAATACTAACGTACTACTACCCTTACCCACTGCCCTACATACATGAAAGTGATATAAATGCTTATTATAATAATATTAAATAGTATTTAACATATTTTTCCTCACATTTCTTTGGATAGTAAAATAATAATTTTTCAAGTTTTTAATATACATGCATTCAAAGAGAAAAAGCAGCTGCACAGTCGTCCGTCTTTGGACATCAGTGCAAATTGTATGTGTAAGTGCAATTATCTGTTGAACTCAAAAGGATGCTGACTGCCATCAGTAGCACGGGCATAAGTGTGTCAAAATCCTCTTTGACTTTTAAACCACTCAAGCAAGTCAGTCTTAATTTTCAGATAGCATTTGTTATCTCTAACCTCTTCATTATGAGATTGGTAGCCTTTTTCATACAAGCTTTTCAAAATACATTATCACTAAGTTCACCACTTTCCAGTTACTCTTCCCACCAGCCTATCTGCATACTTATTTACATGCAATTAGCTATTCAGGAAACATATTTACAGATTCAGAGACATCTTATTGCTGTTGTGTTCCTTAACTTCATCTTCACTTAATTTAGTTCTCCTCCAATAATTTATTTTCACATCTTCCTTCCTCCTCAGAATTCACAAGACAGTCCTGAGATACATAAACCCCGCTACTTACAGATTCACACCTACAGCAGTCACTCACCGCCAGGGAAAACCAAATCCCGTCCTGATGTACCAGCAACCCCCTGACCCGGGTTCGCCACGGCCGTGCGCTGCGTCTCATGGACGCAGTCACCAAGGGATGCTGAAGAAAGAGGGAGATGGCCATCCTGGAGAGATACTTCCTTTCAGCTGACTCAAAGACACAGAGCAGAAACCAGAGCTCCCAGAAAGCAGATGCCCTTGGGATGGGGAATGCCAACCAGACATTTTGTTGGGAGCCCGTAGCTGTCCCATCTAACAGGGTAATGGACAACTGGGACACATTTGCTCAGCCCTGAGTTGCTGTGCACTACAACTCTGCAAATATATAAAGAGACCTGGGAGTCCTGGTGGACAACAGGATATCCATGAGCCAGCAAGGGGCCCTTGTGTCCAAGGAGACCAATGACATCCTGGGGGGCATCACGAAGAGCATNAGGTGGGGGAGTCTCCTTCTCTGGAGACATTCAAACCTCGCCTGGACACTTTCCTGTGGGACCTGCTCTGGCAGGGGGTTGGACTGGCTGATCTCCAGAGGTCCCTTCCAAGCCCGTATCACTCTGTGATTCTATGAAATAGCAAACCCACCATTCAAGGCCTCCCAGTTCTGTACACCAGCAGAGACTGGTGCCTCTTGGGAAAAAAAGAGCCAGTTTCCACACACCTACTAACTGGCTGCAGACCAGGTAGAAACACCTCTTCATGGCTGTGTTTGCCTGGGTTTTTTAATGATTTAAAGGCTTACGGTAAGCTTTCCACATTGATGGAAGAGAGAAGTAGGAAGAAGTGGGTCTGTGTGAATCATTTACTTCAATTCTTCCCATTACTAATAGGAAGCATCATAAAAATCACCTAAGCACAGAAAGGCAGGGTACTTCATCTCATAGTAAAGGCTTCATTTCAGAAGATCTCCCATCAAGTCACCTCGTGTGAGCAGCAAAGAAAACGATGGTGTTTGTGAAGCAGATCCCTCCTCAACCTTTGCTGAAAGCCAGTGCAGGGCTCAGGCTATACTCCAGGGACGAGAGATCAATTCCTGGCCCCGCTACTCAAATTCAACAATGCTGCAGAGATAAAACAACAGCAGGATGAGGAGGGGGAGGGAGGAGGAAGAGGAAGAGCACAAAGGAAGGAAAACCAACCTGATGTTCCTATAATGAGTAATATGCAAAAGCTCACCATCTGATATCCATACCAGAGGTAAACACAGCCCTAGTAGAAAAACAAACAAAACACATTTGAAGAATATACCAGCTTCTCCCTCTAGTTTTGTTACAGTATTTCCAGAGTATTTCACCTCTTTGCCTACAGTATTTCTTAACCTTATTTAGTAAAGCCCTGATAGCAAGCTACAGACCGATAAAAGCAGTTTCCTAAAGGAAAAGGATGAATTCACAAAGGTATACAAATAACACAATATGAAACCTCCTGTCCTTTATCTAAAAAGCAACCAACTCTAAATATTGAATCTTTCAAACTAGGCCCATCAAACATGTAAACCCAGTTATTAATATTTTAAGTGGTTTCTTATTTGGAAGAAGATCATAAACTTAAATTTTATCAAGTATTTATACTTTCAGTAGTCATTTCCTATTTGTGTTTTATAAAATAATATTTAAAAAAAAAAAACCATCCCACTCCCATTATCAGAGCATTTCAGATGCACCAACTCTGATATCAGGAACAAACAAGAAGGAATGCAAACTCGGTCTTTTAGAAAGAGAGGGCACTGACACGTGGCACTTTCTACTGGGCTCCTTTTAGTTCTCTCGTAATGATGTGTTACAGGGCATCTTAAAAATACAAAAAAAAAAAAATCCTGCTACATAGCAATTATGTTGTTCCTTTGATTTATCCAAACTAACTCCAGATTGAGATTGAACTTTCCTTCCTACACAGGCACTCCAGAAAACTTGAAAACGATGTTACTTGCCTTAATGTATACAAGCACCTACTACATCAAACTAAAAGCTTTTTCTGCCCAAACACAATGAAAACACGTTACCTCAGGCTTATTTTTCAAACTCTTGTGAGCTTGGTCCAGTCACATCTGTTATTCCATAAACTAAAGTGCTGGAGCCAGACTCCATGCCCTCTTTGAACAGACTTAGAAAAGGCTCCACAATTCATTCTCTGTTGCTGCTTATGAAACATGGGATATTATTTTGAATTACTTTAACCAATTGCTAAGTTATAGCTTTAGCATTTCGAAGTATTTTTATGTGTCAAAGTGCCCAAAATAAGCTGTTGTAAACCAGTTACATTAGGAAAAGGAAAATGGACACAAATGAATCTCAACCCAGTTTGCCATTTTCTGCTGGTATCACAACATAACAAAAATATTCTGAAAAGGAAAACCACTTGAAATTTTAGCACAGGTTTGGGAAATACCACAAACAAATACTTTGCTGTAGCCATAGTTTTAAGGAGATTTGGGGTTTGTTTCTTACAGAGAACTCAACAGTCATTATACACAACCCATGCAAGATGAAAATGATCGTTTGCTCCGAGAGAGGTATCAGGGGGGTTCAGGGTGGGAGAAGTGAGAATCTTTATTTAAAGTGCATTATTTTATATATTGCTCCTACAAAGCTCTAAAATAGGACAACATATCAAAATCACTACTCGAGCCAAACCAATCACAAAAAAATCAGATGTTCTTTCTGATGATAAGAAACCATGACAGGAATGACAAAGCACATCTACTGTGAAACAGAAACACATATATAGTCTCTCCAACCAACAGCCCTCATTTCCGCTCCTACACCGCAGCGATACGGAGGCTCAACGTGGAGACTCTTCCCCAGACTGACCCCCGTGCGCTGCTTGACCTTATTTTTAATCACATCCTGCAGTTCACACCAGACTCAGCCACGCGGCATCATCTCTTACACATAACATTAATATTTATTCAAATTTTCTTGCAAAACTTATCTCAAAATCAGTCAGCCAACAACTTGTCATGCTTTATGCCTTTTTTTTTCCTTTTTTTTTTTTTTTTCTGCTCCTGACAATCCACAAAGAGCCTGAAATCAGAATATGGAATAGCAGGACTGCTGCCAGCAGACTTCCTGCACGCAGAGCCTGTAGCATATGGATAAGCTCTTAATACAATGCAGAAAGACGACGTCTTGAATGTAAGCAGCCGGGACGAGCTTCGCGCAGAAGTTCAGCACAAGTGTCTAGACTATAAGCAAACTGCCACCAGATATAAATCTGGGGATTTATACTACAGACGCTTGACAAGTCTAGATTGAAGCTGCCCAAATTCCAAACCTGCAGATCTCCGTAAGCACTCGCATGCATCAGATGCAAGAACACAGGTGGCGGCGTGTGACATCTAAGAAGGGCAAATCCCCCACGTATGCCAGAGTCAGCTCTAGTGTATCCATAGCTAAATGGGTAATAACTAATACAACACGATTTACTCTCCATATAGTATTACTCTTCAAGGTAACAAAACCAACCCAAGCCACACTCATGTAAAACACAGCACTGTGAAGAGACTCAGCACTTGGAAGGTTTTTAGAGTTGCTCAGTTCCCTGATAATGAGCGATAGCAAATCAATCTTTCTTTAAAGATTATTTTATCCAAAATTGGGAGAGATTTTTTCATTCACCTCCATTTATAAAGACTACTAATTTGCATCCATGACTGCATTTGTGAGGTAGCCTTATGGACATTTACATGAGGCAGAANAAAGACTACTAATTTGCATCCATGCTTTTCAGCGTTTACAGTAAAGAACCTTGACTATGTTAATCATAACACTGTTCTTTAATGCAAAATTTTCATTGTCAACCAGACACATGAGAGAGTGCACAGTATACACTTGATCACCTACATAAAAATCCTACAACAGTTTTGTTTGACACAAATGCTGAAATTTCTCACAAGGAGTATCTAATTGAGGCAACTATTTCAAATACGGTACCTTCCTAGCTATCTGACTTCAACTGTATTTCTGAATAGCAATAGCTTGGTAAACTAAGCATATTCAGGTGCTTACTAAATAACATTCATTAATTCACTTGAAAAATTTGTGTATGCATCCACCAACTTCAATGCTGAGCTCCATTTCTGAAGATCAAAGCTCTAGCAACCCAACACGGGACACTGCCTCAGTGCAAGGCCTGGGAGTGCGTCCAGTAGACTCAAAGTCTGTATTGACTGCATTTGTGAGGTAGCCTTATGGACATTTACATGAGGCAGAAGCAGTAAAAAAAAATAATAAAAATAATCCACAAAGTAGTAAGAGTCCGATGCAAAGCTTATCTACTTAAATCTACTTGATGAGGACTCCTGCAGTTACAGCTATGGAGATGTTGGCAAAGTTCCCTAGCAGAGTGACACCGTGCTGACATAAAGCAACTACATCATCTACCCAAATAACTTGGGAAAGAACAAAAGCCCTCTGTGCCAACCTGTCTGTGTCTGTGCATGAATTCTGTAAGCGCTAGTACATAGTAGTTTCGGGGTCTGCAATAAGAATCCAGGTCTGAAAAAAAGTGAAAAAATTCACAATTCCCTCTGAAACTCCCTCACTCTGTGTGCATGCAAGTGTGCAGGCAAATGACACGGAGTTTTTAATTTTTATTTTGGGTGCTTTATGGAGCTTTGCTCTGCTCGTGCTTTCCTGCATATACACTATTCACCATTCTTTTTAATCAGAATAAACTCCGAGAAATTAATTTGTTCATATTTTAAGTTTCCAATTTTTCAAGATCCTTTTGAATCCAATCCTTTCTTCCTATCTCTGCAACCCCTTGAAAGCTGATGTCATCCACAGGTTTTACTAGAACACTCAATTCTATCAGCCAGGTTACTAAGCAACTTGCCAACCAGTTTTGCATCCACTTCACAGCAGTTGTGATTATGCCATGTCTAAGTTTTTAGATAAAGATATCACAGGCCACCATACCAGAAGTGCTACTAAAAGCAAGATAGGGATTTTTTTCACCTAACGAGAAAGCTTTTCTTGTCTTCTTACAGTAGGTAGCAGTGATCTGTTCAAGATTAGTTCATAGTGCCACGGGATGAAGAACTGAGATCTCTCCATTCCCACTGAGCAAAACTGGAATCAGTCAATCGACCACTCTGTTATTCACTCTTCAGATAATTCCTCAATTTCATCCTTGCATATTCTAACCAAGTTGAGGCTTGCATAATACCAAAAAAGGAAAAAAAAAAAAAAGCCAACTTTTTTTAGTGCCCAGAAGCCAGTCTAGCAAGCATCACAGCCCATATTCCCTGCCTTACTCCCCTCACACTTTCTTCCAAACACCAGCAACCGAAACCTCAGCTAAGACCCCCATGACTGAAAATACTTCTCAAGTTCGCAAAAATAAATACTTGCATCTCTTTCTCTTTGGAAACGTACACTGATTTAGAACGACACCATTTGGCTTGCGATCACAACTTGTAACTGGCAAGAACTCCCACTGTTATTACTTTTTGGGATAACTACGACCCACATAGTGCCAGATGGTACATTCCACCTCTGCTGA
Source organism: Nycticryphes semicollaris (assembly GCA_013400055.1). Taxonomy (NCBI): domain Eukaryota; kingdom Metazoa; phylum Chordata; class Aves; order Charadriiformes; family Rostratulidae; genus Nycticryphes; species Nycticryphes semicollaris. The sequence continues at coordinate 189,475 of VXBJ01001707.1, read as the reverse complement.
GGAGGTGTAGCAGCGCTGCCTGCTGTCAGCATTGCATTTGCTTTATCTTAGGGTTTTTTTTTTTTTAAAATCGAGACACAGATATTATTACCAGTCCACAGAGAAAGCGGGTGGGCATATGTAGCTCCATTACAGTTTGAGCCTTCAAAGAACAATACTCCTGTCTTTAATGGTGCACGTTACACTAAATCCCCATCCCTGAAGACGAAAAAGCAAAGGACGCCTTGACACACCCCCAAGTACTAATCAAAGGTTGGTGCCAGTGGAAAGCTGCTCCCAAAGATTTCAAGCAATCACTAATGTTATAACTGTGAAGCTGAGTATCTCATACTAATAACTGTGTGAAACAGCAGAAAACTGAGTTGGGGTCCTCTAACCAAATCTTACATTGAAAATAGAAAAACTATTTGAATAAGAAGAGAAGATCCCCATTAAATTAGCCAATTGGAGATTTCTCCCTTCACAAAGTATAAGTTAACTATTAAACTAAGATTTATTCAGAAATGCAAAAGCTTCTAGGAAAGGTAACAACCATTAGACCCCAACTTCAGCATCTACAGAAAGTAAGAGATTAAGCAACATACAGCTCTAAGCACAGAAAAACTGCCTGAACTCATAGCATTTTGCAAAATATCCATAAAGTCACATGAAGAAGAGTGGGGCCTGCAAGCTCGGGGCAAGGCAGCAAAATCCACAAGCACAAATACTAACTTGGATAATCCAAATCACTACATCCCCTTATGCTTGCACCATTCCACAGGCTCCGGTTTACAACTCCCATGGAAGTCGGGGGAGACACATGCTTCCTTTTGGCTCTGTCCTCCGAACACCATGAGGATTTACTTGGGCTTCCCTCTCTCGGAACCCTTCCATATTCTATTCCAGTCTATCCCAATCTCTGAAGGCCAGAAAGTTGTTTATCTGTTTGTCTGCTAATCTCCCTCCCCTTTGTGGAAGGACTTTCTCCTGCAGCACTCCAAAGCAGCTGCCTGCCTAAGCCTATCCCAATTATCTACTCAGCCACCGACCCCTTACGCTCACAGACACACACTAACCCCTGAGAAGAGAGCCAAGACATGAAATTAGCAATCTGCATACTATTAAGGGAGCCTAGAGGAAGAAACGAGGAATGAGGGCTTAGGCCTGAAAGAAAATGACTTGTTTCTGTCACAAACCCCACATCACCATGCCCTAGTGACTCCCCAAGCCCTGGTGAGGCTAGAAAACGGGTAGACTTTCCCGCTGACATCTTGCAGCATGAAAAACATGCCCCTCGTTTCTACAAAAGCGCTGTGTCACTTTATCTTCTAGTTACTAGGCCTCTTCAAATTGTTATCTGGAACATTAAGAGCATCCTACCACCAAAAATAGTTTCCTGACACAGAATAATCCCCACAGGACAGAATGGGAGATAAGGCAAAAGGTAAAATCATCTCTTCTTAAAGAGGTAAATACAAGGACCGACAACAGGAAAGATACACACTTCATTGCACTCTGCTGGCATATTGTCCCTTTACTTTCTAATACTTCTTCATTAAAAATGCTATGTGGGGGCCCCAACCCAAAAAGAGAAGATGGAAGCAGCTCATTTTTATTGATGGAAAAAAGCATTGCTAAAATCTGCTCTGCCAGACTGGAGGGACAAACCAGGACTGTTAACTCCACCTGATCAACTCCACCAATACATCATTTCAGGGCAGGAACACCAGCAGGAAGGCAATGAAATGAGATTATTCTTTTTACCTCACACCCTGACATCTGGCTCAGCACAGCTGAGAGGCTGGCAGCTTTCAGCCGGGGATGAAGATAGCAGGAATCAACAGCTGGCTGACGGCACAGACAGGTAAAACTCCTTCCAAAGAGCAATAAAAGATAAGGCTTTGTTTTACTTTTTTGTTTCCCTAAAGCAATAAAGCCAAATAAACCAGTTTCCAGGTAACAAGTACAGAAAGAATCTAAATCCTCTAACATTTATACCTCTAGATACAGTACCAGGAAGCTACTCAGTTCACATTTGTTTCTCTTTACAGTCTTCTCCCACTTTTCCTTGACTTCATTGGGAATAATATCTCACAAATTTGGACAGAAGCAGCCCACTAAAAATGCTAAACCTGACGGAAGAGCCCTTAAGAACAGCTTACAAATATTTAAGCCAACTGTTAAAACACTGACCGCAGGATCTGGCTCAATCAGCTTAATACTCTGCAATTCAGGGATGGAAAATTCACCTGCAAGGACTTTCAGACTGCCATCAAGGTGACCCGCAGCGAAGCCGAGACCATAATTGTTTCCAGGTTAAGGATATTAAGATGCTTTCAAGAGTAACAGTTAATGCTTTACAGCCATTGGAATCAACACACACCTGCCTTCTGGAACCACAAACACGGTTAACAATCCACACTCCCATTCTGAGGAGGTATTTTACATCATCTTTAATTGTGACACTTCTCATGTGTACGGATTCATCAAGTTTGTCATCCGTACTGAGAAGGAAACCCCAAATTTTTAAGATGTTTACCTGAATAGAATACATTAAAAAAGGGAGGGAACCACTCTCACGTATGCAAACCTGACTCATTAGGGCATCTAAAAGACATAAATTGCAGCAATGATGTTTCCTACTGACTGCTTTATATAAGCATTTTACTTTAATAATCTGAATACAAAAAAAAATACAGGAACCTGCCAAAATATTACTCTACCTGCCCTGGAAATCATACAAGCATGAAGGGAAAATGAAATAAACACCCAAAGTATCTAAAAGCAAGCAAGCAGAAAGATCCCCTATCATAAAATAGAAATGAACCATCTCTTTTCTCACTCTTGCTAATTAATAACAAGTTCCCAGTGTGACTGGTACTGCAAATAAGAATTCACCTATTCAAAATACTGCTTTCATTAATGAGATCATTACAAATCTCAATTTTCAGATGACTACAATTCAACCATAATTAGCAATTAAAGCTGATGTAAGTAAAAATTAGACAATGGAATATCACCATGAAAGGGAGCAACTCCAAGGAAAAAACCATTTAGCCTATTCACTAGTATTAGGGAATTTTACTTCAACTGCTCTGTCAAGCTATTCCGTATTTTAATCTTCAAAATATCCCCTGCAGATTAGGGTAAAAAAATGTAGTTCAATGATTCAGCTGAATTTCCTTGGTGATGTATTTATACACGCTTCAGGTTTTACATGTCACACAGTGAAAATCTGCAAAGTGTCACTGACCTCCGAAAACCACATCACCTCTTTCAATGGCAAAAAGCAGAGAATTCAGAAAACGGGATGTAAAGACAAACACCTCATCATGACAACCAAACTTCTGCTTTCTTACAATGCAACTTACTCTAAAAGAAGTGATCACAAACCTCCAGATTAAAAATCTTGAGGAAAGAGAAGCAAGAAAGCCTGTTTCCATCTTTCCAAGCTTTGGGTAGTGGGAGATGGATGTTTGCTGTTTGCATACGTTCACAGCTCAGCACAGAACAAACGCAGCTTTGAGCTTTCCCTGCTTTGATCAGCATAATAAGGTCAGAAATGCTCATCAGATGACTTTTCAGTAACTTATGGGAAATGGGGCAACATGAATGGAACCGCCTGTGGTGCAAGAACGAACAATTCATACATGCCAGGATCTTCACTTTGGACATATATACCACTTAGCTTCTATTCTTTCTCATTAAGTACAATCAAACAACTAATGAGCAACAAGTTGCTCCAAGACTTCAAAATTACGCATATGAAAGATCTCCAACAACAAATCACTCCCCAGCCAAACAGAAAAATTAACAGCAACTCCAGCCTTCATACTAGAGAGCTACAAGTCTGCTCTGCAAGACATTCCTTCAGTCACCAATATGTTCTTTTCATAAAGGACAAATAAATAACAAATACTGGTAATAGCTGAAATGTCAACAGGCGTGATTCATCACCCTCCTCATCAGTCATGCCAGTTGAAAAGAGAACACCACTCTAAGAGATTACTTCCCTACCCATTAGCTCATCCAACATCACTCCTCGGCCGCACAAGGCTCCAGCTGAAGGCGGCAGCAGCAGTGGCATGTGGGGACTTGCCTGCATGGGAATAGTAACATGAACTCACCGGGATTCGTCGTCTTCCTCAAATATCTACCTCTGCCTTTGCCAAATTGGTTCTTAAGGATTGCTACCTAAGGTTATTTATTCGGTAAAGCTGAACAATTCTCATCTTGACAAAGTAACAGGGTTGGAAGGAGGGAAAGGAAAAAAAAAAAAATATATATTTAAGTTAAAAAAAAAAAATTTGGCAAATAAAGCCTCCCCTCAGAGAAAGAAAAAGCTTTACCAAAAATATTCTTAAAATGACTGAGGAAGAAAAACTTAGAGCAGGGTTTGCTTTATGCAGAATACATACAAACCCAATTATTTCATATATTTTATAAACACCATGAATAAGTAATGATTCCTTTAAAATTAAACAATCATGCAATGTGGCACAAAACCAAATTTGAGTCAAAGAAGCATACTATACTTTTTATGTTACATCATTACTAATTAAAGCTCTCTTGAATTAAAGAGTCTTTTTCAAGATGGAGTTTCTCATGCCACAGTATAAATTATTTGCCACGTTTTGGAAAGATAAGTAATAAATGCTGCCCAGGAAGAAAACCAAACTATTCGTGGAACTCCATGGATTATTCAAAGACTTCTTTTCCCCAAGATCTGAAACACCACAGTTCCATCACCACAGCTCCCAAAACATACAGCATTTTTATTCAGAATCCAGTAAGGGAACTTCTGCTCCCTCAGAGTCCCACAATTAATTCCATGCAATGACAGCAACCTAAATTCCCATCCAATTTGTCCAATCATTAAACCAGATCCTTTCGTCACAAGTCGGTTAAGTAGAATCTCAACAAACTGAACCCGATGGGGTGGATTCACATGGGACAATTTCAAGACCAAGCTCAAAATGCCCCGTTTCTCCCTTCTTAACGTAAGTACACAAAACACGCCACTATCTTCTCCAATTAAGGTAAGGTATGTATTTAAAGTAATTGCTTGTTAAGTGAATGTAAACCAAACAACTGCATTTTAGCTCATAAAATAACGGGACTGGAACAATCCTAAGTAACATAACTAGAATTAGTTTTTTAAAGCTCACAAAATCCAGTTGGCAAATAAACCCGAGATGAATGATCTAGTTCACTCCACTGCTGCAAATATTTGCGGATGCAGTGAGCTTTAAACACCAATTTATCCCCAGTGAAGGCAGCAGCCATACTCTCTACCTTGATGTTAAAGCAAACGTGTTATTCCGAGATGAAGACATCAAATTGTAAGAGTCAGAAACACCCAGCGGGCTCAGTTCACGGACTCCCACGGACCTTACCCATACCGTCACTAGGCCCTTCGTGACCACACAGCTTTTGCATGTTCTACAGATGCCGAAAAATGTCCCTGGAGGTTGACATGTATTTATTACATTGGAAGCAAAGCGCAAGGCAACCTGAAATTATCGATCAGGCTGACCACGAGGATTACAGTCAATGACGTCGGCAAGGCTGTGGGTGTTCTTTGTGTCCTACCAAGCATAAACAAAACACACACCCAGGGAAAGGCATCTCCTCTACATCCAAACGCACCATTTGGAGAGCCATTTCCAAGGTTTCATCCAGCTACACCAGGTGTGAGTCCACAACTGGCACTAGCCATCCCAAGAGCTTCCCGCTGCCAGGAAGGACAGACCCAGCCACTCTAGTTCCTGCACCCTCCTCCCGTCACCCTTGTGTTCAACAGGTCAAGTTCAGCTTCCTGGTCTTCCTAGAAAGGAGCTCCACAAAAATAAATAGTTTTCATTCACCCAGCAGCTGCTCAAGCGTTTAACTTGGCCCAAGAGAGAGGGCTACAATGCCACACCACTGCAGGTGGGAGAGCAGGGACAAGAGGTCACTGATTTTGTACCAATTCTTAAAAGCAGCTTAATCTCATCAAAAAACAATCTTTAGAGCCATTTGCTTGTCTAGATGTCAAAGGAAATCATCTTGCCATATCATTCTGCTCTAAAGCAAATTCATACTCAAAATTTAAAGGAGAATAACCAATGCATATACTCACTGCTTAACACAAAGAAGAAAGGTAATCGGGGGGCTGGGGGGGTGTTAAGAACCTTGTAAAGCAAAAGATACTTGTTCTAATATTTCACAATGCTGAATTAAAGATGCAGCTAACCCCTCAGCTCACTATAAGTTTAACCACCTCTAGGAAAGGTAAACATAGACAGAACATGATGAACACAACCCTTTCTTTTTTTCTTTAAACACGAAAAACCCTGCACAAAGTTGGGAGGGTTGCAGATTACATTTTCTTTTTTTAATGTACCAAGGGGTTGTTTTAACAGTTTTCTGGCTGCCTTATTGTTTTCCTTGTGCTAGCTAATAAAAAACTAGGATATACTCTTACAGCTTTAACAAGCATCCTGAAATTAACCAAAGTGTAAGATTCTATACTAATAAAAGTATCATAGGGAAGCCAAAGAAAGACTTGCAGGTAAAGCGTTTTTCTGGAAATATATATATATTTTATATATATATAAACCGAAACCTGCAGAACTCGGTGTACAGGCTGCCTAAAACTGATGCAGACCTGGGCCTTACAGAGCTTGCATTTGTGGACACTAACATTAATAGATGAGAATTTACAAGCAGAAAGTTAGATACACTTGTCTGTAATGTTGCATTAAAAAAAAAAAGCCCTTTAAAAATTCACTGCACATAACAGGTATGCTCATGGATTTCTCAACATCAACATATAGGTCACTTGTCTTATAAAGGTTTCATTGAAAGTAAATTTAGTGTTTGTAAGCTGAAACTTTCAGCTGAAAAGCTGAAAGGTTGTTGTTAGGTACCTTGGAAGACATATTTTTGCTCTGAATGTGTATTTCAATTCATAAAAACATGAGCTCACATAGCATCACGGGAAAACCGATGGGAAAGACAGAAAGATGAGAACAAGACAGGAATTGCTACAATGCAACCAATATTGATAAGAAGTTTATTCTATAAAATTATATTCGTCATCCAGTTACACCAAATATGTAACCAGTAATTCACATTGTAATTACCAGTCTAAATCCGCACACAAGAATGCTTCAATATTCTGTGACCACAGCCTAGATGCACACAGGATACGGTTCTACCTCACTACTGAAATTAAACTGGTGGCAAGTTTGGAGCACACACGGTCTTTTGCATTTATGATGCACTTAGCAAGAGTTACTACCAAAAAAAAAGAAGCACAACTCTTTAAGTAGTTGGTTTGTTTTTCAGAAGCCCCAGAGTCGTAACAGCCACAGACCTCAAACAATTTAAGATAAGCTTTGCCTAAGCACTACTGCTTTCCCCCCCCTCCCATAACAGTTTGTTTGCAGAGACACAAAAAATGGGATTTTGATTATGGCAAGTTGCAATATATTGTAATTTCATAGTTCGACTGCACCTTCATCACACATTTTCTAGATAAACATGCCTCTACAGAGAGTACCCGTGATCTAAGGTGCCGCTCACCACTCCAGCAAGAAAGCCTCACACAACTGTCACCAGCAAATTCCCTTCAATATGTTCTTGCTAAAATGCACTTCTTTCACTAGCTCCTTTTTTTCTTTTTAATTGAGACATTAGGAATGGATGTGTTCAGTTACAGGGTTGGTATTTAAGTTTTGAGAATTAAACAAGAAAAATAGGCAACACCCAACCTCTAGCATTTTGAAGAAATCATTCCAAGCTCCAACCTGAGAAATGCTGCAAGCAGGGTTTCATGGCCATGTTGTTGTTCTCTATGACACATTCGCTGTATTCCTTCTTGCTCTTCTCCCAATTCAACATTAATTTGCCTTCATTCAGTGTACTGCAGCTCTGCTACGTTCCCCAGCAGCACTAATTAACCCTCAGCATTTGCTTCATTTCTCTAAATATTTCATTTTCCTTATGCTATTTTCACCTGTATATATATATAAAAAAAAAAGCCTAAAACCCATACCGATGCATCCTTCTCTAAAGCAGCTTACTGTCTGACATCTGCTCCTGAACTTCCCAACACAAACAGGGATGAGAATCTGCCTTTTCCTGGCAAAACACACAATCTGAGAAGCCGCCTGCCTCATCATCTCTCATAGCTTTTTTACATTTTAGCCCCCAACAACCAGCCCACGCCTGTAATGGGGAAGATTCGGTGTGTCATTAGACTCCACACTCCTTACTCACCCTGCGGGAGGAAGCAGCGGGGGGATGTTTCATCCCCTTTATCCACCCCCCCCCAAAGAAGCAGGGTGGGTGTGTGTGTGCCTCAGCTGTGTGTTACCTGCACCACAGCCCCTGCAAATAAGGGGCTGTTCTGCCAGAAAAATTCCTTCTTATACCCACCCTTCAAGGGATGGAACTGAGTTCTGCAGCGGGCAGTTGGCACACCAAATACTCACCTTTCCAGACCGGGCGCTGCCCTTTTAATAAAAAAAAAAAAAGAAACAAAACAGGTGATTTTTTGATAGAGAAGATGGAATTTTTAGGAAATTTTATTGGAAATCTACCTGCAGGCAGCTCGCAGCCCACCCCACCTTGCGCTCTCCACCGCTCGCCCAAGTTTTATTACGGAAGGAAGACGGCCAGCCCCGGCCCGCCTCAGCCCCCCCATCACGACCATGGGGGGGTTAT
>VXBJ01001707.1:105441-180170 GCA_013400055.1 Nycticryphes semicollaris | reverse complement strand
CTGGCCCGTGTGCGGGGCCCTCCTGTGAGGGCGGGATGACGCTGATGCGGTGCGGTGAGGGCAAGGTGGCGGCGGTGGCCCCGGCTTGTGAGGGCAGGTCTAGTGCGGGAAAGCGGCGGGCACTGTGAGGGAGTTGTTCCCCGCGTAAAAGGCGGGTTGGCCGAAAAGGAGAGCTCCGATGCCGGAGCGGGAGCGGCTCCGGCTCCTGTCAGCGGGGCCCAGGCGGCCATGGGATATTGTGGCGGCGGAGGCTGTCCCTGCAGGGACCGCCCGGGGGGCTGTGGCCATTGCAAGCCCTGAGGCGAGGGGGTGGCCACCACGGCCCGTGTGGGCCGAGCTGCTCCCGGCAGCTCCCGAACGTGTGGGCGCATCGCCCTCCTCTGAAAACAACCCCCCGCCGCCTCCTAGGGTGGTTTGTTGTTTGAGGTTTTTTTGGGGGGGTCTTTTTAGCAGAAAAAAAATGACATTTCTGCCAATAATACCTGAAAACCAAAACGTTTCGCTGGTGGGAACGTTCCCCTAGGAGGGATGAGGCAGACAGCTGAGGACCAGGTGCGCAGGGAACACAGAGAGAGAAGCTGTATTACCTGGTAAAGCTAATGCAAACATTTATTTAAATTACTTAAATAGCTTAAGACACGCATTGCAGCTCGCCATCCTGGCAGCGTGTTGGCACCGCTTCATTGTCCACTGTGAGTGAAAAGTGACAGAAATTCAGGTTTCTCATCAAATTCAACATGATTTTAGCACAAAAGAAATACATGGTAAACAGAATTTTGCTTTTATCTAATTATTTCCCTTTAAGAAAATTAATATTTACATCTCACTCAACAAAATAATTTTTTTTAGTCCAAATCCAGTACAAAATGTTCCCTTTAATTAAATTAATTAAAAGTAGCTATGCTCCCTTGGGACTGATGCCTTATTAAACCTTCTGGGTGCAGATTACTCGCCTCCATCTAACCCCCGAATGGTGAAGAGCTTGACATCACACCTGCCCATGCTGCCAAATTAATGACCAAATAAATTAAGCAAGGGGGTTAATCTTCACTTGTGAGTCAAGAAGACGACTTGTGCCAAAAACAGAATCCTACTTAGGAAGTGTTACGACAAATGGGTGATAGCTCTGATTTGGGGTCTCTGTGTGTTTGTTAAGCAGAGCTGATAAACAAAGATGCCGAGTTTGGGGACTTAAGCGTGGATCAGAGTGAGTGACTGTATGTCATCCATACCATGCAGTCCCTGGGTTTTGCTTCTATAGGAGAGTGGCACCACAGAAACCAGTGCAACAAGCACTTAAAAAACACCAAAAAAACCCCAACCCCACATTAGGGAAGTATTTTAATTTAAATCTGTAGCCTCTCCGTCTCTCATTACTTCCAGCAGAAGTGCTTTCTGGAATTGCTTATCTTCTTGTTGCCCTTTAGTCTTTTTAAACCCCATCTATTGGAGGGGAACACATCACCAGTATAATTCCCTAATTTTTTTCCTTCAGCAACTTATTCACATAGCAAATCACTGACTCTGCGCACAACTACAGCACCAAGCAGGAATAATAGTTCCACCTACAAGAAAATATTCTCAGAACTGATGTCAACTGCTTTATGTATGTTCCCGTATCATTCCTAAGAAAAGAGATTTCAAGACATAGGTTTGTGAAAGAGAGGGAGGATCTGACACTTCCAGTAACAGAGCTGAGAAGAGAGAGGGAGTGATATAATGGTGAAAGACCGGTTCTGAATAGGAAGAGAGGAGCCACAGGGTCTAAATATTGCTCAGCCTGGAGAAAAGAAGGCTCTGAAGGGGACCTTAGAGCCCCTTCCAGTCCCTTAAGGGGCTCCAGGAAAGCTGGGGAGGGACTTTTTACATGGGACTGTAGTGACAGGCCAAGGGGTAATGGCTTCAAACTGGAAGAGGGGAGATTTAGATGAGATCTGGGGAAGAACTTCTTTGCTGTGAAGGTGGTGAGAGCCTGGCCCAGGTTGCCCAGAGACGCTGTGGCTGCCCCATCCCTGGAGGGGTTCAAGGCCAGGTTGGAGGGGGCTTGGAGCAACCTGGTGTGGTGGGAGGTGTCCCTGCCCAGGGCAGGGGGTGGCACTGGATAGTCCTTGAGGTCCCTTCCAACCCAAACCATTCCATGATTCTATCATTTAATCATTTATGTCCAATCCAGAACTTGCGTCAGTCACCTGGGAGAAGACCAGAGCGATGGTAAAGGGTCCATGTCCCACCGTGCCCTGGTTGGCTGTGGCCGAAAGTGGGTCCTTCGAACGTTCCTCCAAGCAGAAAGGTCCCCCAAGTCCTATGGCAGCTGACACTACCACCCATGGCTTTAGGACCTCCTGAGGCACATGTGATCCCCAAGTCTTTACATGACACAGGCAGGCTCCAGGCATGTTATACCAATATGAGCTGGTGCCTCCTGCGTGAGAACCCAAACAAGCAAGGGACGACTTGGGGTTGAAAACCTTGAGGCAGAGGAGAGGACAAAAAAGCCAGCATCCTTGTTCTCTGCCGATGGCAGCCTCCCCTGCCTTCTGCAAGGAGCCAGATCCTGCTGGAACATAAGGGGAGTGCTCTGATGCCGCCGGCTGGGACACGCAGGCAAGATTCGTTCCTGCATCCCGGCTGCTCAGGCTTCCGTACAAATAACGCACCCAACAACTGCCCAGACCTGGAAGGCCGGGCTGGGCTGTGCCTGCACGGAAGCTCAACTATAAGCACTTCAAGAATAGCAACACAAATCACTTTTAGCGTTTAAAATCTTCACAGATCAGCTAAGGGCTGAGTTCTTGGGATTGCCATCCCTGACCTCAGTCCAGAAATCCACTCCAAGTTCCATTTTGGTCACCTCCACACCTTCTTACATCCAGCCCCTTAGCGCTAGAACCACTCATTCAAACATCTCTTTGGTGATCCAGGGAGCCAAAAAAGTCACATAAAACCTCAGTCAGCTCTTTATGTTTGGTGTGTTGGTACTGCAAACTGACACGGAGTTTGCACAACAGCAAAGACAAAATTTGGCTGTAATAAACAAGACATTGTCTCTTCAGTAGCCAGAATCCCTACAGGAAGATAGAAAAACACTCCGCCTTTTAAATCATATATACCATCAGATCATCTCCTAGATGGATTCTATTAAGAGTGACCATATTAAAAATAAAAAAATATTGCTTACACTGTTTGTTATCTAAGAAATATAGGCCTGTGGAGAAAATATTCCAGTCTAATCCTGTAAATGGGAGATACTAATTTTCTTCACATTTCAGCAGCCTAAAAGAACACAGGGTCTGCCATCCCTTCAGTAACGAATGAAAGGCGCATCTATTTGTGTAGCCTGGGGAGTTTTGAAATAGATTTGGGTTTTTTTTTTTCACAGAAGGAAAGGGAGATTTCTGTTTTGCTGGCTGTTTAATTTTCTTTTTTGGCAAGAGCACCTTGAGCTGTGGATAACTGACTTGAGTTTGTCTAAATCTAAATAAATGTGTGCTTTACGACCTGCCTACCACCAGGGTTGCATTTTAATGCCAGTATTACCCTTCATCTGAGCAGTGGCCGAAACTGGGGCTTGCTAACAGAGCTTCAGAGAAGAAACGAGTGACAGGGTGAGTAAAAACAGCATTATTTTCCTGAAATTGCCTGTTTTGGAGTGAGATGACCAGGCAACATGAAAGGAACTGCGTTTGGGGAACCTCAGAATTAATATCCAGGTTGGGGTTCTTTCAGGAATCAAACCCAGCGGAGACAAAACCTTTTGTGCTTGTGGAGCTCTCAGAAATATGTATAACCAAACCCCCAAACCGTGTAGAAACAAAGGGCCGGTGACACATGCCACAGCGTATCAAACCTACATCAAAGGGTCCTGACTGGAACAGGAAGAAACTCACAGCCATTCCCATTTCCCTCTGCAGCAGATGGAAGTGCAGGACAAAAGGAAAAAGCAGCAAGCCAGAGTCCTAGCTGATGTTAAAAGGCGTTTGTCCAAGAGATGATGAGCTTTGCGCCATGCGCCCAAGGTCTGGCGGAACGGGAGGCCACCAACCTCCAGCAGGATTGCATCCCATGCCATCAGAGACCCTGTTTGCAGAAGGTCTTGCTCGCTGTCCTCAAGGACATTTTCAGCGAGACCAACAAACAGCGTTGTGAAAGAAGGGGGTTAGACAGAGGTGTTGGAGCGGTGCTTGGGCAGCAGCAAGCAAAGAGCATTTTTAAGTAGAGTAATCAATGTCCCCTGTCTACCCAGCATCTCCTCCTACCCTAAAGCTTTTCAGCCACTGCCTGATGCTTTCTTAGGCTTTCTTTTTCGAAACAAGTACCTGCGTGAGAGTCCTCAATCCACCAACCAGATGCACACACCTCAATCCAGAATTCTGCGTCTGTTTAACAGAAAACACCCATTATTAGAGGAAGAACACCGTATGGCAAACTACAATAGCAGTTTTGAAAGAGAGGACACATTTATGCAGCTCATAATTTGGCAACAACCCCCATCTCACCATTTTCCTCCAGAGAGGTGCTACAGGAGCTGTCGTGATTGTGTACGATCAAGATACCATCTCAACTGAAATAACGCACCTCTGGCCACTGGGGTTCACTTATCAGAGAGCAAACAGCACTCAGCTGCAAACAAAGGAAAATCTTCATAATTGAACCTTCTCCTTTCTTAAGGTCACAGAATTAGTTGGCTCTTTGTAGACAAAAAAGACACCGGGATGAGTATATATGCGCTAGGCCAAGCTACAGAACTAGCTTTGGGTACTTCCTCGTTCAATTATACCAGGACCAACTTTGCTGGGTTTTTAAGAGTGTACAAGATCATCGTTAATGACTGCATATGGCAATCAGACAACTGCTCATTTTGGGATAGGAGACGCTGCAACCTTTCCTACAGCTCCAGCACAGCTCTTTATGGGGTGCGTTCAGTGACTCCTGTAACAATTCTGGATTATATGTGATGTTTATGGTCCTGAATACGGATAAAGATACCCTGAGAGCAGCTGAAAACTGCATTTCCAGTTTGTCTGTGTCCATTCATTAAAATTCCAGCACATTATCCTTTGTAATTTATGTGCTGGCATTCTAGAAGGATACTATATATGGACTGGTACTTTGCTGTGATGGTCTCAAGACCAGGACCAGACTCGTTGGCAGTCCAGCTACTATAGTTGGGGGGGAAAAAAATAGAAAAGCTTTTCTGTTGTTTAATCTTTTGCTGCTTCTGCAGAGTTCAGACAAAGTTTGCCATTAAAGGAGATGTGCACCCCAAAAACTTGCCTAACAGTTCCAATTCCTCCAATCAGTTCAAGAAAAGACGTTACTTCTGCTGATAAATCTTGTCCAAACTGAAGTGCCAGAAAAAGACGACCAGTTTCTGTGTTATTTTCTACCTTATCCCTGGAGTGAATAAACAAATTAGCATTTTTAGCCTAAAGAAAAGATGACACCAACCTTCACGTATACATAGGGCAGTAGGAGACGCAAGGAACCATTTGTTCTCCATGACTGCAGTGCACAGGACAAGGGCTTAAAATGCAGCAAGAATGGTTCTGATTGGAAATTAGGACTAAGTTTCTAATTGCAAGGATGGCTAAGCATTGAGAAGGACTGCGTGTAAAGACGGTGATGTCGCCACCCATGGAGACCTGTAAGAACCATAAGCATTTGTCATCAAAAAAATTACATATAGATACAGTCAGGCCTGATTTTGGGGAGTCGAATAATGACTTGGAGATTCCGTGTGAAATTCAGAGAGGGCCTTAGGAATGGGAGCAGCAGAATTTTGCACAAGGCCTGCTGCAAAGTACTATTTTCTAGATCAGCACATCTCAAGATTTTTCAGGTGTTAGGAAAATCATTACCTCTAAAAATTTCTCCCAGGTGATCGTGAATCTTACCATTAAAACGTTGAACCTGGGAAGCTGTAAGGTTGATGGAAACGATCCGTGTTCCTTTGGTGCATGTGCTGAACTGGAACAACTGGCTGCAGACACTTAGGTGTCTGTAAGGAGGAAAAACATTGCTCATCTTCACAACCAGAATTGGGAAATCTTCAGAAAAAGTGCCAGTTCTAAAGCAGCGATAAGTATTTTACAAGCCACCAAATCAATAAGTATTTTACAAGCCACCAAATATGTAAGGCTACTTAAAGTAAATCTGGCAGAAGTTTGATATGTTGATTTAATAACCTGTATTTTAAAGAGTACTGGTTTAGTTATAGTCATTTTTATGAAAGGAAACAGCTTTGGTTCACTCAATTTGTTTCTGTCAAATACACTGTAACTCTTAGCGGTGATGGAATAAATGATATTTAGTGAAACTGCTAAAATAATCCCGTGTATTGCATTACCCCTAGCCGTGCTAACACAACGTGTCAGGTTCTGTTCCAGCAGAACATGTCTCCTGTGCAACTCCTACAATAAATCAGTCTAGATTATGTTTTATTGCTTGCCTACACCAAAATCCAAAGACTTCCCTGGATGAGAGCGCTGGTCTGAGCGGTTAGTTTGTGAACTGAACGGCAGCACCAATGCAGGGGAAACAGCATAGCAACTTTTTCTGGACGTAACAGCACTGAAAGGGTTCCTTCCCTGTATTTCTGGGGTTTTGCTCAGGATACTGAACCCGCTGAAATCAGTCAGGGTTCTCCCACCATCTTCAGTGGGGGAAAGACCTGGCCTCTAGCGGTCAGCTCAGGTGATCTCAACTGAGATCTAGCAAACATCCAGGTCCACAAAGTCTCGAGATCCCTCCCAGCTCCCGTTGAACCCAGTTTCAGCGACAGGAACTGCCGTGTTTTGCAGAAGTGAATCTCACAGCAGGAGAAGCGGAAATGCCTCCCATTCGAAAATTGCTCCCAGTCAAACCACCATAAAGAGCGAAGAGGACGCTTCCGCCCAGAGTGCAGACCCAATTGCTGCTGAATTGTGTGTGAGAAGATTTTAAAAGCATTATTCCTATCTCCAGTGGGATCTTCCAACTCTGATGCACTATCCCAAGAGGGCATCATTATCATGAACCACAGCAAAGCTCCAAATCCTTTTTTCATGACATTCCTAAACTGTTTGCTCCACCCTGATTCATTTTAGGAAGCTGATAAGACAGCTGTGAAAATACACCATGTAAAGCACTCTCATATTACAAACCAGCTGGCAGAATTTCCACTTTTTTTTTTTTTTCCTTCATTTTTCTTCCAAGGGAATAAGGATTGTTGTTTATTCCCCTTTTCAAAAGGTACATGAACCAAAATGTAACCTTCCCTTCATTAACCCAAGGGGTATAGTTAAGTAGGTGTGTGCCCATAGAACATTTTGGCTTGCAATAACCAGTGAAGCAGCTGCCCCCGAAACATGTGTGGGCTGTCCTCAAAAGATTTTCTTATTATGAAAGGGGCTGTGGGTCTTTCCTTCCATGAAAATGCTCATCATTTTCACTGTTCCTCTTCAGTGTCTCCTGTAACCATTACTGCAGCTCTCATTTGACGGCTTCCTCTCGTCAGGTGGTAGCTGTAAAGATCTGCAAAGCTTGTGTCTTCACCCCAGTGCAGCACCAATAACACCTAATGGCTACTTTTATTGTTTGGGGGTGGTTTTTTTTTCAGAATCGTGGAACTCAAAGGCAAGAACACAATCAAGATGCAGCTTGCTCAGCCTGTTACGCTGTGTTCTGTTTGTACACCCTTCCTGCAGCCCTTCCCAACTGCTCCGTTATTTCACTGCAACTTCTTTCTTACGCTCTCCTGAGCCGCTGGTGTGTGCCATCATCAAGCTGTTGTTTTACACCCCAGAGACACCCGCAGTTCGGTGACAGATCCCCCTGCAAGAGATGTTAGCACTCTGCCACGCGGCACAGGAGTCCGAATCTCCGGGATAAATGACACTATCGACATACTTGAGCTGAATTTCCAAGGTGAAAAATGATGCTTTGATGCTGCAATGCCCTTTTAACAGTTTTGTTACTTCAGCTGATCCCAGCTGGCTGCCGGCAGTTGTTATCCAAACCCCTACCTCTTTCTTATCTCTTGTTTTTTGCACCGATAACAACAGCCCACACACGAGAGAGTCTTTTCTTCCTCTTGGGCCAGACGCGATGCCCGCAGCCTCGACCCACAACGGAGACACAACGTTTGGTAACGGCCTTATAACCCCACAGAGCTTACAGAGCACTTCTGCTACCACCGGACTCACTGCCTGTGTGCTCCTGGCAAAGGATCTCAGGAATATCTCCGAATTATCTGCATTAAAATGCATCCTGGGGCAGGCAGGATGGGAAGGGCTCTCTGCCACAGCTTTCAGTCCCTTTCAATACTATTTCAGCCAGAAGCAGAGCGAGTGAAATGTCCACCTCAAGTAAATGTATCCCTTAGGATGCATTAAAAATACGGAATGCAGTTTCTATATCACCGTGTCGCCTCGCAGGGATCCTGGGAAGAGGGTATTTGGGGGCTGGGTACTGACCTGGAAGATGTGCTAGAGCTCCTCTTCCACCTGTCCCTAGGAAGGAGTTCCATGTGTAAACCCCTCTGGGAATATTATTGCTTTCCTCAGCATCCCATCCTAGTTGCTCTAGAAATCTGCAAAGGATTGTAAGTGAACGGAGCCAACAGCATGGCTGTGTGGATTGGGCCTCTCTGAAGCCTTTCTGAGGGTTTCTTCTCTGGAAGAGGGTGATTTGATAAAACAAACCACTCTTTACACAAACAATTATTGCTTCAGTGCTCCAGAGTGAGCTGAAGCCTGGATTACTCAGAACACCACTTGAGCCCTACAACTCGTGCCTATAGCTTTGTCATGCCATTTCTTCCATTAGGAATATCTGTTGTGTAACAAGAGATACTCTGCAGTTAATTTTTTTTAAGGTAAGTCATATTTGAACAGAATCAAAAATAAGCAAGAGCTAAAATATCTGCAGTGCTGGGGCTGTGCCAAACACCCACAGATTCTGTACCCTGTACTCAAGTCTTGTCAAGCAGCTCAGCACATCTTTATTCTAATCATTTACTTTCATTTCATGCCTAACAGAGAATTGTCCTGATTACTCAAGCAAAGCACAGCAAGAGAAGCACAGAAAACATTCGGTCAGCTCTGGGCGCTTGGTGCTGCTCTCAGTTCTCTAACCTCCACAGCACTCTTAGGCTGAAATATTTAGGTGCATGATACATACAGCTCCTGACTCTTCTTCCACAAAACCTTTTAAATAAGTAATCAGATAACTCTAATCAGAGAGGCGGCAAGAACTGTTAGAGGTTATAGCATGACTTGTACCACTGAGAAAGGCCAGTCACAGAATGACAGAATGCTCTAGGGTTGGAAGGGACCTCTGGAGATCATCCAGTCCAACCCCCTGCCAGAGCAGGTCCACCCAGAGCAGGTCCCACAGGAAAGTGTCCAGACGAGGTTTGAATGTCTCCAGAGATGGAGACTCCCCCACCTCTCGGGGCAGCCTCTGCCAGGGCTCTGACACCCTCACAGGGAACAAGTTCCTCCTCATGTTGAGATGGAACTTCTTATGTTCCAGTTTATGCCCGTTCCCTCTTGTCCTGTCTCTGGGCACCACTGGAAAAAGCCTGGCCCCATCCTCCTGACACCCACCCTTGAAGTATTTCTAGGTGTTGATCAGATCCCCCCTCAGCCTTCTCTTCTCCAGACTAAAAGACCCAAGTCCCTCAGCCTTTCCTCCTAAGAGAGATGTTCTAGGCCCCTCACCATCTTTGTAGTTCTTTGCTGTACCCTCTCCAGCAGTTCCCTGTCCTTGAACCGGGGAGCCCAGAACTGGTCCCAGCGCTCCAGATGCGGTAATTCTGAGGATGCAATTCAGCCCAGGGTTTTCAACCCACGACCATTACTGTCATCCTTGTGACTGTGGACACCAAGATATCCCAGAAGGTAACTAAGAACGGGCTTTTACATGTACGAGCTCTGCATAACTACATGGACAGCATTAGGTTAGGGTATAGAATGCTCTCGGCATTTCTCAAAGGACCAGCATCACCACTGGAACATTTCTGAAGTCTTTATAAAAAGATTTCAAAAATGACTGCTCTAATCAGGCCGCGTTGTAGAGTGCAAGGAGACCCAGCCTAATGGAATAAGGTTTCAGGAAACTTAAGCATTAAGAAATGTTTGTGTGTTGTGAGGAACTGAAGTCACTCCTTTATTCATGTTGTAACAAAAGTGAGTGATTCGCCAGTTATCTGCGTGCCATTTTCAAGCACATAAAAGACAAAAACCCCCCAAAATGCATAGCTCCAACACAGTGCTGCGATCCAGGGTGATCACTGTGCCTGTGACAAGTGTCGCTACACTGTCTGTTCTGAAGGCATTTAAGAGTAAGTGCTCTGGCAGAGCCAGGATGGCAGCATGAAGGCAAAAAGAAGCAAAAAGGAAAAAAAGATGGCAAAAAAAACCCTAAAACCCCATAAACAATGATGACGCTATTTGATAGCTCTCACCACAGCCACGGGGACACCTGCTATTATACCAGTTTTACGTGACCCAGCTAAAGCTGGGATTTTTTCCCTAGGAACTTCCTAAAAATCTCTCTGCTGCTGCAATAAAACCCTCTAAACTCATGACAATACAGTAACACAAAACCCTTTGTACAATGCCTTGAATACGCTGTGGCCTAAATGACTTTGCCCAAAGATATCATCATAAGCTAAAGGGAAGAGGCTGGCTGCTCTAGAAGGAGTGCATTAATTCCAGCCAGGTCTTCTCCTCTCCTTGGAAAGGGCATCCTGCAAACTGCTCCCCTCGAGGAGGCTCTGCAAGCAGAGCTGCTATTTGCATCCATTCCAGTTTGGAATTAAGAATGTTTCTGTACTCACTCACCATAGCAGAAGGTCAGCGTATTTTTTTCCACCTCTTCTTTTGGTATAAATATCAAACTCAACAACAGCAGCCCCTCACAAGACACATCAGTCAACTTCTTGCCTGAATTCATTTCCTTCTTTTATAAATTTGTACTGTCGAATAATTCTTCCTGTTTAAGAAAGATTTTAGGAGCAGATATAGAAACACAGACTGAAATCTTTTAAGAAGAAAGTCTTTGAAGGAGGAAAGAGCTACTGAAGGCAGCACAGCCCAAACAGTAGCAACAACACAGATGCAGAGGAGCCACCAACATTTTCAGGAGTGCTCAGTATTTACTTTTTCAGCTAATGTCCATATCAATAGACATTCATTTTTCTCCCCAGAGGCAAGAACAAATCTTGAGAACGTAGATAGAAGACCAGGAGGGTCTAGAGGTCCGTAAGGCAGGGCTAACACACATACAATCCACAGGTTGACAAAGACAGACCACATGCACACAGTATTATCAAGAGTTTGCTTTGATTTTAAAGCCCACGAGACTCTAGGACACTTCTCCCAGAAGTGCAAAACTGCTTGTCCCACAGCATTCTGGCCTCAAATTTCGGAGGTAGTTTTCAAATAGGGCTTGAATACTGAGAATCACAGTAAATTACATGAGGAAACAATTGGGTGTAGCACAGAGGCAGCTGAGAAGAGCATAGAGACACGGTAAAAGTCAGTTTTAAGCACACAGAGATGAAAATAATCCAAGGGAACAATTCCTTTTCCACCGAGGAACCTCCTGGTATGCAAAATGAAAAGATAACATCTTTTCAGTGTGACTTGCAGAATAAAGACATTTCCCTTGACTAGTCGATGTGCGAAGAGAGAATAAATGTCATTTCTTCATCTGGAGCTCAAACAGACAAGAAACACCTCTGACGAGTTTGTTCCAGTCAGAGTCAGGAGAAAGTTTCCAGTAAAAAAAAAAACCCAGTCTGTTTTTCCTGTAGATTCACTTTGCTCACACTCCGAATTATGCCTCCTTTTATAGGAGACAGAGATCATTCACACACTTCTGTTAAGTGGCAAGACCCATGGCTGATAAAGGTCACCCTGAATTGCTCATGATGAGTCTTTACATCCACAGATCTGAGAGTGTAACCCCACTGTAACGCTAATGCTCTTCCATGGACAGTACTCGGAGTTTGTCTCTGTCCTACCTCTTAGACTGTCTCTCCTCAGACAATAATTTCCAGGAGAGGTGGTTTGTATTCTAATATTTAGTTAACGATTGACTCTAAGTGTTCCTCAGGTCTCATTGTTAATAAACCTGCAAAAGAGTATGAGCCAGAAGGCAAAAATAACCTTGTAGTCTGGCCTTTGGAACAACAGCTTCAGGATTTGTGTCTTGAAAAAGTTTGGGTGCAGAAGATTAAATATTAAGTCAAAGGTGAGAACAATTATCTTGAGAGAAAAAAAAAATAAATAAGTCCCAAAATCAATGCATTCAAGAACTTAAAGTTAATGAAGTCCTGAAAGGAAGAAGCCTGAAAGGATGCTTAAGAATTCTGATTTGAGCAGAAACTAGAATATTCCTATAGAGAATGAGCTGTGATTTCAACATACCCTTGTGGAGCATTATCTCTGTTTTGTGCTTTGTTCCTTACATATGGGTAATAAATAGAGACTCCTTGTGGCTTGGTGAGATGATTTGATCAAGGCTGGATTTATTACAATAGGAAAAGTAAGCAAAAAAAAAATAAAAATCAGAGTCCGTGGGACTCTGATGGGGAACAGTCATTTGTCAAGGCAGCAGGGTGATTTTTCCTTGTGGGAGGAGGACAGAGAGGCCCTGGCAGGACGTGCAGGGAGCCAAGGCTGGGTTTATGGGAGAGAGAAGGTTCACCGAGAGGTGCGCAGGGCCAGATTTTGCTGGAGTTTGAAATATTTTTTCAATTATTACTGGCTTTGAGCATAAGGCAGATAGTGGCTTTTCCCCGAGCTGTAACAATTATGTAAACCAATGCCTGGATACCAGATTTCCTGGAAAGCCACAGAGCAGGGTCCAGTACATGCTGGACCCAAACTAACACAGGGCAGAAGAGGGGTGCTTGACTCAAAGTTTAAGATTTAGATGCATTTTTTGTTTGGCAAGAACATACACTTAGAATTTTCAATGTCACCTTCCAAAAGCTTTCTTTAATACAGACCTATAATATTCAAATTATTGTCCCTTACCTTCTGCCTCCCTGGAAATTGCTTTTGGAGCCTTACACAATGTCCGATGGAGTCAATGGGAGCGTTTTTTGAACAATTTCCAGGAAAGCCATTAAAGTTCCTTCTTGGCTGCCTTCAAAACATGCTGCAAGTTTCAGCTATGAAACCTCTGTATATGAACAGAAAAATACCTGAGCAAATTAAAGAGGAAAACATTCTTCAACCAGTATGGACATAGCACAACAGCAGAGGACACAGACACCGTTACTTCTAGTAATCCATGTGACGTTCAACTATAGAAATAATATTTATGACTCTCAAGAAGCTTTAAGAGAGAGAAAAGGAAAAAAAGCCCATCACCAGGAAAACCATTTACAAACTGAAATATTTGAGAATGAGCTCATATTAAAAAAAAAAAATAGATTAAATGCAGCAAAACACGTAACTAGAAATGAGAGAAAGAGTGAAATGCCTTAAGATTTAGCATCTGAGGAATATAAAATAGATTTTGCCAAGAATTATTCATATACATCTGCACAATCCCCATCCATCTATTTTTACTTTTTTTGTGGGCCAATAAAGAGAACTGAGTATTGTCAATCCTAAAAATAAGTGCTTAAGCTTTAAAAACCATTTATATCACAGGACAAGAAATAATTATGTTCAAATTAACCTTTCCCACAGTTTATGTAGCTTCAGCCTTATTAGACTGAGGGCACAGCATAACCTTTTCCTCACGTTCAGACAGGAACAAGAGAAAAAACACCCAAGAAAATGGGTTGGATGACCCGAACCAGAGACCTCCTCAGCCCAATCTTCCTGCTTTTGTGTCCTATGAACTTCTTTTTTTCTCCAAGGGTTTTGCATCCCAGGTAAGCTGTTCTGCCCTGCAGTACAAATGCTTTTCAAGAGGTCGGACACATACATCCATGGTCTCTGTTGGCCTCAAAAGCTCCAGGTGAAGTCCTGGCTCCATTCTAATAAACGGCAAAACTCCCTTGCCTTTAAAAGGCATTTCCCACTGTAAATTCCAGGGTCACTTGCAGGACTGCCCATCTGCTTAATTGTTCACCCCTGTTATTGGTTTGTGTCAGCGTTACCTTCCCTGCATAGCAAATGGTAGATTTGCTCTAGTTACATCGTTAATTAGCTTTCAGAGCATCTTCTGTATAGCAGGTAGGGGTACTTGAATGGCTATCCTATAAACCAGCTTAGTAACAGCTGAATAAAACAAATGCCAATTTCTTTCCCTACAGGCAAGCTTCAAAAAATCAGGGACATTTCTCCTAAATTCTCAAACACACATTTACAACCGGCCATAAAAACCCAGAGGGAATTTGCCTGGGGGAGGGACAGAGATTACGTGGGCTAGGGTTAGGCACTGGGTCTTCCCGGTGCCACCTCTGCCTTTGCCACGTGATAAAGGCAACACCGTGCGACCCACTCCTCACTACCTGGCTCCTTGCCATGTAAACCATGCTTTAACCATTCTGCATCGATACTGGCTCTTTTATATTCCCTTTCAATACAGGAAATACCCATAATCTGACAAATGCTGATAACACAGTCCCAAACTCTCCTTATTTACAATACTGGAGTATTCCTGGTATCGACAAAACCATTCTCCAGTGGATGCCATAAAACTAGTTATTTATTCAGCCAACGCTATTTCAATGCAGCTTGTTTATTCAGTTGCTGTTGACATTTCCTATAGTTTGTTTAATTCTGGGCAGTGACACCTATAGGTGAGAGCTTGGCAAATTAACCCGCTTTTGAAGCCAGGACCAACCATCAAAGCCAGCCAGGGCTCCCACAGCCGTTTGCATTTGTTTATAATACACGGGATAATTTCAGCAGCATTCCCTTTTGGTTTGCTCTCTATTTAGAAAACAAATGCTAAACCTTCCGGGGAAGATTCAAGAGCTCACTTGCTGTTACCGTGAGCGATACATTACCCTCAGCAGCAACAACAGGACTGAAAACCATGGGGTTTGGAGGGGAGAGGTGAGCAGATGAGTGTCTCTGCCAGAACAGTCGATGCCAGTCTAAAGAGAGTTTTGCCTTTCAGCTAACAATTTTATTCACGTGTCATAAGAGGTCCTCCCCTTTTTCCTTGCTTACAGCTGCCCTTCCAGATACTATTTTTGCTAAGTGTTCCACGAAGAACCTATTCCATACTGTAAAAAAAGCCAAAAGGTTCTTTACACCAGTAATTTCACTACGTCTGCCCCAGCCCCATTGAAAACATCGCAGCTCCACTGCTGGGGCTTTGGACAGCGCAGTGTAAACACACAACTGTGGGCAAATGAGTTAAAAGCCTAATGAAAAGATAACAGCTGGAAGACATGAGTCCGGCGCATTGTTCCCTCGGCTTTTTGCAGTTACTTATTCTTGTGCAGTCAACTTAAACATTATTGCTTTAGAAACACTGTCTGTGGTTTACGAGTACTTTGCCTCGGTGTTAATAACAACCCAACAGGCGACGTAAAAGAAAATGGGCCGGTGGCAAAGACAGCTCAGGCCTAAGTGATGAACAGAATCAAATGAGAGCCTCGATTCCCTCATTTCCTATTGCTTAAATCCTTGGCTTTGCAATTCTAACACCACTTCCATTGTTTTAAGGTCATTTCCGATAGTCTTTTGGTTTGCTGTTTGGAGGGAATAGGAAAAGCAAATTCTTTTTCTCCCTCCACGCTTCACCCTTGGCAGGAGAATTTGAAGAGCTCAGAAACTTTTGACAAAAATATTTTATTAAAAAAGTAAGATTCCCTTTAATTTCAACTGTACTTGGAAAAAGATTGCTTCCAAATATGTCTTCTATAGGGCAAGCTTTCCCTCCGGACACACACACATACTTCCCTGCTATTTTCCAAATTTTTCCTGTTGGAAGGCAGTATGAATGTGTGGGAAACGCTGTCAAGGCTTGGAACACTTTCCAAATGAAAATAACTTTCAGTTTTCAAAGTAACACTTGCAGTACTTACCAGGTGTTAAATCTTTGATGCGTTAACTTTTAAAGTGACAGTATGACCCTGAGGCTGTTTTTAGGCTATTTTGGTACAAAATGTCAGGTTCCTGCTCCAAAGGCGGCTCTAGAGCTCTTGGAGACCAACAGCCATGTTTCTAGAATGGAAAAGGAAAAGAGGAGGCTGCTTACGCGAGGGGATGCCAACACCTTCCAGGCTCAACTGAGCGGTGGGGTTGAAGTACATCAGCCTTAAGGACATACTGAGACACAGGTTGTATTCCTACATTGTCTTAAATATCTACAGTAAAAGGCAAAATAATATAAGAGTAGATAACACATTTTTTTTCCTTACTCAAAGCATTACATGCAGGACCTAGGTGATTATATGATGAATTATGCAGTAATAACATGACCCTGCAATAAAAATGGAAATTCAGTGGGCAGTCTATAAACTGTAAGTTTTCCTAAAAAACAACCTGTAAATATCTGCAGAGGAATCAGCATCCCTGGAAAACAATGAGTCATAAATCCTTTTTTTCTTTCCTTGACATACTGAGCACAAAAAGGCACTAACACAGATAGCAACCACTAACATGTTTGTCTTGCACCAATTTCTTCATGTCTGAGAAGAAAATGAATCCTTTAACAAAACAGTAGACAAATATTTGTCTTCTTTTTTTTTTCCCCTTATATGAAGCGCTCTCATTTTCAGTCACTTATTCCCTGTGTGTTTTGCCTTTTAATGTTGTGTTGCTCTTGCTCAAAACTCATTAAATCGACATTTTGCCATGAAGAGATGGCCCCCTACCCTGGAATACATCCAGATGACTCACGAGGGACTGGCCATCACATAAAGAGAGCAGAGAACATAAATATAATTTAGTCAAAGGTGTATGTCTTCCCAGGATGGTAACTCATATTGGGTAGCACGCGAACTCACAAGCAGATCCGTTTAACCTAATGGTATGATTTACATAATAAATTAGGGAAAGATTTTTCAACAGTGATCACCACCTGGCAAATCCGTGACACTCATGAACAAATATTTTAAAATAAACTCATAGAGTCCTTATTTTACCAGATGTTTGCCCTATTTCTGGATATGGAGCTCTTACTATTCAATGGGAACACTGGCAAAGGAACGACAAAGAACATGGCACTGCAGGTGGGTGCAGGCAAACATAAGGCCTCCTTCCACCTGAAGCAGCATAAGCTCGTTGCATAAACAGAGGGAAGGTACTACAGCAAATAAAGGCATGACCTGATTTACACAGCGTGCCTCGTCACACTTTATTTCAGCTTCGTTTCTTCATGTATGTGCAGAAACAACCTTGAGAAAGGGAATCCAGCATTAAAAGCTTCATTCTGTGGAGGAGAGCCAAAGGCCACTTCAGTTTAAAACACAACAAATTGTATCTTCAGAGCTGCAATAGCTCATAGATCATAGAATTGTCTGGGTTGGAAGGGATCGAGTCCAACCATCAACCCTCACTCTGATAAAACCCATCACTAACCCATGTCACTGAGCACTGTGTCAACCCAGCTTTTAAATCCCTCCAGGGACAGTGCCTCAACCCCTTCCCTGGGCAGCCCATCCCAAGGCTTCAGAACCTTTTCCCTGGAAACATTTTTCCTAATATCCAATTTGGCACAACTCAGTTACGTGCCATCTCCTCCTTGAGTACAGGGCACACTGTTCCACGCAGGGGAAGGCAGGGACCCCCCCGAGGTGCACAGGGAAGCACGGGTTCCCTGCCACAGTCCCTTTCCACAGCCCAGCTACTCCAGAGGCAGCGCTGCTGGCCCAGGGACACCTTCTGGCCATGCCTCACCCCAGCCATCCCAGATGTTTACCAAGGAGATGATCTTTGTCTTTCTCTTCTTTTTATCTAGATGCTTCGATTCCTTTCCTAGATTGTCCACAACGCCTGGTATTTAGGCATGAAATGCAGTGTAAGTGATGTGTAGCTATAATTTTCTCACAAATGTAAGGATTTTTCCCCTCCATCGCATCAGTATCAAATACTGCAGTGATTTGTAGCGCATTTCAGACCGTATCACCTTGGTGTTGATCTTTAGCCTCACTGTGATCTAATATCTAAAATGCAACTAATAAACTGAACGTGGACTTTTAATTCACTGCCGCTCTACGCTCTACAGGTAAATTATACAGACAGAATCCCCTCAGAAGTACAGAAAAGAACAGATTTTTAAATTGGACTGACAGCAGTGGTCACTCACAGGCAGTAAGTACCCACTCATGTATTACACAGACTGCGGATAAATGGGAAATTGTTACCTTCACAACTGTCAGCTCCTCACCTGACATTTACTACAAAAGATAAGAAGAACCAGTTAGAGCTGACCACAGACCGGCTTGAAATTGTACAAAGTATGAAAGATTTAGAATCTGGTCTGCTTCAGTGAAGGCTGGGACACAGGAATCCGATTTAAATAAGGACGGTCAGTTACTTTAAAGGCGATAAAATCTATTCTCTCAAAATAACAAAGATCAACTTTCACAACCTGTTTGCTAAATAGGTGGGACGTGAAATTACTTCCCCTGACAGTGAGCATTCCTGGGGGAATAGTAAACGCACAGCCCAACATAACAGAACATTTGAAACAAAACCACACAGGGCATTTTTAAGTGTCATCGTTCGTTAATGCTGACATATGTGACTAATCACAGTCAATTTAGTGTTGATGTTAAGTTTGTCATTTTTACAAGGGTTGAGTAATGTTAAATATCACTGTGGGCAGGTGTGATTGTTATTTAAAATAAAATTGATACAAGATATGAAGGGCCACATCTACAGTTGGCATAACAAGTCAGCACTGCCCATTTCAGGACGCTGGACTGATGCCAAATTAAATCAGCCAGAAGCTTGTCTTCCTGTACCCAAAGGAATTCTTACATGCTGTTAAAAAAAAAACAAACCAAAAAACCCCACCAAACCCAATAAAAAAACCTGTGCAGCCAACAATAAAGTTTGCCTCTGTTTCAAGAAGTATATGCACAAATTAAATCTCAGGCTTTGGGAGGTACGAATTCTACAGCCAAGGTTGGGATGGGGTTTACCCTTGAAAAAGTAAACAGATGCTTTAGATTTGGTTTGCTTTTCCTTTATTTTTTTAATTTTTTTTACTTCAGTTAAAAGCACTGATGAGCACCAGAGCCAGCTAACCAGAAGTGATGGACATGTCAAATCTGGTGCTTCACAGACTACCTTGGACCTCCTGGACAACCACCACCTCGCAATCCCAACTGCAATATATCCTCTCTATGGTGCTGTCCTCTGAAATACATTACAAGAAGATAACTAGAGACGAGAAGTTTCTCTGCAACACCAAACCTATCTAGTAAGTCATCGCTGCTTATGCTCTTTGTTCTGAGGACAGAAAGAACTGCCACCACTACCAGCTATCTTCTTGGAACACCACACGCTTAACAACCTGAGAGGCTGGCATATAGGCCCTTGTGGTTTTCAAAATCCTGTGCACTCATGGATTGCACACCAAATGAGAAGGAATGGGTTACTCCATATGAAAGGAGGTCATAAAAGGAGTACAAACAACTCGCTTGTGGATATTTAGGAGCTGGCTCAAAACAAGATGCTGGCAGGTTGCAACCACTGGGGACATTCTTTCCTCCTCTCCAGCTGCCGGCGTTGAGACAATCCACAAAATACAAGGAAAGCCACAAAACAGTACAAAACCAGCAAATCGGTGTGTTTCCCCTGTGATGACCCCACCTCTGCAGCACACACTTTGGCCATCCCAGAGGAGGCACCTACTTTGATACCCCTCCCCACCATCTACATTCCCTCATACTCAGGTCTTTGATACCGCATCATTGTTAAAATTAACTCCAACCATGTGCCCAGCTGTATGAGCTCCAATGGGAGGGGCTGCATGCTGGAAGTTAATCCTTGCATAAACTATTTCCTCTTCTTCAAATCAAGGTGACTGACTGTTCTCGGCAACATGGACTACACTGTTCTATCCGCCTGTCTGTCAGGGGGGACCTGAGAGGCAACCTCGGGGAGGATATGACTACAGTATAAATATTTAACACAACTTTACATTTTAATTTCATCATCCGTCTTCGTCATGATTTCCTAACCTTACTAATTCACATCCCCCTCCACGAGGCAGGTTATTATCAAAAAGGAAGATAAAACCACAAAAGGAACCAGTATCAGAGGAGGAACTAAAAAAAAAAAAACCAAAACAACAACCCAAAAAACCACTTGCAAAAAGCATTTCAACACCTGCGTTTTGGGAGGCTCATCCTGAAACATGACATCTGATCAGCTGCAAACCTGGGAAGCTAAGGATGCATCTCTTTTCACATGGTGCAGATGGCATCTCTTTAATTACTCTTCAGCACCACGTGTTGAATAGAACTTTTTTTTTTTTTTAAATAAATAAATGGACTGTTGTCTTCATCTTCCCATGAATGTTCCCACACTGAACATTCAACTGAGGGAAAGCAGAGCAGGGGGGAAAATTCCTCCCTAAACAGGGATCTTTCTGTAGTACTCCATAGGAATTATTTCACAGCAAAAAGACAAAAGTTGTCAGAATGAACATGTGATGAAAATCATGGGCAACATTAAAAAGCACCGGCTGCATTTCCTAGTTACGGGAGCATAGGACGGGGTTGCTTGGTAACACAGCCTGCCGGCTCCAGCCACCATCCGCTCGGAAATCAGCCATAAAAGGAACTCCCATGCCATTGCAGCGTTGCCACGGCAACGTGCAGAAGTGATGGATCCCAAGTTAGAGACACACCTTAAGCAAGAATACGTTTCCTCTCATTTTAAACCACTTTCCAACCCATAAAATGCACAGAGTCACCCATTCTAAATAGCTCCCAGCAAGGTTAACTTAGGAGGGCTTTTGTTAACATTCACATCAGTCGAGACTTCACACGTGTGGTAGAGCAATTAGCAAGGAAAAAGAACCCGCAACATCATGTCTGCAGCACGGGATGCCAAGCAGTTTGTCAACAGTAAGGTACAACACACCAACAGATGTGTAGCTGCGTTCTCACAGAGCATTAAAGAACAGAAGGAGGGTAGGACATCTGTCAGAGGTGGGCCACAGCGGAGCTGGAGGAGGTAACGGGTACCAGTGGGGACCCCCAGAAGACCTGGGTTCTGGCAGCGATGCTTAGGACAGCCCCAGAGGCTGGGATCTGCCTGGCTGCAGGTGCCCACCCTGCATCCCCACCAGGCAGGCGTCTACTGCTGTTCCAGCCCACCCAGTCTGGAGTTTAAAGCTTGATTTAGTTGCCCAAGCAGGGATGAGCTGCAGGTTGGACAAATCACACCTTTGGGAGATCGACCATGAACTCGCTCTCCGGTTCTCTCTTGCCGAGTGACCCAGGAGAAGTGTCTCAGAAGGAGATACTCATGTTTGAAACACCCACTTTTGATCTGACAGGTCCTACCCTTGCGGCATCCCACTGCCCTACCGTACACAGCTGGAACACAGCCATATCAGATTGTCTGACTAAAAACCTGCCCTGTCCTAAAAAACCAGTCTGATGGGGGAGGGGATGTTTACCACAACCACGTGGAAGTGTAAGTTTGTTGACTCCTAGAAGTTTTCCCCTTGAAGCTGAAGAGTTATGTGGGTTTGCAGGATGTCAGCATCAACCCAACGTGCAAAGCCTTTACTTCCAGCAGCGATGACGCCGCTAAACCAGCCACGTGCCTTGACAGGGAACTTCACTTTTCAAAGTCAATCAGTGCCAGCTTGTAACACTGTCAAGTCCACATTCATCTCGCTGGTGGTAGCCAGATCCTCAGGCAAATACCAAGTGCAAACGATGAGGACAGACACAGAGCTCCTCTTTCTGTTGCTGTGACACACCAACGACTGAGTACGAGGGGGGTTAACAGAAGCTGAGTTCTTTTTCTCCTGAAAATGTCTACAACGGCCCCATGAACCAAAATTATAAAATAATTATACTCTGCCTTGAGCTGAACACAAAAAGGTTATTCACTACAAAGCCCTAGCAACCATCTTACCCTTAAAGAAAAAGAAAGCAGACTGCCAAAGCAGTAATGAAATGACACACAACTGTTAATTTCATGTCTGTTTTTCAGAAGTCTGTAATAATAACCAGTAATTCCTTACAAAGCATCCATTCTTATACCCTAATTCCCACCTAGGGATATTAAAAGGCTTAACCATTCCCTAGCTGTATCTTTTAAGATGATAATGTCCACTTTATTCCTTAAGTAAAGTAAGTAAAAACACACATATCTTTTTTAAGGGAAATAATCAAATTTATAAAGGCTCTATAAAAGTGCTCAAGTGAGTCCAAAGGGTTTTGCAGGACCAGTAACGGCAGCTGAACATACAGATTAATTTCTTCTGTGGCCCAACACGAGGTGAGGTTGGTGGCCTCAGCACAGTGCTTTACATCAGAAGGTCACCTTGCACAGTCTCAACAGTTCTGAGCAGAAAAGAACAAGAACTGCACTCAGCCAGACAGAGTCACACAGGTTTATGCTGTAATCAGCCAAAAATATACAATTTCATCGTCACCATTTGCGTGTCTTTCAAGAGGACATGGATTTATTACCAAGTAGATAGCGATCTGAAAATACTAGCAAAGGCAGGCAGGATTAGGAATAGCTCCTCTAATTGTGTTGCAACATGATGTTACCACATAATGAAAAAGAATTCGGTTCCAGGAGCAGAAATCTCTGTGCAGCTCCTGTGACCAGCCACTTGGGAGAAAGAACTGCCTCAAAACATTGATCCTGCTGACTGACTGACTCAGGATTGACATTAGCAGGTCTGCTAGTCTCATCCAGCTGCCAGCTGCTCTTACGGATGCAGGAATAAACTGGGCGACAAAGATACTGTGGCATCAAAAAGAAAAAAAACCAAAACCAAAACCACCCCAACCATATTCACAATATTCACGTAGGGTACCCACTCAACACAAAAGGTGCAGGCACATGAACATCATGCAGTTTAAGCCAGGAGGACCTTCGATGAGCGGCCACAAATTTATAGCTCCCTCTCCACCTGAATTTATGCAACACTAATCTGTCCCGCGCTGCACCCGGCGCAGGGTCTGCCATGGGTTGGGGTCACACACGCCGCATCCACAGCCACCAAAGAGGGAGACTTCTTGCTTTGGCTCTGGGTGTCCTCACAGGACTCAAAGATGATGAGATGGCTGGAGAACCGCTGCTGTGAGGACAGGCTGAGAAAGCAGGGGGGGATTCAGCCTGGAGAAGAGAAGGCTCTAGGGAAATCTTGGAGCCCCTTCCAGTCCCTCAAGGGGCTCCAAGAAAGCTGGGGAGGGACTCGTGATGAGGGAGCCATAGGATGAAGGGGAAGGGTTTGACACTGAAAGAGGGGAGACTTAGATTAGATACTAGAAAGAAATTCTTTCCTGTGAGGGTGGTGAGAGCCTGGCCCAGGTTGCCCAGAGAAGCTGTGGCTGCCCCATCCCTGGAGGGGTTCAAGGCCAGGTTGGAGGGGGCTTGGAGCAACCTGGTGTGGTGGGAGGTGTCCCTGCCCAGGGCAGGGGGTGGCACTGGATGGGCTTTAAGGTGCCTTCCAACTTTCACCATTCTATGATTCTATGACTTGTCCCTCTGTGAATTCCTGGGGCTTCCAGAACTGAGCTCTGGCTGGTGCTTTCCACAAGGCAAGTGCAAGCCACTGGTCACCATGCTGCAGAGCCCGGATCCAGGATGACACAGTCCATCCCTTTGCCTCTGTAGTTCTTCTGCTCAGCCCACCCTGCCAGCCAAAACGTTACCCCTCCACCATGGGATTGGTCCCCTGTGCCAATTTCAGCTTGATGTTCCCTAGGAATTTGGAAATGTAACCTACAGCACAGCACCATAAACACTTTCTATTACTGTATGCTGTCTAATAAGCAATTCAATGAGCATTATATTTTTATTTACATCTGAAAGAGCTGCAGTAAAAAAATTCTGGGGAGGCTATGCATAAATACATGAAATTGCTCCTACTTCACTAATGAACTATTGTGTGTAATAAAATTAATCTCATTCCACCCATGATGTATCTGGTTTAATTTTTGAAGCAGGGAAATTTAGACACATGTAATTTGTGGATGGGGGAGCCAAAATTCAAGAGATTCGCTTCAAATCAATCAGGCAGTTGTTTTATTTATATAGCACCCTTCAGAAAAATTATCTGAAGGCACTTTACAATGCAAAAATAACTCAACCTGGCAAACCTCCAGGGGGGCTGCTGCTCTTGACCAGGCCTGAAGACACTGGGTGTGTGGCAAATGGGTTACTTAATCAATGCCTGCTTCTTTCTTTTTTTAACCCCAATTTGCTTTATAACCCAAAGTTACAACTACAGCCGCTCTAAGCAGGTATTTCTTGAGAGCTCATTCACACAGGTTGCCTGTTGGCCAAACCCAACTGTTGTGTGGGTTGGTGACACACCTGCCTCAGCAGCTCTGCCTGCTTTCAGGACAACCATGTCCCCTCCCGTGCCCCAGGCAGGGTTCTCAGCTATTTTATTTCTGCATTTGAGGAAGAGATGGGAGGGAGCGGAAAGGAAGCTGCCTAAGCCTTTTTTTTTTTGCATTCTGCATCCTCTGGTGCAACACAGGGCTGTGTGTACTTTACATAACACACAAGCCTCAGAACTGAAGCTCACATGAAGCTTTATGTAAAATACTTGCACAACAGCCTCAAAAACAAAGCAGAGCTCTGAAGCAGAGCCTCAGGAAATGCAGCTCTACCGACTTGTGCCAGCAAGCCCTGTACATTTTCATTATTTATACAGAGCTGCAGATGAGCAGACCAATGCACACTAGGTAAAATGTATTGCCCAAATAAGAGCCAGCTCCAAAAATGTACAGCCTAACGGCACCAAAGGAGCACACAAATCAATACAAAACACACACAGGATGATGTATGGCATTTTGAGGTGGAAAGTGGCTAGAAATAAGTTGAGTCTTAAGAACCCTTTTTAGAAAGATGTGCCTTTGTGAACTCTGCTTGGCCAGCTATTCCAAGCACGTGGAAAGGCTTAAGAACAAAGGAAAAAGCACAAAACCAGTGACAGTGAGAAGGGAGGGAGAAAGAGAGAGAAGGACCATGAATTGTAGAGGACTTAGAGGACTTCAGGAGCTCAAGGAGCTCTGAATATCCATAGGGAGAGAGCGCTCAATAGCACCTCACGGAAGCTGGAACGGATCGAGAATCTGAACCTGGATCTGAAGGAAGCAACACAAGATATTTTAAAGAAAGGACATCTCCAAGCAAAGTGAACCCTGGCACGG
Organism: Nycticryphes semicollaris; assembly: GCA_013400055.1. NCBI lineage: Eukaryota > Metazoa > Chordata > Aves > Charadriiformes > Rostratulidae > Nycticryphes > Nycticryphes semicollaris. The sequence goes on along the minus strand of VXBJ01001707.1, from coordinate 154,888 downwards.
CTGGGAGACGCCTTGCTTTTCATTTTGAACTAGAGAGTGAACGTGGAGTTTAAAGCTGTGCTATAAAATGGTATTTCAAAACCAAAACAGTAGAACGCACATGTTAATTTACGTATCTAGTCACACAGGATTCCCTTCAAACTTTTCTGTTCTCCATGTGGTTTTGTCTCCTCGCTGTGCAGTTTTCTGAAGGAGCTGCTGGGATTAGGCTTGACCTAAAATTCAACCTCACCTGCCATAATCTTCACCACCTAAGAACATCTCCAAAGCATTAAAACTAGATGGAGAAGAAGATCTTTAACAGATACAATGCAACAAGTAGATTTATTCTGCAAAGCTACATGCCAAGGGATTTTTGTTCAAGTATTTTTCCACATTCTGGATAAAACCTTGTGTGCTACACAGACTCGATTAGCAGAGGCCTCCTGTGCAAAAGCATGACTAATTGGGTACCTTCACTAACCTGGAGGTGCCTCTCCTCCAGAGCGAGTGGGATACACACATGATTGATGGCCGTACCTAAAATCCTCTTCATAGGGAGCGATAGCCCCGCAACAGATGAAGACCTTGACTGCAGCATTATCTTTGCTGCCTGGAGATGTTAACCTTCTCTCATCTCCACTCTGCATAAAAACCTTGGTGAAATTGTAATCTTCCAAGAGCTAGTTTGTGTGCTAAGCCTGCAGAGCTCCTGGCGTTAAGGAAAACACAGCAATAACAGCGCGTACAGAAGGACAAAGACCCAGCAGAATTAAGGCTGCAGCTCATGCTGTGTGTACAATACTTATGTTTATACAATAAGGTGTGTATTTAAAGGTGAAAAGCAGGATCTGTTAAGTAGTTTAACTCTCCAGTTTCTTGCTACTTTCACTTTGTTAGGTATACAGCCAATTCTAAAGGCTTTGCAATATTTTTCACCTATGGAAGTATGTGCTAATGAGGAAAAACAGACTGAGACTTGTTGCATAGACACAAAAGGCAGCACAGGATAGACCCTGAATGGCAGACAGTAAAGCCAGTGCAGGACCAGGACCTGAGACCTGCAACTTCCAAAAGAGAAGCAGCCGTGAGGGGCAATAGCTCCTGACTTCTGGCTGCCACCAAATTCTACATCTATCAGCAACAGGAACACTCTGCTTTTCACAACAAGCAAGGCACCACCATTACAGTGACTGCTACCATCTTCCTTCTCTGAAAGGCAAGGTCTCTCAGCTTCTCCCAACACATTGTCTAATTTGGGACAGCACAAAAAAAAGACAGACCAGAGCGCTTTCCTTCCCCCAGGAAAGTTTGCCAATCCCTACAACACATGTCCCATAGAATTGCTGCATCGACCTCTTGGAAACAGAAGTAATGAGGTGCAGAGCTAGAAGAGGTGAGGAAAATGAAGAACCAGTCCTCCTTTGTTCTACACGGGAAGTTACTCCTCACATTTTTGTGGGAATGATGCTCAGACAGCTGGAACGGGAACGTGCCAGGGCAGGGGGAGAGAGAACTTGCTCTATGCTCTCACCTTTCACTTATCACGTTGCCAAAACATGCATCAATTTGTCAGACAGAATTTAAAGCTCGTTCAGGTCACGGCAATTCAGAATTCCCCTTCCTCCTCTCAAACGAGGTGGCCAGAAGAGAGGGGGTGACACAGCAAAGAACAGTTGGGTACAGAAAAGCCTTTCTGTGCTGAAGACTCCTTTATTTTTTTTTTCCTGAAGTGACAGACTGCTGAGTGAGCTGAAGGTTTTTCCTACACTTTACTATTTTCCCATTGCAATAGTTTTTTTTCCATATTACCTTCAATTGGCTTAAGGCATGTCGTTAATCCGAGCTTTCTTTTTCCCTACTTTTTGGGGAAGAGCACCTTACTTTGGGGAAATTTCAACCAGTGATCACTAAAACAAGGGAAAGCACAGGAATTTAAACAGAGGGGCATAATCCCCTCAGCAGCACTGTTTTTTTCCATGAGTAGAGGATAAATAGACTGGTGTGGGTTTTTCCAAAGGAAAGGACACCTTGTGCATATCTACATACATGCACTGGTGTACCTATAAGGCTCAAGTTTGTAATAGCCTCTCTGCTTGTGAAAACATAGTATACAAAACATTCGGTGAGCTTGAAAACATTTTGAGAATCACTTTCAGAGGCCTGTAAACAAGGCACAGAAAATGAACTCCTTAAGACCCACAGGGATTTTAACATTTCTGTTTGCCTCTCCTTATAACCTTTCTGAAAACACATATGTCGGGCAGGGAAAAAATAAAATCCAGAAAAAACATATTGCATTGGAATAGGAAGAATGTAATGCATCTTTCTACTCTTAATTAAGTGAATGCAGAGTTTATAATGGACCATAACTAGAACATGACTGATTCAGCCAATGTCACTGACACAACCACTGAATATCCTGTTTATTGTTTTTAAAGTATATTTTCTCCCCTCACTGACTGATGCTCCATTAAAATTCTTGAGGCCATACCAAAAAGAAAATCTGCCAAAAGCCGCCCATTAACAAGCAATTAATATACAAGCTTTAAAGTACAAGGTTGCTCATGCCATCCCACAGAAAATATTCTTTGCCTGCTATTTCTCACTGGAGACATTTTCTGACAGAACATTCTATCTCTGCCAGGGATTTCAAAAAGTAGACTGTAATTCCCGAGAAGAATAAAGTCTATACTTGCTCGCTCTCAAAATAGTTGGATTGATTAAACTTTAATCTTAAAGGCTGTTTTCTGGCCCACTTAACAACTGATGTAGTAACAGAAATGACACCATTAGCTGTACAGCATCTGCCAGCAATCAGAACAGGGTAACAAGGCCATTCAAATATACATTGTGAATATGTAATTTATAACATAAGGACTTGGGGGGGGAGGAGATAAAAAAAGTTCACTTTGGGCCTGCACCATCAACATTTATAATGTAGTTTCACCGTGTCCACCAGGCAATAAAGTCCTGACTTATGCAACAGGATTTCTTTGCACTGATGATTCTCACCATAGGAAATGGCTCAGAGATGAAAACAGCCTTTGAAGAACTTCTGCTTCACATCTGACCCCTATGAGGACAACTGAGGGTGCAAGAAGGAGACATGGTTCTGCACTTCAGTTTCCCAGCCGCAATAGCTACTTACAGAGGACTGACCATGGCTATTTTTTCTTTAACCAGTGGACAGACTGAAGGTCTGAACTGGATTCCTCGTCTGAACTTACACAAATCTGGACTGTCTGGTGCTTGGGGCCAACCCACGATGTACCCATCCTTACAAAGTAGACATTAACCTGCACAGCAAATCCAAGAACAAAGGCTAAAAGAGAAAACCCCATCAAAGAGGCACAAATGCAACTCCACATTCCTCAGAGGACAAAGGATTGTTGTGGTTTTCAAAGTAAAATATAGCTTATAACAAACATCACCAGATTATGTGTTTTGCCTGGTAAAAAATAGTTTCAGACCGGAGGCAATTACTAGCCCATATCTTGGAGTCCGACAGTGTTGGAACTTCTCCAGCTGTGTAATTCAGACCTGCCAAGTGTCACTCACTTAAATTGAAATCTATAAGTTTTGGGGCTTTAATTAGCAAAACCCGAAAGCATTCATTGCTTCAGTCCTGCAATACTAGGGTTATTATCAAACTTAAGTCAAATGACCATTAACACGTGAAGGGACACAGAGCTGACAAATAAAGGCTCTTTAAGACATCTTCAGCATTCGTGGTGGGCTTCTGCACAGACCCCTAGCCCACTCTCCTGTTCACGCCCAGTAGCAAGAGCTGTCAAAAGCTACAGAAAGCAGAGATCCTACAGCACACCAAAGGATTCTTTCACTGATCTGCCATTCTTGCTTCTGGCAACAACCAGTTAATGGGCCTCCCGCGCTGCACTCTTACATTAGGATCATTGTGTTATTCAGTAGCAACAGATGGACCTGTCCTCTTGTCACGCGTAGAATCCCGTCTCCAACCTATTTCCACTTTCGTCATCCGTGGAACTACTTCCATATTTTAATTACATGGCATTTCCTCGGTTTATTCATCAAAATGAGCAAAAACCCTGGGATAAAATTCAGTGGATTGAACACTGATTCACTTTAATTACCTTGAGATAGACACAAAATAAATATATTTCTTCGAATTTCAAACACTATGCTTTGTATTATAATTAGTTTTTTAAAATTGACTTACTCTTGGTCCTTCTTTCCTTTCTTTTTTTCCTGAATTTTAAGCTCAGTACGATTAAAGTGCTAAGATATAGTTTCGTTTTTAGGCAGCAGTATCTGATTTTAAAACATCCTGTGATGAAGGGCCGCTGTTCAATTTTGTATTCATCTCCAGTGTTTCTGAACTCCCTTCTATTCTCATTTATATTTACACTTCAGCTTTCATGCAAGAGAATCCAGCCTTAGAACATGATAAACAAGTCGCGATCCTCTAAGAATATATCAATTCCCAGATGGTGACAAAAAAAAATGAAACCAGATCTTCATGTGAAGATCTAGCTCTTAAAAGATTCCCCCTTAGGCAGTATGGAGGCCTGCAAAAGGCAAGAACATAAATACCATGATATTCTGACTTCCCCAAATACCACTGTTCTCAGCTTCATTGAGGTTCCAGTAGTGGCCACACTGTAATTTTGAACAAAATAACAGACCATGCAACTTTAGAAACAATCTGAATTCAGATGTGACTCTTTGGTGAGTCAGGTGAGGTTTGTTGCTGTTCTGGAAAGGTTTACACTGCTTTGATAATGCTTTAAAATGCAAATTTGCAACTGTGTCTGAGGTACTATTGCCTGTTAGTTTAGGACACCCTTACAAATAAGGTCGAATCTCATCACCCTTATCCTGATACGACATTTTAAATACATGTCATGCCAAAGGGTCCAGTAAGGCTGAGACCTCCCCATTTTCATAGCCCTGAGCTGGATTTTGCAGTGTTTGTTCCTAAAATAAAACTGCACAAAGAAGAGACCTGGGCTTTGAAAATCATTTGATACTGCTCACTCAGGGGCATGCTGGAAATATTTTGCCACAGAAGAATTCTAAAAGCATCTTAGGGAAGCCAAAGCTTCCTCTTAGGGCATATTCCTGATTACATGCATTGCAGGACAGCAATTTTATAATGGTATCTCTGACTTGTATGTGTTGTACACTAGAGATTCTCTTTATGATGCTAAACTATAATGAATCACACACACACAAAAGAAAAAGGAAAAAGATACAATGCAGACTGACATGTAAATCCAGAGATTCACGGGTGGGATAAAGCAAGCTGAAACAGCAACCTCAGGCATGTTGCTTATATAAAGAAAAAACAACTTCAAATCATATGGGTAACACCGGTTGGCTTTCATCTGTTAGTTCTTCGCCTTTGTCATTTGCCCAGCACAATTGCTATGCTAGCAAGATAGTCAGCAAGGAAAAGTCATTCCTGAAATAATACAGACAGAAAGGGGAAGGCGAGGTAAAAAAAGAAAAGAAAAAAAAAAAAGGGACCTAAAGATTCAATTCAAAAATAAAAATAGCCAAACAGTTAAATGGTCAATTCTACATTCATGATGGAATCGAGTCTGCGATGACCAAAACTATTGCTAAAATCAGCTTGGTTTCAATGGAAAAAAGAGAGTGGGGCCCTTATTCAGCAGCACAAGGTATTAAGAGGTAGTTGGTGTGCTCGCTCTGAGCAGATGCTGCTCCCAGATCCCTGCTGCTCCTGCACTGTAGATTAAGGACCAGATTTACAACAGTATTTGAGGATTTAAGCATATTACTCCATGTCACATGGGATTGGCAGGAATGCCAAACAAGGTTACACCTCTTACTTAGGTTATATCACAGAGCAGTTGGAGATTCTCCTGAGGTTGTGTCTTTAACTTCTCCTGGGCAATGAGTGCTTTATTTTCGTGTACTTCCAAATTCAGGTGCAGTGTTGGCACCACAACCAGATTAAAGGCGGCAGTAAGTGAAGGAAATAGTCATGGCTATGCTGACACAGGGACAACATTTCTGTTACTCTGAAACCTGATATTCCTGGGCAATATTCCCTCTCTAATTAGAATTTTTCATTTTTTTAAAATTAATATTTTTTTCCTGTTTGCGAGATTGCACAAAGAGTGAAGAAAATTATTAAAATAAGCTTCACAGGCTGACCTCAACAAACAAGGAAATTCCAAATGAAGAGATACCACTGAGCTCTGGAAACCAGACAACACTAAGAACAGCAGAGGTGAACTAAGGGCAAAGTAAAGGCTTTAAATACAAATGTTCTTTGCTACTATTTACTTCGCCCTTTTGTTCTTTGTGTCCTTGTTAGCGGGACAAAACCACAACATCTTGCTGTGTGCCAGAAGGACTCACGGACCAATGTCTGATGCCTGCCATGACTTGTAGTCGAGAACTGGGGAACTTATGCTTCTGTGTCACTTTGCTTTATCAAATTATTAATAAAACTACTTTCTATATAGCATAATAAGAAGATGCACCTGAGTTTAGGAACACGTGCAGTTCTGTACCTTCTTATGACTCACAAGCCTGCACTGAGTATGTTTTCCTCTGAAAGGTGGGTAAGACATAGAGCAAACAAAAGGTATGTCTGGATCACACCTTTTTTTACAGTGAAAAACACTGCAACTCTGTGGTTAGTCTTCTGGAAGCATTCTTTAAAAACAAACAAAAAAATATCCCAAACGTGCAGTCTCTGAAGAGAGAACAGAAACCTCACGGTACTCTGTCTGCTCTAGCGTGAAGGTATCTGCCATCCACAGGGAGGTTTCTCACAGAAAGGTGAAGAGAATTGACCAAGGTCTTGCACCAAAGCAGCTCCCATAATGGTGACTAGACCAGGGGCCACTGTGAACACCCCAGGACTGCAGCAGGCCCAGACCCCTAGCAGAAGGATGGAACGAGTTAGGTCCCAGTCTCCTCCATCTCCCCAGCCTAGGGTGCTCACCACAGGGACTGGAAACACCCCAAGACCAACCCAAGCACCCTCTGTGAGTCCCCAAGGAAAGGCGCGGCCAATGCCTCAGGGCCTGGCTTTGCTGGGGCACCACCAAAGGCGCCTCCCTCCTAGGCCTTAGGGAAGGGACAGGCCACGGCCTCCCCGCTGCCGAGAACCCGGGTGCCGGAACGCTGAGGAAAAGCCCCTGTCCCCGTCGCCGCTCTCCCCTCACGACGGCGCCGCCACGCCCAAGCGGCCATTGTGAGGAGGAGGGGTTCGATCGATCGCGAGTCCGGTTACCCCGGCAACAGGCGGACGCAGTCCTGTGCCTGAGGGTCCCGCCACCATTCCGTGAGGTGAGCGGCCACCGGCCCCCGCCATCGTCCGATAAGGTGAGCGCCCGCCATCCCTCCGGCCCCGCCAGACGGGGAGAGGCCTCCCTCAGCTACGCCCGCGGCCCTCACTCACCCGCCCGCCGGCAAATGGCCTCCTCCCCGCCGCTCCTACCTCCCTGCCGGCTCCAGGTGTTGCCCGACCTTCCCCACCCCGGGGCCGGCTTCTCCCCTCGCCGAGCTCCACCTGCCTCGGGTACAGTGTATGTATATGTCCCCCCTCCCCGAGGGACTGCCACATAGCTGGCTGTTGGAACAGATGGCCGTGATTAAACAGCGTGATTAATGTGGAGGAACCTCTGCAGGAACTTGGCAGCAGGACAGGTGATGGTTAGCGTGGCTCCCGCTCTATTCCCACTTACGTAAAGCTGAGGTGAACAGAAGTTTTTGTTCGCCGGTGCGCATACCGCAAGACACCAGTTTTCACTCCTCACCCTCTATTTAAGCTATGGATCTCATAAAGCTTAAGCGTCTCAGTCCTTCAGAAAATTTGCGTCGCGGGCACAAATTAGAAAACAGCAGAGCCGTGACGCAAGCAGCATCCGTCAGAGGGAACACCCGGATGCTCCCAGCCATGCCCCTGCTCCTGAGGGAAAACAAAGCTTCCCGACAGTAATCTGCCTGAAGAAAAATAATCGGGTAATCAGTTTGACTTTAATCATATGAAGTGGGAAGATTAGCCAGACATCAAAAAAGATGAGGCGGCTCTGGCATTTCTTGTGCTGTATCAAGCCCATCCTGAACCACCCTCCTTCCTTTTTAGCCAATCTCAGATAGCTATAAAGAAGGCAAATAGTCCTAAGAATAAGTTGAGCCAATCATGTCCCAAAGGGTCAGGACCAGGTTCAACCTTGCTCAGTTCCACAGCAGAACAGGTGATACCCTGAAACAGGAGATGTAAATTGTGTTGATTCAAAGCTGCAAATGTCACAAACCTATTGACTGCAGCAGCCGGCAATTTTGTTGTCCCTATGACATCCATGAATTACAGGGATGAACAGGGGAATTCATGGATTCACATGATCTAAGATCAGAAAGGAGTGTGAAAACCAGCCAGCTCAATCTCCTTTCATTTAAACACCAGAAGCTGAACGAAATAGTATCTTTTATGTATAGAACTAGCAGTGAATATTTCAGGTGATGGTGAGTCCATCGCTTGATAAGCTGTTCCACTGCTCTACTATCCTCATCACCGGGTAATTGTGTGACTGTGGTTGTTTTAAAACTTGCCAGCCAACTTTGCAGGCAGTAAATCTTGTTCTGCTTTTGTCAGTATTGTTGCAAAGCCATTTACTATCAGGTGCTCATTTAAGGTGTGTGTAGATAGACACAGTGATCGAGTCGCCTCATAACCTTCTTTTCAGTTAAGCTGAATAAGTTAAGCTCCTTAAGCCTTACATCATTAATGCTTGTTTTCCAGGACCCAGATCATTTTTGTGTCCCTTCTTTGAACTCTCTATCATTTCCACATCCTTCTTTAAGAAAAGGAATGAAAACCAGATGCAATATCCTCTTGGTCAATTCACCAATTCATTGGAGAAAAAATTATAAACTTCTTAATATTCACTTTTGGGTATCCCAGGACCATCCTAAGCTCCTCCCCACCGACCACCTCTTTGTGAGGCAACAATGTATTATAGAGAAGATTTTAATTTCTTTCAGTATAGCATTTTCATTTGGTTTAACATGGAGTAGGCAGAGAAGCAGCTCTTCGGTAGTTCATAATCATTTGAGGGAGAGAAAATGACCCACATAATCTATTCTCTAGTGTTCTTTGAGTAGTTTTGTTGATGCCAGTATGTACAATGCTGATATGCATATGGGATTGCAGGCTTTGTACTTGTGGGAGATAATACAATGAATAAATAAGGAAAAAAATATGGAGACGAAGTGTTATTTCGGGCCTAAGCAACCGACAGACCTAGCTCTCACTTCTGTCTGCCTGATGGAAACATGTTCATACACAGTACTATAAGCATAGTATTGTCTCTAGAATGATGATATTAAAATATATTTTTATGATGATAGGTTATTAAATCCTAAATACAGACCTTAGTCTCACAAAACACTTGATTTTAATTTGTGAACAAGACCAGAATTAAGCTATGCTTTAATGTATTTAGCAGAATGTGACCTATACACAGACAGTTCTTGAATTCCAGGCAGTCTTCAATATCAGCTTCAAAACGAGAAAAAATTGAAAACATTTATGTTTTCCAGGCTGTGTTCCGCTTTCACTAACACCAGCAGACAGACTAACTTCAGCAGACTTTTAGTGATGCAATGAGACTGAATTTGGCCCTCGGGGAAATAACTTTAGCAGGTTGACTTAGGCTATCTGATGTGGAAAATATTCTCAAGCATCGGTGTGTCACAGTTCTTGAAATATTAAGTCACTGAAAATGCCTGTGTAAACAGAGCATCATAAGGAGGGAATCACAGCTTCTGCCTTCAGAGCCTCATGCCCTTTCTTCTTAAATAACCATTCAGCCTCCAACTGCCTATTTTCCCGTCCCTTTTCCTTCTTCACTCCTTCCTTTATTCCTTTAGAACGAGGCCTACCTTCAGAGAACCTGTTTTACAAGGGGTAATACCATCAGCCACCATTAGCTGCACGAAATACAACTCTGCATTTTTCATTCAGACGTGGAAGCTGATGAACAGCAGAAATAATGTTATGTATTTTCATCATGGCTACTAAATGGCATACATTTACAATTACCCAGCATGATTTTCATTTCATGAGAACAAAGTCCTTCATTTCTCTAAGAAGTCATCATTAAATTCTGTATGGAAATATTAATCCTGCAGAAAAAACTACATCTTTATTCTGATATTAAACACACAGGACACGGTCAGAATCAATGGAACTTTGTCCAGGCTATCTTCTCAACATAGTATAAAAACTAAAGCATAAGGTCATTCTTTACATCTCTCTTAATCCTTGTTTTCATTTCCTGAGATTGCCAACAAGCAATCAATTTATGCCATAGAGAAAGAGGTATTTTGTTTGTCTGCTACTGCTTAGCTGACAAATTTTCAGTCTTATATTGGCCTTTTACACGAGTGACATTGCAGTTTTTTGCTTGAGAACAGCAAAAGTATGAAAACATGTTACGAGGTTTTTATGAGCAATTTTGAGAGCCAAACTTGCACAGGTTGTGGTAGTTGAGATACTTTTACAGACTGCATTTGATCACTGCATACAATAAAAGAGACAATGTTTATAGGAATACATCACCTCTTTCACAGAGCAGGAGCTGCAGGTACACAAGGATCTGGTGTCAAGTTCTTTTTCAATTGTATCTTACCCTCTTTATTTTCTATAACAGTCTCTCTCTGATAAGCTTTTGAGCTATGGGCAAGTCTATAGAATATTTTTTGGCTATCAGAATATCCAAGTTGATTTGGTCTCTTCTGTTTGCACAGGCTATAACGAGTTTTATTTCTCTCTTATATAGTTTAGGCAGCAAGAGAAGTAGTTCGAGATTGTTGGTAACTAACAGTTTCTTATCAGCTTTCTTGATTCCTTTGATCATTTGTGATATCAGTTTTGAAATCCAAAACATACATTCCGAGAATCTATCTAAGAAACTTTGGCTCTGACATCTCCTTAGATATCAGATTCTTTCAGAAATATGTTGTCATGGTATTTTCTTAAAGACTGCATTGTGCTCAATAGTCTATGAGTTTTGCTTTTAGCACTTCTGGATTATCTCCCTGGTTTCTCTGTGAATGTAGCTCACATTGTCTCCTCTGGTGCATGGAACACATCTATTTTTACAGGCCAGTTGGAATATTCTCTCCAGAAAATTTGCATACTGCTCCTTGCATCACGCCGCTATACCTTTCTCTCACATTACCTCTCCTTTGTTTCCAGTTTAATTGAATACAAATGATTAAGTGTCTGAATGTGTTCTGAAGGTAAGATGGCAGCAAATAAATTTTCAGGTGTTCAGGGAGCTTCTCAGCAGACAGAGATGGATTCTCTCTTTAACATGCAGCTCCAAACAGAGAGCAAAGTAGAGTAGCACTAAGGTGACCAGATTTTTCAATTAGAAAGATAGCACTTCAGTATTAGCAGCTTTAAAATCCCCAAAGTACATCAGGCATATTAACCAATCCTGTGATTTGTACAGATGAAATCAAAATCATGACATGAAATCACAAAGCTGCCAAACTCTTTCTCTATGGTTCAAACAACCATAGGGCAGATGTCTGGTAGGTACCATCTCCCTCTTCTAACGCACCCTTCCCTATAGGGGGGTTCTGCAATATATTGAGTCATCCAGTTATTGTACTTACCTTGTAATGCCATTCTCAGACACGTTAAGACAAGATTTATGATTAGAATTAAACCAAACTGCAGAAATCATTGTGTTGGCATAACAATGTATTTTGTTAAAACAACCTTTATATGCAGTCTGGAATGATGAATACCAGGACGTGTTTATCATCCTAAGGAGAAACAAAGAGAAAATGAGTAAAGATGAAGAAGGGGATTATCCCATAAACCTGTACTGCTGTAGTCTAAGCGAGCTTACCAAAAGGAAGATCAGTCCATCCTCAAGTGGTCTTTATGGCTCTGTACTTGACCTTGCCCCCTGTGTCACTGTGGTGAGGCTGAAGACATCTGCCGGCACACTAATCCTAGAACATTTCAATATATTACTTTAGTAAAGACTTCATGAATCATCAGAAAAGAACACTAATTTTTTCCATAGTATATTTTGGATTCTGACAGCGTTACCAAAGTTTCCTGTGATCTGACTCCTAGTGTCCTGTCTATGAAACTAATGCTCTGTTAGACCTCAGTGCCACTGATTTCCTGCTTGTTTAAGGTAGAGGGCAGTTTTGCAACTACCAGGTTTGTAATTAGTAAGACAAAGGTTTTATTTGCCACTGGTGACAAGACAGCCTCCCATTTGAATAGAATCAGTTCTAAGGAAACAAAACTGCTTTCTTTGTGTACAGACTTTGATCAACTGGTGTGAGATAGGAAGCTCAGAAAGACAGAAGTTCATCAGCGGTGCGCAGTATGTGAGGGAAATGCCATACAAGATGGATTCAGAGTCTCAGGTATGCTAGAAAGCAATAGAGAAAAATCACTGCAGTGTATGTTAAAAGTTACTTCCACTTGGTCTGAGAGTAGTCCTTTTAACATGGCTCTTTCCAAGTCATGTAACTTTTATTTCATTACCTTATACTGTTGCATTTGTAAAAAGCAACGGAAAGTCACACAGCGACTTTCCCATTTTTGTTCTGTACAGAACTACATTTATTTTATGCGGGGCTTAATAACATATTTCAAAACTGGAATATATGTATTTCAAATGGATCTTCAAAGTCATATCTGCTCACTGCACTATCACACGTAGAATTCCTGCTCCTCGCCTTAAAATATTATTTACAATTCAGTAACACTCACAAGCCTTTATAAGGATTAGGCCCCAGTAGCCCACTTGCTGTTTAAATACAGTAAAGAAAAAAAACAATCCTGTGACTACTCCTAATTGCTTACTAAGCAGCGATAGCTATTCAAGAGAGCATCTGGAGCCTCTTCTGCTTCGTGCATCATCAGAATAATTCTCAGCTAAATTCTGAATGCTAGTCTTTATTACTGGTAATTATGTAAGAGGCAGAGAGATCACATTATGAATTTTAGAGCCAAGATGAAATTTGTAAAGATGGCTGTTAAATCATCTGTTGATTTGCAGATTGGGCCAGTTTGATACGGAGTCACTGGAAGTAAATTTAGAACTCTGCAGAGCTGTTTATTATAGAGTCCAACCATTGATTTGTTAGATTGTAATAGATTTTTAAACTAACCTAAATGGGAAAACTAAAGCAGTAAAGGAAACATCCAGAAAGAATACTAGAATATGATAGTGCTGTACTGAAATAAGTGTGTCTGTTTGCAGCTGCTATCTTATTGTCAATAATTTAAAAGCCTGAAGGGGAGGAGGGAAAATTGAGCAGCGTAAGAGCTGTTGTTAGGAACAGCACACTATACAGCCTGTCTCCAGTATGTAAATTAAGGTAGTTTCTTTAGCAGGTGAATCTACTCACTCAAGCAGGTGCAAACTCTAATATTTAGGGGCAAGTCTGTGATTCTGTTGCTTATATTTTTGGGGAAGTTACACAGAATTATTACCACCAGCTTCATTATAGTTGTTCACTCTCTGCAAACAACTGCTGTTCTGTAAAAGACTTGCAACCTGGATCCGACAGCACCATTTCTGGCAGAAAGAGTTTTTTAAGTAAATAAAGGTGGCAGGAATTAGCATTTTTGAAGACTCTGGGTCAAATAAGTGTTTCCATTAACTTCAATTGGCTCTGACCAAGCTAGACTACTAGCTAAATGCTACAAGGCCCAATTTTGCTGCATACATTTGAATAAAGACCCAGTCAGGAAAAAGTAGAGTTTCTTTTATTCACTGTTTTTTGGGGATAGCGCTATGAGTCCCAGCCAAGATCCAGAGTCTAGACAAGCTATGCATTTGTGCAAATATACATCCATAAGACCCCAACTGTGAGAATTTACTTGCTTTCTATGTTAAGGAGTATTTTACCTTCCTGATTTTCTTGGGAAAACGATGTTACTTAACTTCTACCATAGTTTCTCTAGGAATTCAACACTAAAGCTTCACTCTGGTTTCAGAGCCACAGCAGAAAGTTTGTGTTTGTACAGCGTGCAAATCTCAGTGTGCTCGGTGTCAAACACTGGTTTTGTCTGGCGCTAAATTTCCAGTCACATTATCTGGGCTGGTCAAGTAGCTCTTGGGGGGAGGTTTAAGAGGCCAGAGGCAGCAGCTTTCTTTACACCTAGTGCAGTTGGCAGGATAGCACTTCAGATTCTGGCACATGATAGTGCCAAAATAGTTCAGATTTAGAGGCCACACTGACAGCAAGCTTTATGACTTGCTGCTATACACTCTGCCACTGGTCCCTTTCCCCTCTTTATCCCACTATGCCAAGTATTTGTGGAGGATAGAGGCTGCTATGCGAGGCTGATATTAGCCAGGGATTCCTTTTTTCTTGGGAGAACGTGAAGCAGGTGAATCTAATGGCTCTGGCTGTTCCACTTGATGAAACTGAGGATGACAGCATTGAAACAGGAAAACCAAACACCAAATAGCTGTGCAGTCACACTGATCAAGACCACTGTGCAGTTGCACAGCAAGGCCACTTGCATTGATGGCAGCATTTCTGCAGCATTTTGGCACAAGAAGAGTTGGAACAAAAATACAAGCAATTTTTATTTGAGTTTTCCTCACAAGTAAGGCAAAGAGAATAGAAAACCCCATGGAAAGCATTAGCTCCCTCATTTTATAGATTTAATCTCTGGGGTTTAGCAGTGGGCATCTTTAAATACAATAGTAAGCTCCAATAAAGCATTGCAGTGCTTATTATTTATGTTTACCAAGATTATTGCATTACCAGGTCAGATAATTATTCCCATCAGTGGTGAGCTGAATCATATCACGTGATGAACCTCATAAAGAATATGGATTGTGAACACCCAGACATGAGATCATAACAACCAGGTACACAACACAGAAAAATCTCCCTTATTCCAGCCAAATAATATGTTTTGTTCCTTAGGCATGTCTGAGACGACGGAAGCAGAACAGAGAACAGGCTGAAAAGAGACAAAATCACCACAAAAGGGGAACACAGACTGGGGAAACCCAGAGTTCCAGTTTTTCTACAGACGATTATGACACACCACGGCCATTACGTTTACCAGTCATCAGACAGGTAACTAAATTGGGGTCATAGAGAACTGGCAATGCAAAAGATTCCATTTTAGAGGATCTATCTGTAACAATCCTAAAGGAAAATTATTTTAAAAGCTATGAGAGCTACTTTAAAGAAAATTAATCAGCAATTACATTTTTCAGCTGTGCCTATACCCTCTGCACCCTTCAGTTTCTCAAGCATGGGTCAGATTTGTGTTCGCGACAAAACTGGACTGTGCTTCCACAGCAGGAGGGGGAAAATATAATGCTCACCTAAACCTCTTATTGCTGAATAAGGCAAGAAGGTGTTGTGTGTTACATGTTAGAAAAGTACTTACGTAATGGCTGGATTAGCATCAGTAAGTCCAAGGGATCGCAATAATGTATTAGTGGTGTGGAGCTGCCTTTATTATCATGCTGTTATCTGCTCTATGATTGTTCACCCTCTTGTGGACCAGAACTGCAGTTCATAATATCTGCATTCTGGGATGAGATTTTACTGATCAGCAAAAGAAGCTTGGCTATGTTTTCGCTTGAACTTGTTTAGCTTGAACCGATAACTCAAGTATTCTACTATTTCTGAGGCATTAATAGCGCTTCAGACATCCATAGCCACCAGCTGTCACAACACAAATGGAAACTTCATTATTTTGAGTGTTCTACCCTCTACAATTGTTCTTCCATAATACAAAAGCTGGGACGAGCATGAACTGACATAAAAGACACCTGCTATTTCCACATAAGGATCAGTTCCTTTATGAAAATAGATTATAAACAAACATTCCCAGAGGGCTGGTTTTGTTTCCACAGAAAAGTGCACACCAGAAACTTTTCTGGAGTTTTACAGGTGGCAGAGACAAATTATTAGGACTTATTGAGCTATGTTAATATTTATCTTTCAGTAAGGGAAAAGCAAGCTTTTTGTTTGGTCTTGAGTTTAACTGACAACAAGTCAGGATGGAGGGGGTGCCACAACTCATATTTTTCTTTGATGCAGGTTTTCTGCAAGCTTTCCCAGCCACCAGTTCACCATGTCTCACAGGCTAGAAGTTACAGAAAAATAGATTTCTTAGAGGTTCAAAATAAACCAGGAAATTCCTATGGTCTTCTCTTATAGAAAATGTTGGGAAATCTTATATCAGTGCTAGAAATTACATGCATGAGCCCAAAGTTAACCCCGTCTCAAAGTTAGATAACTGGAAACAAGAAGAGTTGCAAAGTGAATTGCTTCCTCCTCAGCCAGAACTTCCCCTTGTTTCATCCCCCTGAAGGATGATCATCTACAAAACACCGTGTCTGACTTCATCGTAACTCACCAGATACCCGCTTTCTTAAGTACACTATAAGAACGCCAAGTCTGCTGCTGCAACCATCATACTATTTCCCAAATATCTTTTAATCTGCTGAGGTCAGGATATCTGTGCTTATTGCTGATCACAGTCTGTTTTTCATTTGTTGTCATGACCATAAGGAGATTCTCAGACTTAAAATGCATTAAACATGAAAACTTAGTGCTGCGTCTCTCATCAGAGTATGATATTTCTCAAAACAGACATGGCTCATAGCAAAGGTTAATCTGTTTTCCAAAACATCATTTGGTAGTTCCATTGAACTCCTCTTAATCCAAAGTGCCCTTGAAAGTTGTGGTAGACTTTAGACATTAGAAAAGTGGTCAAAGTATATTAACACAAGGAATTCTTTGGGAAATCACCATTTTATTTATTGATTTACCAGCTAGCAATCCAGAAAATAAAAGCCAAAAGGCTAAATCTTCCAGTAGAGTTCCCGGGAGAGCTGAACAATACTGACCGTGCTCAGCTGTATCTGAGCACTCAGGACAGTTAGATTTCTTGCTCATGCCTAAACCCTCTGATGAGCTACAAACATTACATATCCCCCTGGCCTACTTCTCTGGGTAACGGAGTTTCAGGAGGAAATTTCACTGAGGCAGAAAAAGGAGGAAGAAACTTCAGTTCCAGTCTGCCCCTGCACTACTTAGCCGGTCCCCAACAGCTGGATTACAATGGTATTAACTTCCTCCTCACCAGTATTTGTTTACACTCCATGCAAAGTGAACACTGTAGGCAAGAAAACTCCAGAACACTCCTCTAGAGGTAACAACTTAGTGGTTAGAGTGCTTGTATGAAGGAGATGCAAAGCCAGTTCTCCTACATCCCAAGAAAGCAGCCTACGAGCCTACGTACTGAACTTAAGTAGTAAAAAAGATGGAAGTGGGATGTTGCTTCCATACTTTTCTCTGCTATGGGAGAGAGCGTGGACATAGTTCCCAGAGAGGGCTAAAGGGTGTGAGTCGCCGTGTTTCAGGTGTGGAAAAACCTCCGTCTTCTACAATGTGGCATTAAGTCTATAGAGCAAATGCTTTTTTATGTGGTTGAGTCTGTTCTCAAATCAGGTCATTACATTTAGGTCAGAGTCATTCCCCAACGTGCACGCTATTGGCAAAGGGAGATGATGTTATTTTGACTTGGCTGGGTTCAGGCTTTCCTATTCTACGAAGCAAAGCAATCTTGAACTTGGCAAACATCAAAAAACTTGCAACAAGTGAATGTCTTGGCTGGGTGTGCGTGCCTCTCCCATGCACTTTCCCTTTCAAGTGACACTGCTTTTGTAATACTTGTATTCGGGTTTTGATGCGTATTTCTGATAGTAATTTGAATACACTGCTCAATTATCAACCTCACTTCTATTTTGGTTGTTATACTGCCATCATCAGTGTATTACGTGAACAAAATAATACACAATTAGGATTTCTGACTCATAAGGTTTTTTCCACCATATTTCCAGCAACAGAATTACATACTGCAATGTTTTGATTCTCACCTCCAACCCCCCCCTTTTTTTTTCCCCTGCCTATCACACAATCACAGAATTCTCTGGGGTTGGAAGGGACCTCTGGAGATCATCCAGTCCACCCCCCTGCCACAGCAGGTCCCACAGGAATGTGTCCAGGTGGAGTTTGAATGTTTCCAGAGACGGAGACTCCCCCACCTCTCTGGGCAGCCCCCCCCTCAGCCTTCTCTTCTCCAGACTGAAAAGACCCAAGTCCTTCAGCTTTTTCTCCTAAGAGAGATGTTCTAGGTCCCTCATCATCTTTTGTAGCCATTTGCTGTACCCTTTCTAGCAGTTCCCTGCCCTTTTTGAACTGGAGAGCCCAGAACTGGTCCCAGTGCTCCAGATGGGGCCTCCCCAGGGCAGAGCAAGGGAGGAGGTTTACCTCCCTCCACCTGTTGGCCACACTGTTCTTGATGTACCCTATGATGCCATCGGCCCTCTTGGCCACAAGGGCACATTGCTGGCTCATGGTCATCCTAATGTCCACCAGGACATCCTATTGTGATAGGATTCACAGTGGAGAAGACCAAGTGAAAAAAGAGTATCTAAGTGTTGACAAGGAGATCAGAAATGGGTTCATTACTGGCCCTACTTTCCTGGAAGTTCATTGTGCCATCTTAGACAGGCTCTGGGTAACTCTGGATTACGTCTCCCCCAGGTCTGATTGGAGTTACGGAGTAAGAGTTGAAGTCAAGGACATGGCATCCACATTATATGCATTTTAAGAGGTTTTACTTCTGCCTATTGCTCAGCTGATCATGTCAATGAATGCTAATGACCAGCTGGAGCCTGTCTTCCAGTTAAATTTCATCTGAAAGGCATTTTAAGTACATGCTCTCCCAGATTGCTCCACAGTAAGTGGAAACTACAGAGTTGTTTCAAAAGCAAAAGGCCCAAATCTGAACCAAATGCTACTGCAGATGCACCCTCTGTCCTCCAGACAACTACCATAAGTTGTACTTGTTAAGCCATGCTTTCTTAGGGAGGGGTATTTTTTTTTGTGGCTTGTTTTGTGACTCAATTAAAAAAAAGTGAACCCAAGACAACTATTTACCTGGAACCTGGAAGACTTTTCTTGCCACCAGTTGGTCCATTAGTTGTGTTTAAATTCCATTGGGTGGTTCCCAGGTAAAGTGGTGGTGCTGGTATTCATTCAGACCACCTGCCTAACACAGAAGAGCTTATTGAGGAAAACTTCATTCACAATACAAATTCTTTACTGAATATTAATCATCTATTCTCAAATAGCTAGTCTGGAAATATTTTTTCAGCCTGGTGCATGTTGCAGACAAGGAAGGGATACGGGGCAATTTTGGTTTGTGTGTATACACTGAAAATCAATATATTGCTATATAATGCATGACTATTCAAAGATTATAATTTTACAATTTTTAGTAAATATAAACCCGTAATGAGATCACGTGTCTCTATAAAGCCTCTTTTGCATTCAGGAAGAGAGATTTTTCAAATGAAAAGTAAAGAAATCTTTGCACGTGCTTTTTTTTGGTGGAATTACCTGGAATAAGATCTCCGAGGAAGCATTTAGTGTAACTCAACTTGGTTCTAGAAGAAAGACAAGTGAACACCCCTTGGTCGAGTATCTGGTAGTTCAAGCCCTTTTTTCCCCCAGAAGACTGTGTCGACACAGAACATTATGTTTGCTCAGTGTTTCACAGGAAAGGGTGGTGAGCTGAGCAAATTCAGGTTTTTTTTCCCCCTGATTAGAACAGAATGAAAGACAGTGGTCCAGAGTGATCTGCTGACTGGGGAGTTTCACAAGACTCTTAGCAGATAGCCCCTAAAATAGGTGGATGTTTTACTTCAATATGCCAGAGAGCTTTTGTGCCAACAAATATATTTGGCTTGTACATATTTCATGTATTATACTGCACGAGAATTCCTTTGCATCTTGCAGCTTTTCATGAAACAGAGTTTCCCCTCCAGATACTTCCATTTATCTGACTTTGAAACTATTTGGTGAGGATTCGGGTTGTTTGCGTTGTTTAATACTTATTTCCAGAAGAAACATTTCTGTTTATTAAATAGGCTTTCTTCTAGTTATTGAGCTAATTCAGTAGCCTCCCACTGCATGGAGTTATCTACTGCTTTATCATTCCTTTGATAAAGGAAGCTTCAGTATTTTTCATTCCCAATGTGTGGCGTTAGTCCAGGCATTTGTTCTGCTGTTTCAAAGAGTGAAAATGAGAATGTTTTAGGGGATGCTAACTGAAGGAAAAGGTATCCTTCTATACCTTTAAACCCCAGGACAAATTAATTGAGCCTTTCATTTGTCCTCATGTTTGCTTCCCTTCCCTCTTTTCCTCCCCCATATAGGTGTGCTTCCATTAGACCAGGTAGCCCGTATTTCTGCCTTAATTATCTACCCCCTCCCCTCCATGCTATCACTACATATTTTAGGCAGTACTTCTCACCCCGTGTGAAAAGAGTTTTCTAATTTATTGCAGAATAAACAATAATGGAGATTATTTGTGAATCGTGAACAACAGCTCCCTCTAGTTTTTGTTCTGCTCTATTTGTTGCCAACAGGGAGTTGAAACAGAAATAAATCTCCCCCTGACACGAAGATTGATCTTGGTGTCTCACTTCTACATTCTAAAATACAGTGTTTATAATTTTTATCCCAATTTGAAAGCCAAATGGAATTAAAACAGTGGAACTAAGTATATTAAAATGGACTGTGAGATTAGAAGATTATGCACACTTTATGGTCTCAGCTTAAACAAACATTAAAAGTATCTGGGTAAAAAGAAAGGAAATTACAATGCCCCTGAGAAAAGAATCTAAATCATTTTAAAGCTGAATAATATGGTTCTTATTTTCTAATCTGAGGATACAGAACACAATTATTTGTCTTTATTGGCTAAAGCTTATACCCAGAGCTAGAAACTGAGCACACATGGCCTTTCAGAATGTTTCATCCCTCCTCTGCTCCTCATTTGTACCATTTGCTACAAGAGATTACGCTGCACTTTGCCAATTTTTCAAACTTAGGGCTGTGCTGTCCGGAGCTTTGAAACAGCATCAAACATTCCAAAGGAGACCTCTGACCCCAGACTACTGAGCAACAGCAAACATCTAGATTTTTCCTGAGATATTTAAACACAAGATTAAAGCTATGGTAGGGTGTACAAAAGACTTACTTTGATACCAACATGTTTAAAACCAGACTTAATCCAATGGTTAGCGTTCCAGGTTGTGGAGAACCTCCATAAAGAAAGCTGTCTGTTCTCAGCTATTTTATTTGTCAGAGAAGAGCTGTGGTTGAAAGCTTCAGTTACAAAAATAAAATGTGAATAAAATATGCAAAGTTTTTATGATAGGCAGTTAATCATTGAACAAGTTGCTAATGTTGCAGTAAACGCTCCATCCTTCAGCGTATTTAAATAAGATATGGACTATCTTTCTCTATTATAATATTTAGACCACAAAAACTGCACAAAAACCCCAAACCAAAACACTCTCCAAACAAACCAACCAGCACGCAGAGCCCAGTTAAAAAGCAACAGCTTTGTGAGCAAAGTGGCAGAAACACCCTTTACTTCAGAGAGGTTGTTTTGGTTTTCGGTTCTACTGCTTCTCCAGAGCGCTGTCTTTCAACAAGTCCCTTCCACTTTCTGCTTCAGCGCTTTGTGCTCCGTAGATGATCTGTGGGATATAAGACTAGATGGTTATCTCCTCCATGGTTGTGCATAAAAATCATATCCTGCTCTTCTTGGGGGAACAAAATAAAAAAAATCCTATTTCAAGAGTGAAGGGAAAAATAGATGTTTATCTCAATATTTTTAAGAAAACTGGCTTTATCTACCAACTGTCAATGATAACGTAAGGTGGAAATTCTGTGAAGTGAGAGGCATATAAAAATTTACCTTCTAGGTTTTAATTTCATAAGAATAATGGCGTGCTAATCCTTTTAATTTCAGTATTTTTTACTTTAAATTCCTGAGGTTTGTAAGACATGTCATATCAATATTTTATTTTTATTTTAACTAGGAACAGTTCACTAATCTGGATGACAAAATATTTTCTACTTCTGATTGGAATGTTGCTATTCTGCTAGCAAATAACGTAATAGATTGAATGTACAATTGTGATACAGCTTAATTAATTAATCCTCATTAAAATATGCAAGTTACTGCAGAAGACAATTATAATCAGTAAAGTACTTGGCAGAATCAGATCAGAGAGATCTTAGGAGACAGTACTTCGGAAAGAATTAACAATAATATTGATTATCATTCTCAACTGCTTCCATATTTACCACCGTTTTGACAGTGTCGCAACAGGAAGATGTTTCTCTGCAGTTCTTAATCCCAGCTGATACACCAGCCTTTTAGCTGGATCATTAGGCATTTATCTTCCTCCACAGAGGTTTTCCTTCCTTCTTTCTAAGGAAGGGTCATCAGTCTTTTCTTTACACCACGTAAAAGGAAGATTGCATTTATACAGGATTTGCCAGATTGTGAGTAATGGATATGTTGGTACATGCTACAGCTCTTTGGCTCGGTCTTTCTGTGTACATATAAACATAACCCAAATCCTCCTCTTGCACATTCTATTCCAGCTCACTGTACTAAAGAGCTCTGAAAGAAGACAGGAAAAGAACACTTTACTGCCATTAAAATTAAAACTACCAGCATAGGCTCTGTATTTGAGTCATTTTTACCTTCCTCTCCCATACAGATATATGTAGTAGGAAATATATGTATTTTTAAATCCATGATTACTCACGCATCTAAACTTTCACCAGTGCCATACACAAAGTTCCTGAATCTGCAAGAGAAAAAGGGTTTTGGGAGTTCCTTGCAGCATTTGATTGATATAAATAAGATTAACATGCTTTTATTGGAGAATGTTAGGTTACTACCCTTAATGAAGCTTCTGAAAAAGAAGATTTCACTTTAGATTACTGCTTTTTAGTAAGTGCTATGCTCATGAAGCAAGTAAATATAATCAGACATAATCTGCTAAGTATTTACATGTCTCCATCAATAAGCCCTTGTCTCAACATGTGTCATGTCTCTTCGTTCAGCTTTTTCCTGTGCATCCAAAGATATTAAGTCAAATTATGTAAACAGGTTTGTCTGTGACCGGTATAAAAAGTTGGATGTTCATGAAAGTGTGTTACATTATTTTCAATTTTTTTTGGCCACTTTGGATTAACATAGCTTTTTAAAAATCAAAAGTCGAAATACTGGTATATTAGTTGTTCCACTTTTCTTTGCACATTAGTGTAAACTTAATGGTTCAAGTGTAGCTGCCCCAAGAATGAAGCTGTATTATCTCCAAGAGCTTGTTATATTCTTCTTATGTGGGGATTTTTTTGAATTATTTTCTGTTTTCAGCACTGAATATTTGTATTTGAGCATCCAGTAACATAAAATGTTACTAGGTTTTATCTCTTTACAAGGGATTTTTAAAGACCAGAATTAATTTCTGGACATTATTGACAAACGGGTATATCTAAAAGAAAAATGCTGCCATCACAGTGCCAAAGGTCAGGCCTGTCCCCTCGAATACAGAGGGCAGAATTGTTTCGTGGAACAGGAACATACCAAGTGTTTCATAATTGAACCACCATGACTCGCTTTGAATGGCTCACATTGTAGTTCCCCTCATGATATTAACATGCAAAAGGTCACAAGTCCAAATTAGACTTGCAAGTTAGTGATCTAACAAACTTAGCTGGAAACGTTCCCTTGTATATCTGTTTATGTCACGTTGGTACTTTCTTACATTGCAGAATCATAGCTTTCAATTTTATTCTTGTAAAAGTGATATCACTCTGGCAAGTCAGCTGCAAAAGAGATTAAAGGTTTTATAACAGAAGGCCTTGATTTGTATAGAGAAGAGTCCCGTGCTCCAAAAAAGAACCTGAATAAAGCACAAACCAAAAAAATAGAAGAACATAGTACATTGTGTGGAAAAAACTGATTTCAGTATGTGTTACACAACTCGGGGGAGAGCTCACAGAAGAAGAGGAGAAAGGGGTTTTCTATTTATGGACAGTGCATGTGTTTCCTTCCTGCTATTTAAAAGATCCTTTCTTACGCTGCTTTATTTGTATGGCAGGTTTTTTACTTCAGAGTTCCTTTTTCTTTTCTAGACCTACACAAATGAGAATTCTGAAATCAGACGTGGATCTGTCATGAAATCTTCTGGGAACAGCCCAGGCATTAAATTTCCTCCTATAGACAACAAATCAGTCAAGCAAAAGTTGGAATGTAACATAAGCTTAAAAAAAGCCCAGAGAAGTGTACTTGACCCAACTAAAGTCACCTCAGGTGAGTACCAAGTGATGAAATCAAGTCATTTGTCCTGATATTACAAAAAAAAAAAAAAACCTAGATGGATGCTTTGGAATTTAATTATCCTTCTATTACTTTGCTTTATTTTCTTGGTATTAGTAAATCAGTTTAATGACAAAGAATTTTCAAAACAGAGTTCATGCTTGTGTTTTTAAACTGCCACTCAATGGAAAATATAAATTGGAATTATACCTGGATCTATAAATTTTGTCATAGCAAATTAAGTGAAATGACTTAGTAGTATTACTCAGGGCACTCAATATTACTTTTGGAATCAGGAATTGCAGAATATACAGACATACCCCTTACAGTTAATTGTGAACCATGGGATCAAAGGCCAGAGATAAAGCCCATCTTCCAACCACCCTATTCCAGCGGGGGGCAGGCAGTTTTCCAGTCCTGTTTATTAGGCTTTTAACGAGAACAGGATCAAGTCCATATTTCATGCAGCTTTGCACTTGGTTAAGTTAAGAAGGGTAATTTAAAGTGAATTATTTGTGTTTAAAATACAAAAAAAAAAAAAAAGGAAACTTACTTATCGTAGTTAATTTTATCAAAGCAACAAATAAATCCTCCATAATTTGCATAGCAGCCGTTAAACAAGTTCCAACCTAACAATGTGCATGACTAAATTCTCAGAAAACAATATAAAGTTTGCCAGGATTAGCTAATCAGTTTATTGTTTCGCTGAAGTCAGTCAGCATGAATTGCCAGCAAGTTGCTTTTTAAAGTGATATTCCATTTTTAAGCACAAAGCTCCAAATATTTATAGAGCAAAGATTATTCCCGGCAGATGGATGGTTTCTCTGGGAACACAGCTACATCTCTGGAGACAGAAGCCAGGCCCATATAGACAGAGAAACAGCTTTGCAGGAATGACCACCTTTGCAGGCTTATATCATTGCAGAAATAGCTTGCATAAACACAAGACTCTTTTGATGTTGTTCTTGAAAAGCAATTAAACCGAGGCTCTCCCCACAATCAAGAATACCATCCAATATTCAAAACTTGTTAGGTTTCAGAGAGGAAACAGAATAGATTCACTCCTAATTCTGAGTTACTGCATATTTGCATTCCACTAACTCAAGATCAACACCATTCAGCAAAAATAACTATTTTAAAATTAAGGTTAAACTCATTTAAGTGTGCATTCACGTAAGTGGGATTACATCAGACCTACATCAGTGTTATTTCATGCCTTTGACTTAGTTTAGAAAAGAAAATAGGCCTCAGGTATTTGGGGAAAACGTATAGTCAAAATTAACTAGTGCACTGATCTTGTAACCATGTAAGGACAAAATCTTATTTCCATTCAGAGCTTCATTCACATCTGTGTGGAGTCTCCCAAGTAAAGGGCTGCCTTTACTTAGTCAGACAATCATTTGCGGGGTAGGACCTGTTGTCTTTCCCTGCCCTTCCAGCCAGGGACATAAAAAAATAAAATAGAATGCAGGCTAGAAATGAAGCAGAAATTAAATATTACCCTGTAACTTGCTGTTTGTCTGTAGGAAAAAAAACCTCAAACTTTCCTTTAATTTTTCAGCCACAAGTCGTTCAAAGGAAAGCTTATCTTAAAGGCCTGTCCGTGTGGCCTTCCTGTGTTCTTTTCACACTGCATTAGACTGAGGATAGATTCTCCTTCTCGCCCATCACATTCCTAATATACTCTATCTTCATCTTTTATTTCTCTCTGACACCCTTAACAGGCACGCAGGCATGACTGCCTGATTATTTTACATCCTTATCTGCCCCTCACAATTTGTTTCTGACTGTCCTCCACCATTGCAAAGGCTTTATCTTTACAGCTCCCGTGGGCTTGTTTATTTACATTTGAGAGAGAAGAGCTAAGGCATAGTAAGTGATTCATGTAGGGTAAGTTTTAGCAGAGCGCAAAACTGAATCCAGCCATCTTATCTTCCACGTAAGGTTCCCGAGTACCAGTTTCTCTTCAGAACTTGTCTGAGGCTGGGGGAGCTCTGCTTCTGCTGGGGCCATGGGCAATGAGGCAACTGTGAGAAATAACACAGCCAGTTTTCTTTCTTTGATGTCATCACCTTCGAATTACCACTTTCAGCAACTGCAGGAACTCTCAAATTGCTACCTAGAGAATAAACATCTTGTTTTGAAGAAGAGAAAGAAATACTCAGACTTCTCAAGACCAAGGAGATTGCTATGGCCCCAGTTTACTCTTACATTATTATTTATTTTTTTTATGATGCCTTGGAGATAGAGGTGAAATATTTATCATCTAGACCATATTTTAGTGTATAGCAGACCAAAAGGAATACAAGAAAAACTAGATGTAATGAGAAATGTTGCCTTCTTCACCATGTCTGAGTGAATTCTTAAGTTGTTATTAAGTTTCTGCACGATGTCTCCCAGTAAAAGCAGTTTACTTGAGCCAGCAGAGAGAAGGCCATATCCAGAGTCAAATATGGGACGGCAACCACAGATAGAGCGCACATGTTCTTAAAACCGCATTACAACTGGAAATAAGTACATTCAAGTGCACCCACGTAGCAAGAAGAAACATGATGAAGCAGCCCCAAGCAATTTAAAAATATGCTGTATGAGGGAGCAGATGGCCCAAGCAGAGCAGAAGGCCAAATATCTCCTTGGGATAAAAGGCAAACACACACACACTTAACAGCCAAGGCATGAAGCACAGCTAGGAGAATCCCACCAGCTGTAGTTCCACACTGGCAAGTACAGGACTATCAGCCACTAGAGTATTAGTGCAGGTTTGTTCCCAGTGATCTAACCCACAGCTAAATCAGTCTGTCAGAGTGTTCTCTTCCTCTGTAAGTCATATTCTTTCCTGTGGTTTAGGGATTGTACTGCATGAGACAATTCTGCCAGAAAACACAAGAAGGTAGGGTGCCTCTCGCCCGGTGAGGAGTCTGTGATCAATCATGAAGCACAAGCAGCCTGGTTTCACCCAGCCAACTTGTATTTTTGTGCTAAACAAGGTGACATGCAGTCATCTCATGAGATTTATCACATTTCCTAATGTTTTATGTGCCATTTTTTGTAGTATAATAATTAGAATCTCTAAAACTTTTTGTTGTTACCATAACGCACAGGTTTGTGTTCACATCCAGCAAGTTCTGTTGCAGGGTGCCCTCGAGGAATTAGAGCAAGCAGCAAACCCTCCCCCTGAACACATACTGAAAAAATCAGCTCAGCTTCACACTCAAACTGAGGCAGATCAAAGCGCTCACTGAAAGTTTACGTTACTGTGTAATAAGCAAGTGAGGTTCTTAAATTCTTAAAACTGAAAATCTCAGCTCTGACATGACACAATAAAACTCCAACTCTGACATGACACAACAACCCCCCCCCCTCAGACAAGATGCCAATGCAATTCCTGTTGCTTACATAGAGGTGGTTTTTTTCCTGAAACTACCTGTTCAACAAAGCACAGACCAGGTGGGCCAGGACACATTCCAGGGAGGAGGTAAATATTAATTGGCCTTCTTGATGCCAGTGCTTCATTTAGTAATATCTATTAGCGTTCTTCACATGTTCCTACACAGGTTTTACCAGGCAAGCAGTATTGATTTTCTGTCTGCCTTCTGGAGAAGGCTCATGAATAAATTCATATTGTTAACAAGAAACATACTAGAATTAGAATTACCAATAACTGACTGTGGTATAACATCAATTCCAGGATAATACTCTTAAGCCAATCCAAATGTGTGGTAAACACACAATACGAAAGTGAAATGGTATTTTGACAGTTGCTTTGTTTGTTGTTTGGGGTGGTTTTTTAATTATTAGTGTTATTTTTAATTTTTAATCCAGACCTTGGAGCTCAACAGGATTGTACAAGAAAATGGAGTGAAACTGCATTTGAGAACAGGAAGCGATTTCAAAGGAGGAGCATGGCACAGTCTTCTAACCTCAGTGTAGATCACAGAGGCCTTGAGACAAAAAACAAAACAGGGACTATTCGAGCACAAGCTCACTCAACTCTAACTCAGTCACCCACACTGACCTCCCAGGGAACTATTGGTTCCCCAAACAAATTGAGTGGTTCATCCCTTCTGCACCACAGAAGGGCTCCTTTTAGTTCCAGAGGGGAAAGCTTTTGTTCTATTCAGTATTTAACTGTGGAAGATTCTTTTCCAGAAGTGGAAGAGGCAAAGAAAAGTCTTCCCCCGAGCATTAGCCAGTTCCCTAGGATTCTGGGACGCAGGAACAAATTGAGTGAAATATATCTAGCACAAGGTGAGAGACATAGCTTGGAAGAAGGTGGAAATGACAAAAACGCATGGTCAAGAGGAGGTAAATCTTCCCATTGGCCTTTAAGAGAGCACAGAGTGATGGTCACCGCTGCAGAACTACAGCGGAGAGAATCTCAGAACAGCAACAAACTCTACCCTCCAGACAGGAGTTGCCTAGAAGATGCAGACAGTTCTGAATTTGAAGAGAAGCCAAGTAATTCATCTATTCGAAAGACGCTAAATAATATTAATTACAGAGATAGTGCCCACACTTATTCCAAAGAAAGGCATTCTCCTGAGGGCAATCAGACATGTCATGATTATGTCAGTTCCGTCAGCTGTTCCCAGACCACCACTGCACTGAACAGCCCAGGACCCTCAGCAAACTGGAGCTCAGCAACACATTCTCCACAAACACTAGATTTGAGTGCCAGTTCAACGTTCAGAACGCATACAGTCTTGTCCTCTGTACACTCTATGGAGGACCCCTCTACTTCAGAAAGTTTTGATTCTTCACAGCGTCTTCACAACACACCTGAAGCCAGCAGCTTACAGGGGGACAGAATCAATGACAGTTGGAACACTTCATCTCCTGGTAGTACCTCATACATTGGGGAGAGCTTACAAGGTTCACCTAGGTCTTCATCTCTAGAGTCTTCCAGCCCATCTGTGTTTCAGACAAGAGTCACTCCTGATCTTCCTATTGCTGGCGTTTGCCATAATCAGCTGCCATTGACTAAGGCAGCACCATATTCACGTACCCGAAGTAATACAATAAGCAACATGACAATCTCCCATTCAGCAACCCCAGAGGAAGTGAAGAGACCACGGACAGAGGAAGAGGAACTAAGACAACGTGAAAGGTGAGGAATATATTCAGTATTTGTGCAAACTCTAGAATTAGACACAAATACTTATATATAGCTAGATCCTGAATTGCAAGAAACCGTGTTATAGCTAAGCGACAAAGTGTGTAGATTTCAAAGTTCTATTTTTATCATTGGTTGGTGTGATATTTGACTTGTAAAGAAAGGGCTACGTTTTTCTTCTTTCAAGTTTTCTATGCAGTTGGAAACACACAAAAGTACATAGTTCTTCCATCTATATCTCCATCCTTACCAGTCTCATGAGACTTTCAGCTGATTCTACTAGAGATACTGAAAACCACTCAAAAAGGAGATGGTGTTTGCATCATGATACTTCTTCTACAAGTCACACGCTCAATTGCTTTATTCCTAAACACTAATAAACACCACTGAGGCTTTAAGCTTTCTTGGGCAGAGACACGCAGGAGATTTGTGGGTCTTATTGTTACAGAGTTGGAGGCAAAAAATAGATTCCTCAATGTCACAGAGTCCACCACAACCCACAAGTGGGCTCTTTGGGCTCTGGTGTACATGGCTAATAGCACAGTCATAGAACTTGCCCTTTCATTCCTTTAGAAGGCTTGCCTTTGGGATAGATCCCACTTAACCAGCATCGAATCCTTTAAGCTCAGCTTCTTTATGTATTCTAGGCATAAAGAGAAGTTCTAGCTAGGAGACACAGCTTTGTTCATCAAAGCTATTTTTAATTGTTTGCTTGTCCTATTTTCTATCTGTGGTCTAAATACAGTAATTTCTTTGACTGCAGAGACTTTCAAATAAAGGCAGAATGAAGGAGCAATAGGTTTCCCTGCTGCTCACTGTAATCAACAAGCTGCTCGCTCTATCTCAAGAAACTGCTTAAAGCAATTAGATTCGGAGATGCTATCAGGAAAAACAGTTCTGTTCCCAGCTTCACTGCAAATGAACCAACTGTCTGTATTTCTAAGTTTGTCAGCTGTCCCAAGGGACATGGCAGACAGCTAGACACACTTTCAGAGTGAAACGTTTTTCCTCAAGATTTAAGGAAATTGAGAACTAGCAGGGGCTACAGTCTGGGGAGGTAACAATTTAGATGGAAGGAACATCTAAAGGTTTTTCCTATTTCACTCTGAAAGGTTGTAAATACTCATCTTTCCTGCTATGCCAACAGGAAGCCTCCCTTCCTTGAGTTTTCTCAGTCTCCTGATGATGTTAGTAGGAGTTAGTAATGGTACCTGTTCTGGCCAAGAAATCTAGGGGGAGACATGCCAGAAATAGGGAGAAAAGATAACCAAAAGGCAGACTAGAAAAAAACCAAAAGCTTCACAGGTAAAGAGGTCTCCTATTATTCCAAATTTCAGAAAAAAACCTCTTCCTTCTTTCTCAATACAAACCACTTAGGCAAACCAAACCATGGCAAGAAGGGGATGGAAAAAGCAAGAAACCCCCACAACTCCCATCCCCAGCAACATTCTGCTGGTGACATTAACTGGAAGGGTCTTGTTTTCTGAGGCATTATATAGGTAGCACCAAGGTTAAGGATGGAGACATAACTCCATGTGGTTAAGGTTTGAATGTGTGAAGTGATAAAGTCACAAACTGCTTTTTCATTTTCATGCTTTTACTTTTACAGTATTAGTTAATCTGGAGTCCAATCCAAGGCTCAACATTTTTGTTGTTTAGTATTCTATTAATTAAATGGGAACCAAATCTGCTCATCAGGTTCCATGGAAAAAGCACTAGGACATAATCAGAAAATACTTCACATGTTGTCACCCATCAGTCATAAATACAAAGCCACTGAAATGTTTTGTAGCGTAACATTTTTTCCCCCCTGATCAGTAAAATTTTAACTCTTCACCAAGAAATGAACTTCCCTTGCATCACCACAAATCTAGAATGCTTTCTAGAAAGAAAGTCACTCAGGACAAACATTCAAAACTCATGCAATGTCCACACAGCTGAGAGGGGAGAGTATTCAGCAGACTCCTCTCGTGTTTAGTAGGCGTTCTTCAAACGTGTGTTCATTCTCCTCAAAGAACAGTGGCTCTATAATTCTCAGCAACACAGCCTCAGATTTGGATTGTACAAAAGCATAAAGGGTTTTGGTTTTTTTCTTTTCCTTTGAACATTTACCGGCTTCAAGGTATATATTAACTCTAAACTCTAAACTGTTGGATATAATAGTTCCAGGTCACTATTGTGTCATAAAGGTCCTTAGTAAAAGCTCTCCAAATCCTAGAACATTAGTGCAAAGATATTGTCCATTACTCAGCTCTAGACTTTGCCAAGAGCAGTGTTTGATTTCTTCTGTCATATCCTAATAGTCTCCTGCCAGAAGATTCTGAAGAGGAAGGTCGTATCTGTCAGATAACTGGAGGTTCTACAAATCCACTGCTAGAGCCATGTGGCTGTGTGGGAAGCCCGCAATTTGCTCAGCAGGAACGTCAAAAGAAACTGCTCAAAACTAAAATAAAGTCAGGTGAGAGAGAGAGAGAGAGAGAGAGAGAGAGACCCATGAGATATAGAACATTCTGTTGAGATGCTTCTGCCAAATTTACCTCTCAACTAATTCTTCTGCACTAATGGCTGAACAAGACGAAGTCTTTCAATTTACTGAAAGGACACATTTAACTCATCGCTTGATCACCACGGTAGTATTTTTCTGTGGCACAAGCATTCTCAGTGAAATAACAGTACATATTCATGTCTTTGATGAGGCTACTGGTATTTAGCAAGCAGATGACAAAACCCCAAACCATAATATTCTAGTGTTTGGTTTAGATTAAAGCAAGATCTTTGATATTAAGCACTGAAAGATTTAATGAGCCAATCTACAGCAATTAGTAGCATCAGGCAAACATCAAATTTTGCAGGGATCATAAAACGCACATGTAAGGCTAATAGGTAAGAGAAATGTCTGAATGACAGAAAAAAAAACCCTAAAATGTGATGAAATGTGTGAAGTGTTGGAAGGATTCAGATGCGGAGGGGAGAAGAATATGAGCAGGAGGAATTTAGCATTCAGGAAGGTGACTCCCAGCTAGAGAACAGTCCTGTTGATTGTTCTTTGATTTCGCCCTCACTTATGTCAGCGTGTTTTTTTCCCTAAGCACTGTTCTTGCTGTGCCATTTCTGGTTCCAGTTTGAATGAAGATTATCAGTGGTGTTATATCACTGTCAATTGAGATTGTAAGTGCATTTTCACAATACAGACCCTATCTTTATCAAGATAAAGATGTTGTAAGCACAACACAAGTTAGGTTGGGCTGGTTTTATCTTTCTTTTAAAGATGCATTCTACGGTGTGTGTTAAGCACTTAGGTATACTATGGCTTCTGAAGTTCCTCAGCGAGTTGTATAATTTTCAGCTTACTCCTTGTAAGCAAGCACTTAAAAATACAAATTAAAAAACCCCACCATCAGATAACAGCCAGAGATTTAACCTCCAGAAAGGATGTAAGTAGGTATACGAGGCATACACACACCCCAACTCGTGTAGATTGTGTAAAATGACAGTCCTGCACGCGGGAAGATAATAACAGCTCATGCCAGCTTTGTTTCTTCAGTCTTGAAAGGCAGATGATATATCAGTGAAATCCTGTGTACTTGGTTCCCTGCCAGGCCTTGTTCATTCAAATTCCTGGCTTGCCCCCAGCTCAGGGAAGTGAGTCACATTTCCCAAACCTTCCCCAAATCCTGTCCTTGTAGAATAATTTCAGTTTCCCCTCAGTGCTGGTTGACAGCACGCGGGGAGGCGATCCTGTTCAGAGAGAGTTCCTTCGGTAGTCTGGGAGCCAGAACAAGAAAAGAGGTGGTGGCATGTTTAGCAATGAAAGAACTCACTGGAACCTTGTCCCAAGAAGCATATTTTGATGCGATATTAATCTTAATGAGCAGAACTTTTGCTTCTGGTTAGTGAAGTTGTTTATTTTTTTAGGCAGGCCGTCTCTGCACATGGAAAGCAGGGTTTTTTCCTCTTCAGAAGTTTCTGTTCCAAGTCTTCCTTTAGACGAAGAGGGGAAAAGAGAATCAGTTTATAGGGTGTGGGTGTATCCATTCGTTTTACAGCACTCAAGTGAAATTCATTGTTGTCTTAAAAATAACGAGGGGAAGACACAAGTAAACATTTCCAGGCAATTCCTTGGCTTTGTTGGTAATGACAAGGCCTTACAAGAGGTTTATGTACAGAGTCCCTTACTGCATTTTACATCAGTGTGGCTCATGATCCCTGCAGATTTATTCCATAAAAGCTACAGATTCTGTCATTTAAAAACAAACAAACAAACAAAATCCACTACAGTCATATGCCACGCAGAATTTAACAGCAGACTATTCCAATTATCCCTGCTACTACATAGGTTTAGCATTTAAAAAGTGCTGTGATTTCAAATGATTCAGGAGAATTCCAATAAGAAGATAGCAATCTGTAGAAGACGGCTTTAAAATAAAACATTTCCTTGTTCCAATTTTATAAGACGCCTAATGTAGCTTAAGGTTAAAGACTTAATTGTTTGCATTATTGCAGGGGCTGATCTGGAGGCTGTGAAGACCTGTGAGCTTCACATAAACCTGATAACTCATGTGGACAATTTGAACATGAATGCATATTACAAAAATCGCCAAGAGTCCCGGGTAAGAAACTGCCTCTCTTCAGATAAGAGCCCTTAATCCTATTTTGATACTGCTGCCTTGCAATATTTCAGTGTGTACTGAAATGTAAACATCAACTGAAACCTCCTAAACTGCACGAAAGAGATATGCTTGCTTATGCAGATTTCAAAAGAAAAAAAAACAGAAAGAGACTTTATTAATCTCGGGCTCAGATTGTATAATCCCAGAGCATTTCACAGAACTGCCCAGTATCTGGAGGTTTTGTGTAGAGAAAACCTGCAATTAGAGCATGGCAATGGAAAAATCCTTGTTTGTTATGTAGATACAACATTGCAGGAGAGAAGCAGGTTAATGGAGAGCAGCCAAGGATGGCATTGTTTGTCCTTCACAACATTATGAAAGGTGGGGAATTTAGCAAACTAAGCAACAGCAGAATCCAACATCTTCCTGTTAGGCTATTTTTTTTATTTTTTTTTTCTTCTTTTTAATGAACATGGAATTGTAAAAGAATGAAATACAGGAACAAGGACTGAAATATTGTAACTAAGAGTCTCCTTTTTTAATAATAGCTGGGAATGTAGTTTTCATAGAAATTAATCTTACCAAAGCCAGATGTATTGATTTCATTATAAGATGGTGCTAGTACTGAGGAAAAGTGATCAACATGCTCAGCAACCAAAGAAAATCATCTTGGTAAGATTACAAAACACTATTCTTGAGTTTTAATGCACAAATTCTATCACTTCATTGTTAGTGACAAGTTTCCATGACCTGAGGGAGTTCAAGTCATAGACAGGACCCTACTATGCAAGAGCTGCAAGTAAATAACATCTTACAACAATGCCTTTTAGCAAATTGCAATAGAAGTTGCCTTCTCCAGAAGTCGTGGCTTTCCTCAGGATGCCTGCAAGGAGTTTCACTCCCCAGTTCTATGCAGCCTTTCTAGTACTAGCAGTCGAGTAACGAGGCTTGCATGGGAACCATGTGCACCCAGTTCCATTTAGAAGCTTTCAAGTACTTTACAGAATTTGAACTGCTGCCCGTGTTGGAGTCTAGTTCGATTATTCAGCGCATCAGGCTTACACGTTCCCCGTGAGGAGAAACTGCAAGGCTCACTTCCTCCCCCCAGGCATTTTAAAAATGGGATGAATTGCAAGGATGAATAATTGCTAGAGTATTTAGAGTAATTAAGATTATAGGTTGTATTTCTTTCTTGAGGTGTTTTATATCTGTACTTTTAGGGTATTATTTGTGATGCGTTTCTAGTGATGCCAGAACTATGTACAACATACGGTTAGGTGCCCTTTTCAGCATTTCTACTCATCTAAATAAGTAATTCAATGTGCCAGAGTCTTTCCTATCAAGTAGGAGAAGATGCACAATCTGGTGGAAGTGCCTTTCTCAAATTATTTGCAGTAAACAGTGTATACTTCCCCATCTGCATGCCTTCAGGCCTTACTTACTCATAAAAAAAAGTAAATGATTTCCCAGAATGCCCTGACAGAAGTATTCACCAGCAAAATATTTTCTAGGTGATTGATTTGCCACTGTGCTGTAAAATACATATGAACAGAAAGCCTTTTACTTAGGCTGAGATTGGCAGACACTCATTGAAAGCCTAAAGGAGGAAAACAACATCGTGACTTGAGATGTCCAAAAGGAATACAGAAATTTAAGGGAAGAGTGTGGCAAAAGACGCAATCGTTAAAAGAACAATGTGAGGAGAACCTAGAGCATAGAATATGATAGCAGAATGAATACAGCAACCCAGTTGCAGACTTTCCCAGATGTACCACTATACCTAACCCATGAGGGGGATATCCTACCACCCCCAAACCACCTACACCAAAAAAAGGTGTTTTGATCAAAGTCCTGTGGTGTAGGATGAATTCAAGGTTAAGAGTAAAGCTGCTTCCATTCACAGGCTGGCAGGTCCTGCCTCTTCCTACTTATAATTTGTAAATAGATGATGGTACTTCTGAGGAGCACCATTAGTACCCTTAAGGTAGGTTTTATCAAGGTTGGATTTACACTCAGCATATGCATTCTCTGAGTGCACACATATAAAACACCCTCCCACTCTCTCGGTCATTCTTTATCTCCCCCCAACACAAATACACTTATATATACACATCATTTTTAGTCTCTAATCAGCGGAATACAGCCATCTCTGACTTGGCATAAGGGCTACTCTTCCACGCCAGCAATATTGTACAGTGCATTTACAGGGGAAATAATTAGTAATTTCTACAGTTGGTTTCACTATTGGCAGCTGGCACTTTAATTACAGAGGCAAAATGCAAACAAAACACTTGTTTTTCAAGAGCGAGACCAAATAAGTGTTTTGTCCTGAGGGTTGATGAGGTTCACTCTTAAAAAAAAAAAAAAAAAAAAAAGTATTCAATTAGAACCATGGAGTGGAAATTCGGGGAGACAGAAATCAATTACCCCCAGTGGAACACAGCCAGGATGCTGTGTTTTATTTTATGACAGTTACAAGTGCCACAAAATCTTCAGTACCCACAGGTGGTCAAGATCTCTTGCTGTATCTCACTGAGAATTGACATCTGCAGAAGCAGTTCATCCTTGTTTCATGATCTGGTTTAGGAAAGCTTAACACCACCTATTTCTGTACCTGGTTCTCCATAGTACCAGGATTTTTTTTGCACACAGGCACAGCACCAGCCAAACAGCCCAGGTTTCTATCTTGGATTTCATCACCTTTACAAATAGACTTTTGCAGAACTCGTGAAACTAAGCTATACCTTCATTACCAGAAAAGTTGCAAAAATAACAGCACTTCCGCTTACCTCATAATTACATCCCATCCTCACTGCTTTCTTCTGAGTAGTTTACCACTCCTCTTTTCTTGCTAAACTCTCCAACCAGCAAAGTATCTCCAAGCAGATCTTCCTTTTCAAAAACCAGCCAGGTAGCTTGTGTTGTGCAGGTTCCTTACAGGTGTAGCCTGCAATCATAGCTGACCCTCATATCCTTGACCTCCTAATGCAAGGCAGATGGTTTACTTGTTGCCTTCCAGTTATTTCAATGACCTTCACAGTAATTGGCAGCTGAACAAAACTCACCTGTGCTCACCACTCACAGTATTAAAATTGTTTGTAAAAGACACACCCAAGTAACTTTTGGGGTTGTATAGGATTATATGCCTGGAAAATGCATCTGGAATGACTGAGGAATGGGAACTGTCATGACTTTTCTGATAGGGTTAATTTAAATGAGTACAGGCATAGCCCTGCCACCCTCCCTGGTTGATGTTAACTAGTCACTAACTCCTCTGAACCGTTTTAGCAGCAATATATTAGGGAATCTTAATTTAAGGGTGAAAATGAGGGATTTGATGAGGCCTTTTTGCCAGCACTCCCTATGGAAAGCATTTCAACCCCCTGTGAAAGTTTACCTTGGCTGTAGATAAATACTGTTTCCATCATCTTGAGAGATACTTCATTATTCCATTCATTTCAAGCGTGCAGGCAGGAAGAGTTAGAATACATTTGTGGTGCTGTCATTTGTGACCAAGTCAGTGGGTCAGCACTGTAGACATGTCAAACTGAACCATTTTTCCCTTGTCTTAGCTTTTTATGAATTGCAAAGCTGCAGATGAAAGTTTCCATTTAATTACCAGGCAAACTCTATGTGAAACCAGGACTATGTTCTGTACCTTGCAAAGCTCTTTGGAATAACATTTATTATGGTTTTAAATTCATAGAACATATTTTCTCTGGAGCAGTGTGACTGTAGTTGTGCTGGTCTAAAAAAAGGGTCTCAGCAACTGATCCAGTGGCTGCTTGTGGTTTGAAGTCTTTCATCAGTTGTCTTGAAACTGCAGGAATAGTGAGGTTCAGTCCTGACTGTCTGGAGGTTGGGAGAGGTTTTAATTAGAACCTAGGCCATGAGATGCTGGATGCTTGTGATTCCTTTCTAGTCTTGCCATTTGGAAGTGTCCAGTCTGAAATAATACTGACACAGCGATAAGAATAGTTCTTTTTCTTCTATTGTTGTTGTTATGATATGTTTGCCCTTACAATTAGTGGGTGTTTCTGGCTGTAGTTATGGCTGAACATCATTAAAAACAAGAAAAGACGAAACAACTCAGAAAAAACCCAGAGAACCAAGCAACCTCACAGTTTTCTCCTGACAGACCATCAGTCCAGATGAGAAAACATAAAGCAAAATAACACTTTCTGATGTAGCACATAAACCACCTGCCTGTGGTGCATCAGGATCTGGCATTTCCACAAGCTACCTCTCATTTTGACTATTTTAATAATTTAAAAGAAACTTTCCATGTGCCATTCAGAAAGCTGAATGGAGCCCCAGTGCCAGCTGAAGTCAGCGAAGAACTCAGCACTTCCAAAACTCTGGCAAAAGAAGAGGGGATTAATCTCTGCTCAGTCTAGATATCCCCGGTACAAAGTCAAGATCCGTTGGTCAGGGTTTTGTTATGGTCTGTGTAGAGAAAAAGTCTGAGATCACAGAATCAGAGAAACACAGAATATCAAGGATTAGAAGGGACCTTGAAAGATCATCCAGTCCAATCCCCTGCAGGAGCAGGAACACCCAGAGCAGGTCACACAGGAACGCGTCCAGGCAGGTTTTGAATGTCTCCAGAGAAGGAGGCTCCACCACCTCTCTGGGTAGCCTCTGCCAGGGCTCTGCCACCCTCACCATGAAGAAGTTCTTCCCCATATTTAAGTGGAACCTCTTGTGTTCCAGCTTGCACCCATTGCCCCTTGTCCTGTCATTGCCTGTCACTGAGAAGAGCCTCGTTCCATCCTCCTGACACTCACCCTTTCCATATTTAGTGACATTAATGAGGTCACCCCTCAGTATTCTCTTCTAGATATAGTTCATCTTACCTTGGGAATGATGAGTTAAACTGGTCACATGAGCCTTGATGTAGAGAATCCTGTCTTTTTGAAGTCATGACTAGGTAATATATCAATACCTGTGTCACAGACATGAAGGGGAGCAGAGAGACCACACTCAAAGTGGCTCCTGCTGGTTAATGTAAAAGTGATGTCAAGGAGTGCCCCCTAAAATCCCTGGAAAATCCACAGGCAAAAATTTCAATTTCTGAAGATTTGGGTTCAGGTGTGAGATGCCAAATTGTAACACAGCTGAGAGAATTAGGTACAGAATCTGCTCTCGTGGGCAGGTCTCTGGCGTGGTTACAGCAGTGGGACAGAATTACAGCTAGAATGAGTCTGGTTTCTGAGCAACCTCAATTATCTGTTAATGGCCCAGCATTACATGGTCAAATGTGCTCCAAATTAGTCTAACTCCCTCTCCTGTAATATAATCCAAGCTCATCTGATGTGGGACATTTACTGCAAGCAGAATAAATAGCACAAAATGCTGGAAATTTTTATTTGCCATCATTTTCCTAAACCCTTCAGGAACTGAAGTGACAGCTTTAGTGTCAAATGATCGAATGCTGCAGCAGTCAGAGGTTACAGATGGCCTTGTTAAAAACTCTCATAAAGGAGTCTATCAGCAACAGGCAAACATGAAAGAGAAAACACTTTCAAAACAAACACTTCAGAGGGTATACAGAATTAAAACAGAGAGTAGTTCAGCAAAGCTTTTCACAATCATCCATTAGTTATTCATTCAACTATTTTGATACAGAATCCTGTACATTCACTTTTGAAGCACGTGTGCTATTTGATGGCTGAGCCAGCCCCCTTGATGTAAACAGATCATAGCAGGGAAAATAAATGAGCAGCCCCTCAAAGGTGGCCCAGAGATAGAATGTGCTGTGTCGGTGATGGACAATTAGTCAGGGTTTGATCCTATTTTTCAAGCATTTACCATCAATGCCCTTCTGCTCTTGGGCTGTTTGCATTGTTTAACCTTCCCTCCCACGCGGGTCCGTGCTAACATGGTTTGGATGGGGAACAGTAAGCGAAAGACGTGAGCCTCCGGCTATACGAGACCTTTGGGCTTGGAAGAAAGTCCTGTCCACCCCCTCTAAGGTCAAAGAGATGACAGAGGCTTTCCCCTACTCTGGGTGCCAGCCTGGGGTGAGGAGGCAAAAGACCTTCAGCTGAAACGGCCACACAAGTTGCGTCAGCGAAATGCCACGTTCTTGCATCTCTCAAAGTCAGTTCCGATTGGACTTGGAAATGAAAAATACCAAGCCCAGATGCCAGACTCTCTCCCACATGTATCTCAGAAGAACACATTACTCCTAGGTCTGAGTGCAATCATACTCCTGAAAATCTGAGTGTTATTAGCACCAAATGGTGATTAAATCCATATAAATCTCTGAGGGTCTGGTAGGTTTCCCCTCATGTATAAATTTTCTTTTAGAAGCCAACAATTTTAAAAAAGATCAGAAACCATAAAAAGTAAGCTACAGCCTTAGATTTTCTTGTTTTAGGACTAGCTGCTTAAATGAAACAAGTCTTTTAAAAATTTAATAAAATATAGGTTAGTAAAATTAATGGCAAACTGGTCACATCTATTTACAAATCATTTCGATACTGAGAGTAATCCCAAGCTTTACTGTATCTTAATTTCCTCACTTGTCCTGTTTTTAATCATTTTCATGCTTTCATTTTTTTTAAAAAAAAGCATTCTTTCTGCTTTTTCTAGCTATATTAAATTGTATGTCTAATCAGTCTTAAAATGGGAAAGCTGTATTAATCTTGGTTGCCTTTCTCTTAGTGCTCAAGAGAGCCTAAAGCAGGGGAAAATGAAAGCAAGCTGTGGAGCCCAAACTTCACTTTTACAGAAATGTTGTTTAATTGTTCTCATTAAACATGCAAGATCTCATGAGTTGGCAAAGAGGGACTTAGATATAAAAGAGACACATTAAACATCAAAAAGCGGGAGGAAAATATTCAGGAACTGGAAGTTTCAGAAATTAGCAAAATTTACATGATATCAAGTGTACAGTAAAGACATTTAATTGAAGTTCCCCACAAAACCAATGAGCAATGAAAAGGAAAAAGAAAGACCCCCCAGTGTACAGGTTCTAGCTGTTGGGCTTTACTCCTTTAATTCTGTAAAAGTCTAGTGCAGTAAAACTCAATTTGTTCCACATTTGGTGTGCTAGCACTCCCCCTGATTATTTCATTCAATAAGATGTTAAATTGCCTTTACCAGCTTTTATGAGCTTTTTTTCTGGAACATCTAAAAAGAAGGCTGGCATCTTGTTAAAGACTTTATTCATTTAATAAGGCTTTTGTTTTCATCTAGTTTTGCTTTAACAAAGTCACTGTGTTTTCTTTCCTTTGAGCTGATCAGGAAATTCTACATACCCATCCAGTTTTAAAAGAGAAATGCCAGCAGCCAGACATTGACATATGTAAAACAGGGCAATGAACTGGATTATGTTTTAAGATGTAATCACAAACTGTAAGAAAATATTTTGCTTTTACTTGCAAAATAATCTGTGGGTGAGTGCTCACTCAAGCAGCCGGTCCCTGCTACGTCAAAGAACGTGTCTACATCAAATACCGAGGAGGAGCCCAGAGCCATTTTCCACAGGAGGTTCAGTGTGTGAACAAGCAGCAAATGAAGCCTCCTCCTCTGAGAAAGTTTCCTGCCTTTGTTCCTGGTGTTTTGGGGTTCAATACCTAGAACCATATTAAGCCATTAGATTTTAGGTGGCCGCTCCTGCTGAGCTCAGAAGGACACTAGAAGGAAGCTGGGATTCCTACTAAACCACTTTAAAAAGAAATAAAAATTCCCAATTTTAATTTCTCTTACCTTAGTAAAATAGTCCAGAGAGGAATTTTAAAGAGGTGCTAGTGCCACTGATTAAAAAAATATGTCTTCAGCGCTCTGAAACCAGTCTTTGTTCTTCAACAAGAAGCTTCAGTCTGTGCCCCCTTTTCCCACCCTTTCAAACCCCGTATCTCCTGGCAGCTTCTTCCTGAATGTGACCATCAATGCTGATAAATAGCCTTCTTCAGTCCTACAGTACATCCAAGTTTATAGCAATATTAACCCTGGACTATCTTCTGTGAACAATGGGGGGGGTTAAATGAATTAATGAGGTAGTTAAGATACTTATTTGAACTTACTTGCTTATTGATACTGCCTTGCTCTCAGCTGGTCAGGTTGGGATCATTTCATTCCCATATCTCAGAGTCACTCAGATTACATTCGTGCTTTGCCTCGTGTTTGTAAAACCACTGCCTCCAAAGTTTCTAACCACAACCTTGACCTTGAAGTTAAACTATCCATTACACAGATATTGTATCCATTTTTCCATTACAGAGATATTTTTCTTTGTCTCAACCCTGATTCTGTAATGGGTATTTAAACAACATAAACTTTGTATTTAGCTAAATTGTGTAGACAGTGATTATTGGCTAAAACGAGATTAACTCCCCGTTTCTGATGTAAATGCTTGCTGAGTTGCATTAAAGCACTCTTGTGCTTCAGCCAATAGGAAGGACTGGTATTTCTCTCAAAGGTAGAAATAAAATGGAAATAAAAGGGTAAGGAAACTCTCTCTGGTCAAATATTTATTAACCTTAGCATGTTAATATTCTCCAGAGATGTGAAATTGCCTTCTTTGGCCCAGGCAGCTACTTTTCCTTCACCTTCTAAGTCCTATTACAATTCATTGTCCGGGATTAGTGAACAGAAAAATGAGAATGCATATTTTAAATAGACATTTTACCAGTGAATGACAGGTATTTGTTGTCTTGCAGATCCGTTTACCGAGGACCTGATGATGAGGTATGAAATCTTGATGCTGCTGCTGAAGAAAGGTTTCTCTGCATTCTAACATGCCAGTTACAGGAAAAATACTACATATAAACAGGATTTAAAAGACTTGTGATGCCTGGGAACGATGCTAAATGCCAAATAAGTTGTTTCATTCTAAAGGAAGACTTCAGATCTTGTGTTTATAACACGGCTAATATTCTCATAGCAAACCTCTTTCAGCTGGAGCGAGTTTCACTTGGTTCTTGGACTCGGCTTCCCACTTCCCTGGGCTTTTGCCAAAGGAGGGCTCTGTCAGCTGGGGAGACAGTGACACCTAGTAACTGCTCGGCTAATTACAGCTGAGGTTTTTCCCAGGCTCTTTCCAGCCCGGGAGCTGCAGCGGTGAGAAATTCCTCATCCATGGCAGGATTTGCCTTCTCCACTACTGGTGTATTGCCTTGGATGGCTACTGGAGCCAGTGTTTGCAGGTGGATGGTCTCAAGAAACAGCAATGTACTTGCTTATGCCGACACACTCCTTGGAATATAAAATCATGCTTTGAATCAGACACTTGAATTAATTAATGATAGTGTCGTTTCTAGAGAGACCTCCATGCCTGCTTCCTACTTTATTATATGTTACCTCCCTTATGGCAGATGCGCCAGCAGTTCATTCCCCAGAAGAAAGACATCTGCTAGTTACCTTATTGAACAAACTAAATTTACTTCTTACCTGATATTTGAGAGTTAAATAACAATACAAATGCTATAGATTTGACAAACCCATCAAAAAGTGCGTTTTTCAGCTGTGTTATAAACAATAACCAAGGTAGCCTAAGAAAGCAGGACTTGGCAGTTTGTGCAAGATTTGCAACCAGTGACTTGAGAAGGTTTCCCACATATTAAAACTTAACACCAGCACAGTAAGAATTTCAAAATTCACATTTTTAGGGAAAAAAGATGCTGGGGCATTGGGCACTCGAGTGATTTCCACAGTGTTTAGAAGATGTTTGCGTGCCACAAGCAGACCAGACTCGCTGCCTTGCTATATTCTCCCACAGTAATTAAAACCTGAAGGCTATGTCAATTAATAAGTGTCTTTTGAATGCTGGGGAAGCTGCTGCATCCTCAGATGGGCAGCAACACCGAGTTCAGAAGGGATTGCACAGGTGCCTCAGAGCACAACAGCAGGCTAGCAGTGCAGATAATTGGCAATCAAAATAATTATCAGTGCTTGTTCTTTACTTCCAAGCTTAAGAGAAAGCAATGACATTTCATCTTGTTACGTTCAATTAGTATTTTCCTTGTTGATGAATAAAAGTATTCTAAAACACTCTTCTTTCTTCATTTACAGATCCTGACTGAGAAAACCAGATAAAACTCTCCTGACATCGGAATTCCACCAAGAAGCCTTTTTATCAAGAGCCCTTTTCATTGTTTTTATACCCCTACTTCTTCCCTACTTTAATTAAAGCCAAAACAAGTGTGTTTATGTCACGCAGCCCTTTTTGTAGTCCTGCTGATGTCTTTGAAAGTCCAAGCACTGCCTGCTAATTACTTTAAAAGACCACAGGTCAAGGTAACTAGTACTGAAGTCAACATGCCATTTCCATTGATTATGTCCTACAACTGCCTCACCTAATTGGAAACAGTTGGCTAGTAGGTTGCTTTTTTAACTGACCTCCTTTAACCTTTAAAAATCACAAGCTACGGAGATGCCTGTGGGTTTTGAGTCCCATATAATACTGACATTCTTTGCTTGTGAGGTTTCTCCTGATTAGAGCTCAAGCTTCTCAACTGACGTGACGCCGTGCAGAGCTTACAGCCAAAAGGGCCAGAGCGCGCTTCTACGTCTGTTGATTGAATGCACATGACAACAAACCACCAAGCGCACTGCCTTCACCATGAGGGGGATGAACCTTTGCTGAAGTTCTTGTATTTAATATTCTCTTTTAACAACCAGCAGGACCTGAAAAAAAGAGGCTCCTGCCTTTGTTTTAGAGGGGGGGAACGAAGGCAGAAGAAAAGCAGTTCCTTAGATCTTGACTTGAACGCTGACGTACAAAGACACCAGGCTGAATCCATGCAAAGCCACTAGAAAATACTGCTGCTGTTTG
Source organism: Nycticryphes semicollaris (assembly GCA_013400055.1). Classification (NCBI taxonomy): domain Eukaryota; kingdom Metazoa; phylum Chordata; class Aves; order Charadriiformes; family Rostratulidae; genus Nycticryphes; species Nycticryphes semicollaris. The sequence continues at coordinate 110,153 of VXBJ01001707.1, read as the reverse complement.
GAAGTGAAGATAGGAAGGAGCCTGAAGGCTTCACTGTACTGCACAGCAAGAAGTCTGGAGTATTTGTATCTCAGCAAAAAAATTGAATTCTCTGGTATGAATTTGCTGCATAAACTCTTTTAACCTATGCTCCAACTTGTACATGAACCTTCCAAATTGTCTGCTTAACACGTTTCCTAACTTCCCAATTCCAGATAAACTTGAAATCTATTACTTAATCAATTAGAATTCTCTTTACTCTGTGTGTGATGAGAGGGTATAATTTTGCTAGTTTTAAGGCACTTAATATCCCCTGTGCTGGTTGCTAACACTGTGCTGGTTATCATCTGCCACTGGAAACCAGATCTGCATGCGTGACTGTGCTCACTTGCCTCCAAGCTGGTCCTACACAGCATGAATTAGAAGGCAATTATTAAACATGAGCTACACATAATACAACCAGAAACTATCCTGAGTGAAGAGTACTTTGCGTATTTGTCATTATCCCTGAAAAAAGTACTTACTAAGCAAAAACTGTATTCACAGAACATTGCATTCCTTCTTATCCAGCAAAGATTAATAACTTCTGAGTCAGACTTAGGCCTGGATTCTGGGAATGAGGAAACAGAGATCTTGCGGTTACTCATTTTGCACAAACTGGTTCTTTTCAGAGTAGCGGTTTTTAACCATGGAATGAAATGAAAACAGCTGCTAACTGCAATCTGCTTCAAAAAGGCAGTGTCCTCTGGTCAGTCCATACACGTCGTGTGCATTCTGAGGAGCTCACACCCTGATAGAACAAGGGGGATGGGTTTTAAACTGAAAGAGAGGAGATGGAGATAAGATCTGGGGAAGAACTTCTTTGGTATGAGGGTGGTGAGAGCCTGACCCAGGTTGCCCAGAGAAGCTGTGGCTGCCCCATCCCTGGAGGGGTTCAAGGCCAGGTTGGAGGGGGCTTGGAGCCACCTGGTGTGGTGGGAAGTGTTCCCCCTCATCCCAGGGCTCCCCTCCCTCATCAAGAATCCCTCCCCAGCTTTCCTGGTGCCTCTTTTGGGACTGGAAGGGGCTCGAAGGTCTCCCTGGAGCCTTCTTTTCTCTGGGCTGAACACCTCCAACTCTCAGCCTGTCTCATAGCTGAAGTCCACCTCACAGCCCATGGCTAATCTCAAGAGTACCCCAGTTGCCTGCCTTGGAGGTGTTACCTTCCCTCTGTCTGGTACCCAAACAGTCAGGAGGGAAATTAAAGAGGATTACAATAATGAGGCTATTTCGTATCCTTCTCCAGATGAACCCAGCCTGAACCAGATCTCATGGAATTTTCTAATGACTCCCTTAAAATGAGTGTGCTCAATTCAAGTTCAGAAGAGCAGGCAAAAGGTGGAGACACTTCATCGCCAGGAAAAAAAGGGTTACTACAAACTGCTATTTTCTCCAAAGGCTGCATTTATTTTAAATTTAAAAATACGGAATAATAAGTGCATCCTGTGCTTCACTCTTTAAAATCAGCAGTGCAAATTTCACTGGGCTTCCTTTGAAGAGAGACCTCTGCACACCTGAATTCAGGTCAGGTCACCTGGAGAGTGTTTCAGCTCCAACAGGGGGACAACTCAGGTGTCCTTCCCCTTGCTGCTCCGTGGGGTCGCTCAGCTTGATTTCCACCGCTGCCTGCAATTAAACAGGGAGGCCCCTGCTGCCCCCCACCAGCTCCTCTCGCCTCTCAGGTGAAAAAAAGAGAAGAGGAATCCTCTGTTCCCCCAAAAGGCATCCTGAGAGCTTCTGCTCCACATGCCTGCCATCGAATGAAAGGGAAAACCCAACGGCCCCAGCAAACCCAAGGGGAAACCTCACTGAGACCCCATCTCTCCCAACCCCATTGGCGTGGTGGGGGAGCGAGGAAGATGCTGGGTCTGTCCCCCCCAGGGAAGGGAGTGGTGGGTGCAGGCAGCCACCCGCTAACGAAGGGATGGGGAAGCCCTGAAGCAGAGGGAGGTGAGAAAACAGCACCTGGATTGACACGGTGGGAGTGGGGGGAAGCCTCATGTGTGGACACGCTGCTGGGGGCTGCCCCCCATGCGGTGCCAGGGGGGAGGTCCCCAGCAGGACGCTGCTGACCTCGCTGCCAAAGGAGAAGTGCTCTTTGGTGCCACCAGGGTCGTGTCCACTGCTCACCGCACTGGTACGAGCTACGGGACAGAGCAGGCTTGGATCCCAGCCCCATCTCCCAGCCCTTGGTGAGAAACAGGAATGTCACTGCTTTTCCAAGGACTTTGCTCAACCTGACATCTCCCTCAAACTCAAGAGTCTCCCCCAAGTAAACGTCGCCTGTTCTCCGTCATCTTCTCCCTCCAGATGACGCTTCCAAACAACAACCAGCGGAGGGGAGCCCCCAAGCCCACAGGACACACAGCCAAGCAATGCCAGGAATTCATACAACACATTCCCCCGTACCCCAACCTGGGCAGCCTTTGAGCCTCCTCCGCTACAGATAAGTAGGTGTAATTTCAGTTTTATGTCCGTTACTCGTTAGGGACACGGGGAAAAGACAAGTTTGGGTTTTCCCAAATAAAAGAGAGGAAAAAACAAAAGGGGGAAGAAAATAGGTGGAGAAGGAAATTTTATTTCCAAGCTTCTAAAGGGATCTTACAAACCACAAAATTGACAGGGTCGTTGTAAGCAATTCTTCACATCATTCTAATGGTGATAGGAGATACCACTTAGCCATATATGCGTTTTTTCCATAATCCTGATCGCTGCCAACAGCTGACAAAACTCTTCTCGTACAAAACTCCCCCTCGACTGTACAGATTCCTTTTCTTGAAAGTAAAGAGGAACGAATGACAACAAACATCAATCAAGGAGAACAAATTTAAAAAAAAAAAACAAAGGAAAGAAAGAAAGAAAGAAAAGAAACTCTCTTAAACAAGGTGTTCCCAGGCAGGGCTGTGTGAAAGCCAGGCCTGATGCCTCCTGCACAGCATTGGGATCTCCTGCTGAAGCCCTGGCACTGCACCAGCACCTTTCCATGGCATGGGCTTTCCACTGGCACCAGTAACTCCCCACTGGACCAGCCGCCCCCCTCCCTGCTTCCCTCTGCCCACCTTGCCCAGGGTCTCACGCACTTCCCCCACCGAGCCCCAACCCTGCCTGGCTGCACCCCACAACCTCAGCACCCCCCCTTGCCCACCCCTTCCCACCAAGCCTAACCCTCAACCTTAAGTTTTGAGGACTTCCTAACAGCTCCGCTCCTCCAGGAGGAGTTAATCCAGGACCTCCATCCCCACCAGCAGCACAGCTTTCAGCTCAGCATCCCTCCCACTATTCCAAGCATCCCTGGGGCAGGGATGCCAGCACGCTCCAAGCTGGATGCTTGGTCCATCAACGCCTGCTGGGGGTGAGCAGGAATCCCCGCTCAACTTTTCAGGATCCGGCACCCACGTCAGAAAACCACGGGCCCGTGGACAAAACCAACAGCTGCAAACCAGAGAGGACCTCAGAAAATAAATGTGAAGAATGCCAAGAGAGAGAGAAATGGATCCGGGGCAGCTCCGCGCATTCCAGATTCTGGCTCCCCCTGAAATGTCGTGGCGGCTTTTGGACATTGCCGAAAAAGTAAACAAAACCCCAACGATCCCTCGTTCCCCCATCCCACCCACCCCCTAACAGTTTCTTAAACACTTAATGTCCAGCTTAAGTGAAATAACAGATTTTAAAATCCACACAGGTGACAGAAAGGAGAGTAACAAAAAATTAGCTAATTCTTGTTGTCATCACAACAATAACAACCCCAGCTTGAGCCTCGGAGGCAAGAGGGCAAAATGCAATGTCTGTGTGGGGGCTGTGCCACCCCGCTTCAGAGATCTAAGGGGCTCTTTGGGTCCCATTCCCAGCAGGGAACCCCCCCTGGGAGCCCAAACGTCTCTCGCTGTCTCCTCTGGCCCGGCCCTGGGGCTGCTGGAGGGGGATGATGGAGGATGGTTCAGCCCTGGGCTCCCCAGCTCCTTCCCACACAGCTCCAGAGCCAGGCAGGGGCTCAGCCCAGCTCCTCCTCTTCCTCCTCTACACCCTACACATAGAACAGGCAACCACAAACACCCCAGCCAGCTGTGTGAAAGAACGTATATATTCAGCACGCACTCAGTACAGTATAGCAAAAAAAGCTATCGTTTCCTTAAAAAAAACAAAACAAAACCCAAACCAACCAACCCAACAACCACCAAACTTTCAAAACAGCCATCAAAAGCTTCCAAGTCACTCCCCACCCTACAGCCCTGCCGCTCGTCCTTCTGGCCCCAACCCAACGAGGCAACCAGCGGCAAGTGACACCCCAGCCCGCTGCTGTCCCTGCCCGGCAAGGGACGGAGGGTGGCCCCGGTTCCCTGGCAGCGCCTCGTGCTGCGGCACCCAGCTCCTCCCGCGGAGCCCGGGGTGCCGAGGATGTCCCCGCCGGGGAGGGACCTGGCCAGCAGTTTGCTCCGGTGCCATCACGTGCAGTTATTTGAGAGGGGACACACACGCCAAAGTAACAGAAAATGGGGGGGGGCGGGTGGAGGGTGCGGGGGGGGAGCTCTGACTGCCAGCCCCGGGGAGGGGAATGCAGCCACAGCCTCACCCNNTCTGGATGCAGCCCTGGGAATGTGCCAGGGAGGAGAAAGGGGTCCCATCGCTGATGCTGGGGGAGAATCCACGTTTGGATCGCTGCAACGGCATCTCCGCTGCTTTTTGCCGGAGGTGGG
>VXBJ01001707.1:79344-105372 GCA_013400055.1 Nycticryphes semicollaris | reverse complement strand
CTGGCAGGGCCCTTGCCGTGGCACGCGGAGGGGAGGTAGATCAGCTTTAGAGACCTCTTGCCCAGGAGGATATCTTCTCGGACACCAGCTCAGTTCCTGTGGGGAACAAGCCCACTGCAGGGCCCTGNCAGGAAGGACCCCAGCTCCCTCCGCTCGCCCGCCTGGCCGGACCCCAACCCCAGTCCCTCTCCCTGCCCTGCTGCAACGGCCCCGCTGCCACCCCTGCCCCCTGCGCCGGCGTGTGTGATGCTCTCCATCCTCCCCCCTCCCCAGGTCCCCGTCCCCAGCATCCCCCCTGCCGTTAGTCCTGCTGCTCGTTCATCTCCATGTCCGACACCAGGATGTTCTTCTCGGCGGATTCGCTGGGGCTGGAGGTGGTGCGGCTGTAGCGGGCGCTCTCGAAGGCCCCCCGCTCCACGCTCCGCCGACGCTTGTACAGGTAGACGGCGACAGCCAGCACGGCGCACAGCACCAGCGTCGACACCACCACCACCACGATGGCCGTCATGTTCTCCGGCAGAGCTGCAGGGAGAGGAAAAAGGACGGTGAAAGGCAGCCTGACACCTCCTGTCGTCTCATCCTGGCAAAAGGGGTGCTTTGGCTGGTGGGTCTCCAGCTGGATGGTGGCTGTCAGGCAGGATGGGGCAGAACAGGACAGGAGTGGAGTCTGGTGTTTAGGGGACATTCTGCCCATGGCGGAGCTCACGGGGCTGGGCAATCTCTCTGGGTTGCTCCTGATGGGCGTGAACATCTGGCAGCTGCCTGGGCTGGATCTTGGAGATCCCACCAGCAGACGTGGCGTCTATCCCACAGCGTGGCTGGGCAACATGGGCAAGGGCAGGAGAGCCTGGCAAGGGGCTGGTCTGACATGCTTCACCATGAAGGCATGGCTCCTGCAGCTGGGGATTCCTAACCCAGAGCCAAAGTCACCTGGAAATTGGATTTTCCACCCGCAAGCACCATTTATTTGCTTAAATACAAGCTGGGCTGCAGCACGGTCCCCCTTCAACACCAGTTCCTGGTCCTGGTGCTGTGCCCAGGCCAATGGTGGCACTCACCTGCCCTGGAAAAGCTGCTCTCCTCCACTGCAACGACAACACAGACAGATGAGTGCACGGCCATGACACCCTCCCCTCTCCCCAGCACCGGCCCCACCAGCCCCATGTCATCTGCTGCTCCCAACACCCCACAACACAGACACTGGGTGATGCACAGCTATGGGGGTCCTCTGGTCCTGCCCCACCACCACCCCACCGGCCTCATCCTGCCCCAAGGTGCTGACCCAGCTACTGAGACATTCACAGCCCACCACTGAGCCCCAAGGGGACTTCCAGGTCTCCTTCCAGGCTCCTACAACATCCCTACAGTTTAACTGCCCAAAACGTGTGGCTGGTGCTACCAGCAGGACAGACCTCTGTCCTGCAGCACCCAGCTGGACTCCCAGCTCACCCCACATCAGCCCAGGCACCTCGGGGACCAGTAGGGGGGCCCTACCTCGGGGGATCTTGCAGATGACCCCCATGGTGACATTGGTGCAGGAGCCCAGGCGCCACACGCCATTGCTGCTCTGGATCCAGTAGCAGCTGTTCTGGCTGAGCATGCTGGGCCCTGTGTCATGCTGGCCCCAGTTGGAGTAGTTCACAGCAGTGTTGTCATGCCAAACCAAGGTCCCACCTGGGAAGTCGAATAATTAGATCTGGAGAAGCTGAAGGAAATGTCCCATTTTTGTCTCAGTTCAAAAAGCACGGGGACGTGTGATGGGGCAATGGGGAGAACCAGGGGCTGCAGGACACCTTCCTGAACCTGCAGGCTCCAGCCCTTTGGAGGAGGCCCTGGGTTTGAAAGCCACCACTCCCATCCCACCATGCTAGATGACACACACAGTACGCAGAGGATGGCCCGAGGCAGTGGGGCTCTTGGTCACACCATGGCATGAGCCCTCCACACCAGTGCCACCACCAAGGGCTTCCTCTGCTCACCATAGAGCTGGTGGGAATTCACAGTCTTGCCTTAGGAAAATAAAACCTTGTTCCTTCCTTTGTACCTTTGGGGTTGAAGGTCATGCCCAGCCAGGCACCCTTGGATGGGCCCTCATATGCTTGGAGGTGCTCCCACACAAAGACGTTCTCCATCTCATCCTGGATGGACAACACTGTGCCACCAACTGCGGAGGAAAAGAGCGTCAGGGCAGAGCTCAGAGGATGGAACTCAGGAGCAGCAGTGGCCGAGAGGACAAAGCTGAGAAATCACACACAAACCATGTGGGAACTGGGGAACCCCAACAGGTAACAGTAAGGAGACAACGGTTGACCAAGGCTGGACACAGGCGCAGGGACAGAGGTCCCATTCATGCATCTACAGGCATCCTGGGAACACCATCCTCCTCCATTTCCAAGGATGTGTCACCCCATCTCTGGCCATCACAGTGCCCCCTTGTACCTTTCTGGCACCTCCTCATGGCATCCTTCTGCCCCAGGGTGATCTCCATGTGGAAGGTGTAGCAATGGTCCCGGAAAGGGATCCAGGACGAGTCCTCCAGTGACTTGGGGCAGCTGCCGCTGTAGCTCCACTTGTGCGTGCGGGGGGCACCTGGGGAGCACATAGTGCATTGGGAGTGGGTGGGGGGAACGGGGTGTCAGGGTCCCACGGCACGTTGGGGCACCCAACCCTGCAGGAACCCGCACAGAGCTCCAGAAGACCCCCGATGGGATGCCATCTCTAACTCTTGGTTGCTCCCTACGTGGTCTGCCTCCAACCAAGCCCCCATGTCCCCCTTGGGGCAGAACCTGCTCGCAGCTGGCAGATGCCTCCCTGCAGCTTGCTGTCACAGCCGGCCGTGCGCCAGCTCCCGTCCACGTCCATGTAGGAGCAGCCAGCGACCTGCTGGGGCTCCCCGTCCTGCCAGTTGGTGTAGAAGACATTTTCCTCTGTCAACCACGAATAGCTCCGGCCTCCCTGGAGAAGCGAGGGAAGAAGAAGCTGGGGGGGCTGCTGTGACCCCTGGGGACCCCCTCCCCGGGCACCCGCCCCCTTCCCTCACCTCGTCGTTGGCCAAGCCGATCCAGAGCGGCGCCCGCAGGCTGCTGATGGCCTGGGTGAGGAAAGCTTGGCTGTAGGGGTCAGGAATGGTGGCCAGGGTGGCGTTGAGGGTCTCACAGAGCAGCAGCGCCTCGTGCCACCTGAGGGGTTTCTGCAGGATGCGGTAAGTGCTGTTGTGGTAAAAGAGGGTGCCGGTGGGCGAGGGGGGGTACGATGTCCGCGCGGGGCTCAGGGATGGGTCTGGGGGAGCAAAGAGACATGGTCAGAGGGCATGGAGGACACTTCTACATCCCAGAGGGTCACCCCTTCATCTGTCCCTCCACAAGCTGGGGTGTCCCTGGCAGGACTATGCATGGGGCATGGGCACCTGAGGACATCCTGGTGCTACTGGGGAGGGCGGAGAGGCCACATCCCCAGGGGTGACAAGCAGTGACACCCTGGTGCCATCCCCACCTTGGAGCTGTTGGATGCACATCCACAGCAGGATGCACATCCCTATGGAACACGCTGAGACGCACTGGTTTGGGGGTGGGCCATGTATTGCTGGGAGCCCCCAGAATCTCTCTCTCTCTCTCCCAGTACCCTGAGCTCCCCCGCAAGCTGAGCCCATCGCCCCAAATTCCCTGGCTGCAGCCCCACCACAGCATGGGGCGCTGGGGGGTTGGTGGCAGGTCCCCAGCGAGCAGCGGCTGGGCTGTCCCCGCCGTGTCCCCCCTACCTATGCTCCGCTGGCAGATGTAGCCATGCTTCTCCTCCAGGCAGCTCCGGTCGTCCCAGCGCCCTGTGAAGTGGGGGGGGGAGCCGTGCCACACCACCACGCAGTTGGTCTGCACAACCAAAGCCACAAGGTCAGCACTGCCCTTTGCCCCATCATCCCACTCCCTCGGGCACCCCCACTTCCAGAGACCCCCCACCCTGCAGGGCTGGATCCCGCTCTGCCCTTTGGAAAGCCATCCTGGCACGCTAAATCCTTCAATCCTCATGGTGGGACAGAGGGCTGAGACCTTCCCAGGGGATGGGGGATGCCTTGGGGGGGTCTCACTCACCGGTTTGTCACGGGGGCTGGAGGAGCTGCAGCCTGAGGGCTCGCCAGGTGCCCAGTTCACGTGCCGCAGAGGCTCACCCTCCACCCACTGGAACTCCCTCTGGGCATCGTGGAGGCCGATCCAGAGGTCAAAGGAGATATTGGGCAGCATGGATGTGATGAAAGCTGCAAGCAACGGGTGAGGTGCTGAGGGTCACCCCCCGGGCAGGTCCCCGGCCAGCAGGGCTGGTGGGAGCTGGAGGGGACCTACCCTGATCCAGGGGGCTGGCGATGGTGGCCAGGATGGCGCCCTGGTTCTCGCACGCCTGCTTCGCCTCCGGCCACTTCACTATCTCAGCTTTGTCATGGCCATTGAAACTGAAACACTGCACAGGCAGGGGCATGGGGTGGTCCAGGGGGTGCAGCCACCCCCCACCCCCACCCCAAGCCCTGCACCTTCCCCACTCACCCATCCTCTGCAGCCCCATTTTGCCCCAGTGGTCCTCTTCCCCCTTGCACCCGCATGCTGGATGCGCCCCCCGAACACTTCCTGCACCTCTCCCCCAGTATCCCTGTGCATGCATCCCCATCATTACCCCCTCCTGCATCCCTACCCCACAGCACACCTCTCTCCCAGCATCTCTGTGCATGCACCCCCAGCATTTCCCCCAAAACACATGCATGTGTTTCTCTCCACCCTGCCATGTCTCAGTCCCCCCCCGCCTCCTCCATGGGGCTGGTGGAAGGCCAGAAGGTGGCCGTCCCCACTCTGACCCCTCTCCATCCCACCGTACCTTGCTGAGGAAGGGAAACCAGCCATGGGGACAGCCCCCACTGGTAGGAGTGGGCAGTGGCGGGAGGGAAGGCTTCACCGCCGTCCCATTGCTCCGCTTGCAGATGTAGGGCAGCGCTGTCAGGCACTTCTGGTCCCCCCAGTCCTCTGCAGGGAGGGACAGGACAGGCATGACCCCCCCTGCCACACTGGGGTAGGGGTGTCTCCACTCAGCCTGCAGCCCTCAGCGCCCCCAGAAGCCCAGCACGACTGCGTCCAGCCCCTCACCTCTGCTGGCCGTCATGTACACACACTTCTTGTCCTTGTTGATGGGCCGGGGCTTGCCCGGTGCCCAGGAGACAAAGTTGAGGAGAGACCCATCGGACCACCTGGGAAAGGCACCCGAGGGAGCATGAGGGACCAGTTGCATGCCGTAACTGGGAGCATGCCCCACCACTGTCCTCTCTTGGGTAAGAAACTTCTCTCCCAGCATCCCAGAATGAGACCCCTGAGATGTAGGTGCTGAGAGCTGGGGACGGTGGCACGGGGACATGCAGGGATGTGGCAGCTTGGTCTCCAACTTACTTGAACCTCCCATCGTTCTCGTAGGTGTGCAGCCCAATCCACCAGTGCTGCTCCTGGCCCCTGGAGAACTGCACAGAGAGAGGACAGATCAGTGTCCCCTGCAAGGACTGGGTGTCCTTGGGGACAGCCATGGCCACCCTGGGCACAGGGACCGGGCAGCCCCCACTGCAGTTTGCACTGTGGCAAAAAACATCACCCTGCTGAACCCCAAAAAAGCCAGGCATCGGGACCTGCTGCCACCATGCAACACCCATCGTGAGCCCAGCAGAGCCAGGCTGTCCCCAGAAAACACTCCTCCAGCCAAGGATGGAGGAAGCCAGGCAGGGAGCAGCCCAAGGAGACAGCAGAGCTCAGGGAGGTCCCCGTCCCCATCCCCATCCCCTGGTACCTTCTTCAGGTTCTGTCCCAGGAAGCGCAGCTCAGCCTCGCCGTGCACCGACGCCAGCTCAGCCTGGAACCAGCTGCAGATGCGCTGTGCCTGCACCCACGTTGAGTGGTGCTCAAAGAACTTGTACTCAGCATCCTGGTACTTCACCCACTCTTTGCTGCCTGCAGGCAGGGACCGGTGTCACGCCGTGGCTGTGCCACCCCCTGACACAACCACCACCAGCATCCACCACCCTGTCCCTTGGTCCCCTGTGGGTTGTGCTGCTTTGCTTTTGCCCTTCTCCTGCAGGGAGAGGGTCAGCGTCCAGCTGAGAGGCCTGATTCTGCCAGGTACCCACAGCCACGCCACGCAGCGAGGGGCAGCAGGATGCCTGGGCTCCCCTCCCTTCTACAACAGGATCCATCCTCCTCCAGATAACGCCCCTCAGGGACTGTGACAGGGTGGCAGACACCCGGGGAGGATGGTCTACACCAAACGGGCACACAGCCCTGGCCAACGAACCTTGGGTTGTGACCTCCGGCTCCTTCACATCAGCACCTGGCGAAAGGGCAAGGACAGGCCATCAGTGGGACGCAGGGCTGAGGTGCTCCCACTGATGCTTGCCCTCAGGTTCCAAGGGCAAGATGCCCCCCTGAATTCCCCCAGGATGGGCAGCACCTCTCCCAGCTCCTGAATTAGGACTCACCCTTCCATGAAAGCTCAACCTTTGGAAGAAAGGGTCCCCCTGCACTCACCCCACCATCCCACAGCCCATCCTCCGTCAGGTTATTTAAAGCTGAAGGGTTCGGGGGACCTCTTTGCTGGGTACCTTTGGGCAGTTTGCAGATCCAGTCCAGCTGGGCTTCGCACTGCATCGGCATCCACTGCAGGGAGGCCAGGTCCAGCACTGCGCAGGTCCGGATGTCATCGTCATCATAGTTACTGCGGTCAAAGTTGTGGTAGAAAAACTGGGGGGGTCGAGAGAGACGGGCGCTGTTGGGCATTTCCACCAGCGCCGGATTTGCCCTCCCTCCCTGCACCCCAAATGCCAAGGGGATGCATATTGCTGCAATCCCTCCCCAGGACTCACCCCCATCCCGTCGCTCCACCGCCAGCTCCTGTCCCCTGCAGGGTCCCGCCGGTTCAGGCCGATCCAGAACCAGTGCTGCTCGTGGAGCTCCGGCTCCGATTCCCTGCAAGGAGCAAGGGAAAGGGTGAGAACACGACTCCCCCATCCAAACCAGAAGTTTGTATATTTATATAGAAATATACATTTATAATCAGGGCTTTTTTTGTTTGTTTTCAAAGCCTGCTGTCCCCACATCACCCAAAGGCAGGAGCTTGGGTAACGACACGTCAGCTCAGGGCTGAAGGAGTTTTAAACCCAAGCTCCATCCCCGAATTACACTGAATTTCCTGCGCTTCTTCCACTTTTGCTTCTCCCACACCCCCTCTTCAGTGCAGCCGCACCATCTGATGCCCCTTCTGCACACAAGTTTGTGCTCTGAGAGGCCCATCCACACCCTGCCCATCCATCCACGGGGAAGGTTGTGGGCTCATGCCAAGCATGCTCAGGCAGTGGGACACACACTGGCACAGCCAGCCCCTCACCCGAAAATCTTGTTGAGGGTGTTGGCGACAAAGTGCTCCTCCTCGTAGCTGCCCAGGCTGAGCAGCTGGGCCCCCAACTCCCGGCAAAACTCCTGCGCAGCGATCCACGTCTTCTTCTCTTGCAGTTTCTCAAAGTTGAACACCTGGGGAAGGAAGAACCGGCAGCAGAGAGGGCTCAGCACCAGGAGAGGAGCAGAGCATCGTCCGCATCCCAAGGGATGCTGCCACCACCCAGCCTGAACCAGGCTGGTGGGATCTGGACCGCCCTTTGGAAGCACCGAAATATGCTCCCTCACTCCCCCTGCACCAGTGGGGAGGCACGTGCACCCCCACAACAGCCAGGGCGAGCCCTCCCCCAGCACCCTTCACCTTGTAGCAGTGTCGGAGCTTGGAGTCGGAGCTCCATCCCGGGGGGCAGGCAGCGGTGAGGCTGGGCGTGGGGTAAGGACCGGGCAGCTCGGGGTTGACCGGGGTGCCCAGGTTCTGCCGGCAGATGTACTTGGCCTTGAAGGTGCTGCAGTTCTTCACCTCCCACAGCCCCATGGAGCTGCCGGTGGCCAGGGCCACGCAGCCGCCCTTGTTGTAACCTGGAACGCTCACGGGAGAGGGGAGGATGCCAGCCTTAGGGTCGGACTGTGCCGGGTGGAAGAGCCAGCACCCACCAAGCATAGAGGGGACATCCCCATCCCACCCACAGCTGCCCCCTTACCGGGCTGGTCGCGGTTCCAGTGGGTGTACATGACCTCGTCACCGCTCAGCCAGCGGAAAGCGCCCGTCTCGTTGATGTCTTGCAATGCTGTCCAGAAATACTCCCCATCCCAGCCGTAGATGAGGCTGCTGACATAGGCCTGCTCAAACCTGGAGGGATGGTGAGGGCAGGCGATGCTGAAATACTGAGCAGCCCGTGCCACCCCAGCCCACACACAGGCCATGAGCAAAGCCTGGCTGTCGGGTCACCCCCTTCCTTGGGGGACTCACTTTGGAGCAAACCCACCACAGCTGGTGTAACACTGACCTGTTGGTGATGGTGACCAGTGTAGAGCCGTAGTCAGAACACATCTTGCGGGCATCGCTGTAGGGGACGTGGTCCTCGCCCAGCCAGAAGCAGGAGGGGCTGTGCCACTTCCAGCCCTGGGGATGGGTGACAGGGGACATCCACCACCACTCACCCCAACCCTCCCCAGAAGGACAGAAGCAAACCCGGGGGGGCAAGAGCAATGTCCCGCGTCCCGTCCTGCAACCTCTGCCTTCTCCTGGGAGGTCTCCTGCCCCCGGCCACCCTGGCTCAACCCCTCTCAGCTTTGAGCTCTAACAAGCCCCTGGCCCCAGAGGACATGGCTGCAAGGAAAACAAACACCCGGGCGGCTTCAAAGCCAGGGAAATGGCTCTCCCTGCCAATGTCCAGCCTGGCCATGGAGAAGGGAGGGGAGCACAATTCTCCTCTATCCGCCCCGGGGCCAAATCCAGCTCCAGTCCCACCGCAGCCTGCTTTAATCCCCCGACTTGTTGATGTTGGAGCCTCTCCGGGGCCAGAGACACAATAGCGCCTGTTTTCTGCCAGAGAAGGGAGCGGGGCCGCCCCGGAGCTGGCAGCGGTGCAGGGAAGGATGTGGGGGCTCATCTGCAAGAGGGGACACACATATGATGGAAGAGTAAGCTGGGGTGGGAAGGGTGAAGGGGCTCAGCCAGGGAGGGAAGTGGCCACAGGCTCAGAGACCCTTTTAGCGAGGTAAGAAGCATCACTGGGGTTTCATCCCTGTCCAGCTGGAGGGACAGTGCCATCTGCAGTGTCATCAGCACGGTGGGGAGGGAAGCAGGACAGCAGTTTTGGGATAGGAAAATGACCCTGAACCCTGTTTTTACCCCCCAGTTTCCTGCTCCTGCAGCCTTTCATCAAAGTTAGCAAACCCAGGTATGGACCCACCTGCAGCCTCTGCATGGGCTGGGTCCCACTGGGAACAGCTTGGACACCCCTGAGCAGCTGGGGAAGGGGCACAGGACAGTGCAGGTCCCTGATGTCCCTAAGAGGGGTCCCCAGCCAGCCCTGGACCCTAGCAGCACTGAAACCATAGGGGTGCTCTCCCACACAATGAGCACCACAACAGACCCCTGTGATGCAAAAAATGGCCAGGATGGGTCCATTAACCCCAACTGCTGCCTCCAGTCCCTGATCCCAGTGTGTCCCCACATCCCTCTCTGGCTCTGCCTTCCCCATCACCCAAACCCCCACCCTGCATTGCTTCCTTCAAGGCTGTTCCAAAAGTAAAGGAATTTTGGAGAGGGGGAGAAAAAGCATCAAAGCCACCAAGAGAAACCAGTACAGTGGCTGGAAAGGACCGGAGCTGATCATCCTCCGAGCAAGATGCCACCTCTCCTCCCTCAACCTCTCTGCATCTGGGTGGCAAAGGGGTCCGCTGAGGATGAGGAGGGGGAAAAAGGATGGGAAAAGACCTTTCCTCCATTCATTTATCATTCCCAGTTTATTTCCCAGTGGGTGCATCTCTCTGCTGGGCACTCAGGGCCAGAGTAAGACTGTGGCTGGAGAGGCAGGAGGGAGTTAAATCTGCATGGGGACATCCCCTAAATCCTCGGGACTACTGCAGGGACAAGAACATGGGTGGCGGTGGCACATTGCCACCAAGTACCTCATCCCCAGCACCCACCAACACTGGGGCTCCTCCTGCTCCGGCTGGCAGCCCCCCGAGTCTGGCTGGGATGCCAGCTCACTCAGCTGCCCCTGCTACCCCCCAAGCTCTCACACAGCCAAGCGGCTGCTGGGGTTTGTCTGTGCTGCAATGGGGTAAAGACCTCGGAGGAGCCCAGCAGCACCTCTGGGAGCTGGCCCGGAGGAGCTGCTTGCTAGTCCGAGCACGAGCCGACTTGCTTTGAAATGCTGGGAGAGGTTCAAGAGCAGCGGCGATGCCAGGCTCACCGCTCGAAGACTTTGCAAAGAGGCACAAAAGTGACTCCCCAGCAAGCGTGGGAATGGGGCAGCCTCAGCCCTGCTTCGACAGCCGGGGAAACTGAGGCAGAGTGTGGTCTGGGTGAGAACCTGCCGATTTCATGGCGTTGTCCCCATAATGCCTGTATCCTGCCCAGAGAACGCAGCCTTGCCATCGCGGGGCCAGCAGCTGCCTCTGTCCTGCTGGGGTCCTGCACAGAGCAGCTTTGCTGCCAGGTTTTGGCACAGAGAGAGGCAAGTAGGGGAAAAAAAAAAATGAACATCCCTGCTGGCAAGCAAGCCAGCCCCAGGTGGAGGATCTTGGACAATGGAGACACGCGTTTTGTCCCAATTTCTTCCCGTGGCCTCATGCAACCATGGAACCAAAAGGCTGAGCAGCCCCAGGCACAGCCCTGCAGCTCTGCATGCTGCTCACCGAAGCTCCCTAAGGTGCTTTTGGGGGAGAGGTCCCCCACGACCCTGAAGCTCCAAGCATCAGGGAGAGCTAAGGAGCAGCCGGAGCCACCTCCCACCCCGAGTCCCCCTCACCTTTCGGCACCCGTGGTCATCCTCCTCCTTCTCCTGGCTCACCCGCCCGGGCTTTTTGCAGATGGAGGGCAGGGTCTGGTTGCAGGGGCTGTCATTCCACCTCCCTTCCTGCACAGTGGGGACAAGAGCAGGACTGAGCCCAGCTGCCAGCCTGGAGAACTCCTCAGCCCATCCATCCCCTTGTTGGACCCACAGACTCTCCTTCCCTACATCAAATCTCCACAGATACTGTGCTGGATCCCTCCCATCCCAACAGCCAGGTTGAGACGTGTTTGTCCCCAGCTGGAGATGCTCCCTGAGATACCCCTTTCCCGGCCATAAGGATGCTGCACTGCTCTCTGCAGAGGTACAGGATGAACCCCCCGCCCTGGACTCTCACCGGTCCCCAGATGGTCACACAGTCTTCCAGGCTGTCACGGAAGTTGTTAGGCTCAAAGGGGTGCCAGTAGGTGAACCTCACAGGCGTCCCATCTGACCACTCAAAGTTCATCTGCAGCTTGAGGTCATTCAGGCCAATCCAGAGCTCCTCCACGTCTGCCAAGACAGGAGGGTCAGGGGGTGAAATCCCATCTGCCTGAGTGAAACCTTGCAGAAACCCACCCGGTGACAGGAGACCCCCATGGCGGGTCTGCAGCTCTTCAAAGCATCTGCCAAAACCCCACGCAGGCACTGCAGGGCACAGCCTCTAACCCCAGCCCTGCCAGCAGGGGAGAGAGGACAGGGCAGGAGAGGGCAGGCAGGACAGGAGAGGGCAGGGCATCTCCTGCCCACAAGGACAGACCCACGGAAGGGGAAACATGGTGACATTTGCCAGCAGTTTTCAGAGAGGTGCTGGCAGCAGCAGAATGCTAAATTCCAGACCTGTAGGCTCAGGTGCAGCAAGCTACTGGTTTTCAACTCCCATCCCATCCTCATCTCCCCTGGTCTGGGACCACCAGCCATCCAGCTTCCACCCTCCTATGGCTCTGGCCTGCCTCGGCATTAACTCACTCCAGCCCCCAGCCCCTCCATGGTCCCCACTGAAGTCTGAGTGCCTCAATGTCCCCATGGTGGGTCTTGCTGCCAGGCTCTCCCCTCAGCAGGGACAGGACAGGGGCTCGTGGAAGTGTGTCATTTGGCCACAGGGGCTGCATTTTTATGGGAACAGCATAACCCAAGCTGAGAGTGACACTAATGAGGGATGGCAGAAGAGGGATCCAGATGATGGTGGCATGGGTGCTCCCCTGCACCACCATGCATGATTGCTCGGGCTGAAACTTCTCAAGTACCATCCCAGCTCCAACACATCCCAACATGGGAAACCTCAACCCGATTACACCTGGGTGAAGCCAGAACTTGAAAGAGAAACCTGGGATGCTGGAGGCAGGAGTTCCCCCTTCACTCGTGTCCCAGCAAGAGGTGCAGCCTCCTCCAGCAAGGCCGGCAGGACTTTTTTTTCCCATCTTTTTCTACATTAACCAACTGGGACTAGCGCCATCCCCAGCTGCAGCTGTATATTTTCTTGCCCAGCAGCACAGGCTCCCAGAAATGACTTTTACATTTGCTGGATGGAGGATGTGCCTGGAGCACAGGCTCCTCCAAGCAACACATCACCTCCCAGCCTGGGGTCTGCGCTCCCTTCTCAGCTGGGAATCAACTCCACAGCCTCCATCACACAGAACAGACCCCACACACAGAACAGACCTTTCCATAGACCCCACAATCAGACGGGAAGGGTGCTGGGGGCACACTGGGCTCCCCCGTACCTTGCTTGACCTGCTTGGTGACAAACTCCAGCTCAGAGAGGGTGTGGATGCTGACCAGGTCCCCCCCACTCCGCAGGCAGGTCTTCTTCGCCTCCTGCCAGCTCTTCTTCTCTCCCACCAGGCGGTAGCAGTTGGACTGGAAGGGCTGCCAGCTGGGCTCACAATCCACCTTCACCTCCGACCACGAGTCTGGCAGGACACAAGGCAGCCTGAGGGCTCCTGTCCTCCTCTCCTTGGCAGGGAGAGGACCACAGGCAGGGACCACAGTCCCACGAGGTGCTCAGGAGACCAAGCCAAAGCAACAGTGGGAAGGCTTACGGCCAAAAGGTAACGCAGAATGGCAAGGTGCAGGCAGTGGTGGCTTTAGAGCTCCGGGGACAAAACAAAATCCCTTTTTGCAGAGAGCACTCTGTCCCCTGGGGACCTCCTGCTCCTCTTGATTCCTCCTTCTGCTGGTTTTGGCTGGGACAGTTAATTTTGTTCATAGTAGCTACTCTGGGGCTATGTTTTGGATTTGTGCTGGGAACAGTGTTGATAACACAGGGATGTTTTGGTTACTGCGGAGCAGTGTTTGCACAGAGTCAAGGCCTTTTCGGCTCCTCACACCACCCCACCAGCGAGTGGGCTGGGAGGGGTGCGGTGGGAGGGTACAAGAAGCTGGGAAGGGGACACAGCTGGGGACAGCTGACCCCAACTGACCCATGCCATAGGATGTCAGGCTCAGTATATAAAGCTGAGGGAAGAAGGGAAGGTGGGGGGGGACAACATTCAGAGCGATGGGCATTTTGTCTTCCCAGGTCACTGTTAGGCGTGATGGAGCCTGGCTTCCCTGGGGATGGCTGAGCACCCGCCTGCCCACGGGAAGTGGGGAATTAATTCCTTCTTTTGCTTTGCTTGTCTGTGTGGCTTTTGCTTTACTTATTAACTGAATTTATCTCAACCCACGAGTTTTCTCACTTTTACTCTTCCGATTCTCTCCCCCATCCCACTAGGGGGGAGTGAGCAAGCAGCCAGGAGGGGCTTAGTTACCAGCTGGGGTTAAACCCAACACTCCCCTCCCACTAAATCTGTAATTGCTCCAGTGCTTCTCAGGGAATGCTCCTCAGGGAGGACCTTTTCCAAATCTAGGCAGCCCTGGGGAGCTGTACCAGGGCCTCCGCATGTCCGGGGCACCAGCAAGCTGGGGACACCATGGGCATCTCCACAGCCTGCTCTGTCCCCTGACCATTCCAGGATGGGACATGGCATTATCCATTCCCGATGCTGCTCCCTCTCCCCTCTCACCCGTCAGGAAGGGGTCAGCGGTGGCGTTGGGCTTCTTCTTGCAGACGTAGGGGAGGGCGATGCCGCAGTCGCGGTTCTGCCACCCGCCGGAGGACTCAGTGCGGATCACCCCACAGTTCTCCTCGCTGGGGTTGTCCGGCTGGTCTGGAAAGTGAGGTGGGGAGGGGACATGCTGCTGAGGAGCTGGGGCAGAGCCACCAACGCTGCCCACGCAGGCTGCAGCTCTCCCTGCTCCAACACCAGTAAAGACCTATTTATTTTGTTATTTCGCACGGTGAAGACATTATCCCACATGTCTGGGATTATTTATTGTACCTCAATGACCAAGGACCTGGAGCATCACTATTTTACCTACAAATACTGTATGGCAGTTTTGGGGGAGGGGAGGCATGAGGCATGACCAGAGCTGCCCCTGCCCTGAGCACGCCAGGGTTAGAGATGGGCACCTGCAGTTGGGGACCACTCCTTGTCCGTACTCCAGCACCAAGCTGGGATGCAACAACCCTCAATCCAGGTTATCCACAGGGCTACCAAGGGTCTGCAGAGGGACAATTCCCCCTCCAGCTCCACAGATATCCCAGGCTGCTCCACAGAGCCACAAGGCTCTCCATCCCCAGGCAGCAAGGAGACACCCCATAGCAGTCTGGGCCACTTCCCCCATCATGGGTCCATCTCCAGTGGTCACAGACTGTTGCCTAGCCCTCCCATCACCACTGTAATCCCCCCCAGCTCACCACTCTCCCAGTTGAGGTACTTGAGGGGCGAGTTGTCTGACCACTGCCAGCCTCCATTGATGTCCAGGTCATTGAGCCCAATCCAGAGCGTGGAGCTGTACCCGGTCAGCAGCCCTGGGACCAAAACAGCCACAGACGCAGGATCAGTCCCCCCAGCCCCAAATCAATCACTTGGGCCAGGCAGAGCAGCCTCACACTGGTGATGGCCATGGTGCCACCAGCTCCACCCTGGGTGAGGAGGATGGGTGCAGATCCAGGCTGCTCCACCCTGGGTGAGGAGGATGGGTGCAGATCCAGGCTGCTATCATCTCACCATTGATGTAGGTCTGCTCGTGGATCTCGGTGATGCTCAGCAGGTTGGCCCCTTGCTGCTCACAGCTATTCCAGGCTTCCCGCCACGACAGCGTCGACTGGAAGTTGAACTGGTAGCAACTGTTGGTGAGGTGGTCCTTGTCCCAGAAGGTCTCGCAGTCATTGCCTGTGGGGACAAGCACGGTGAGCATGCAACACAGCCCCATCCACACCTCCAAAAACCCCAAATAACCCCAAAAGACAAAGATAACAAGAAGCCAGTGGGGCTGTTCTAGCATCTCTGGCTGCTCATGGGAGGAGGGAGGGGCTAGGAGGGAAGGGGAGAGGCCAGAAAGCCCCCCAGGAGGGATGAACGCAGGGTTTCTGCTTTCCCCTATGGGAACACATCCCTCGCACTTACTCTTTATGGGGCAGAAGCCCCACCGCTCATCTTTGCCATAGTCCTGGGTGGTGGCACACCAGAGATGGCCGTCCTCCCGTCCTGTGCTGGTGCACTCGTGAAACCACTGGTTGTCGTACTTGAAGGGGATGGTGCAGGGCTTTCCGTGAGAGTTGCCCTGGATGGTGTAAATCTCTGTGGGGAGAGAGGAGCCCTTGCTTGAGGCTGCGTCTGTGGGGAGCTGGAGGGAGGTTTGGGGCGAGGGGTGCAGGCTGGCTCCATGGGCTGTCTCCTCCCTGGGGATGACCCCTGTTGCACCAGTTCTGCCTGGTTTTGCAGCCAAGCTCCCCAGGGAGGACCCAACTGCTGCAGCACCATGACCTCAGCTCGCATTTCGGAGCTGTTTTGGGTTATAGGGTAATACTAATGCCCAGGAAGGAGTTACCAGAGTATGGCACGGAGCACAGATCCTCCTCGGTGCCGTACGTCCTCCACTGTGAGCCACGTGCCTGGTCCCCCCTGTCTATGGAGGAATTGACCGGGCGGGCGCCGAGGTGCTGGGAGAGCTGCTCCCCGAGGCCCCGGCAGCTCCAGCGCATGTTGACAGACTCGCGGTCGCACTCGTAGGTGGCCAACGGGTGCAGCCCCGCCGTGGCGTTGCCCCCGTGCCACGACACCCCCAAGCACTGCATGGCCCCCACGTTGAAGAGGCGATTTCGTGAGACCCATTTCCACTGCTGGGCTGGGGCGCTGGCGTTGCAGCCCTTAGCCAGTCTCACCAGCGAGTCCTTCGTCTCCAGGCAGCCCTGTGCACCCGTGTTGTAGATGAGGAAGACTTTGGAGTCTGGGGAAAAACCACAGGGAAAGGGTTAAAGCATCACTGGGGGATCTGCAAGGGGAGAGGCCAGAACCCTGGCCCTGCGAGAGCATCCTGGCTCCCTTTCCATGAACAGCATATTTTGGGGTGCATCCTTGTGCAGGGCACCCAGCAGGCTGGGGACCACCGCTTCCCTGTGGAAATAACCTCGGGGTTTGCCCCAATGCCTGTCCTCGGGGTGACGGGCTCCGGGCAGGGTGACACGATGGGTGTTTGCACCAAGTGTGTGACATCCCTGCAAAGCACCAGTTAAGTGGCTTTTGGGCATCGGAGACAGCGCCAAGAGCTCGCCCGCTCTAACAGCATCACCAGAGCTTTTCAAAACAGAGTTCACATGGGCAGCACCCGGCTGCAGCATCCCGAGGCATCGTAACGAACCCCACAGGAGCCCACGCCGATGCCTTCGGCACTGTCCATCTGCTCCGGGTGGAGGAAAACAAGAGCCGGGAACCAGAGAGAGCATCCATCACTTTTATGTGTATTTGGGGACCCGTTAAAAACATTTTGCGGAGCAAACAAGAACTTGGGGGGAAGGTCTCCCATCGCGTGAACAGGGTGTGAATGGAAAACGCCTGCACGCAGCCGTGGCTCCCGCAGGCACGGCCCCAGCAAACACGAAACGTTGCTTCAGGACCCTCCAAAATCCCAGCCCAGGGTGCTGGGAGGTGGGAGCGGAGCGAGGGGAATCGTTGCCAGCGGATAAAGCCCTAGCGCAGCTGCGGAAAGGAGAAAGGCTGATCTCAACCCCAGCTCCACGCACCTCCCACGGTCCTGCCCAGCGCCACAGCCCAACCCCACATCCCTACGGCAATTCCCCGACCCCCAGCATCACCCCAGCATGGGAATCCACCTCAAAACCTGTATAAACCAGTGAAGCCAGGGACATCGCACTGGGACACCTTGCTCCAGCTGACGTGTCATTTTTAAAAGATACTTTATTTCTGCAAATGCTTCTTTCTAAGCTAAAAACCCACCCCTGGGGCTTCAAGCAGCTGCTTCTTGCCCCAGCAAAAAAAGCTGCCCAAAGCAGCACATCAACGAGATTATTTTTGTTGATTTTTTTTTGTTGTTGTTGTTTTAAAAGCAACGTTTATTTTTATTTTTTTTTTCCACCACAAGCATTCACCAGAAGTGAAAGCAAACTCACGGGCCCCGCTATATTTAGCTTTGGTTTGCTTTGGGTTTTTGCCATTGTATGGAATTTTTTGGGCTGAAAAGGTTTTCATTTCCTATTCCTCCCCCCCACCCCAACCCTCATGCTGCCCCAGCTCTGTTGTTACAGGCAGCTCCAGCACATTCGAGCAACAAACATCTCAGCTCAGCGAACTTTCCTGACTTGTCCCTGGAAGGGAAAGAGAATCTGAGGAAGGAGGACACCCCCATTTCATTTCAGAGCTTCAGCAGCAACCCAGCTACAGGAAAGAAATGATGGCAAAGACCCATTCCCCAGCTGAGATGACATCAGCGATGACTTCAAATAAACAAAAGCAAAGCCCGTCCGCATGGCGACCTCCTGGGAGCAGACTCTGTGCACGTGCCACAGAAAAAGGCAGCCATTGGAAGAAGAAATGTTTGATTTCTCAGAAAATATTTTTCGAATCACGGCAAGTGAAAAAAATAGGCAAAAATTCAGACGGGGCCGATGTTGGCTGGCTGAAGCTCAGGTCCCTTAAACTGGTGCTGGGCTTTCCCCAACCAGAGCTGGCTTGATCCTGACCTGGACCTGGAGAACAGCTCGTTCCCCCACCAAATACCCATCTCATGTGCCAGCACCATCGCCCTCCTCTTCCCACATGCAACGAGGGCTGGTGCGACCCATCACCAGCACCGAGGACTCTGGTGGGCGGGATGGGATGCAGGTGTTTAAGCCCTTTTGGAGTGATGCAGCATCGGTGCTGCGACCCACTGGACCCAAGTAGCAGCGCTCGGGCAGGATGAGTCCTCCCTGGGTCACAGGCTGTGCCACAGGGAGCCAAACACTGGCACTTGGGTACCGGGGATATTAAACCCACTGTACTGCGAGCACCACTGTGGCCGTTAGCAGCAGGGGTCAGCAACAGGACGCCTTTCTCTGCTTATCTGCTAACCCAGCTCTGTGAAAAAATTAACAGCCTGTCAGAAAAGCCCTGGAACCAGCGCCAGGAGCGGGTGTCAGGGTGCTGAGCACCGCATCGGGGCTGCGCAGCACCGGGCGAGGGCGATGCTCGGCAGCAGCCACAGTGCTCGGAGGAAGCTGCGTCCAGACTGGAGAGGGCAGCCCCGGGGCTGGAAAAGCACAAGATATCATTTTATTCTAAAAAGAGAAGAGGTTGGAGGTAGGAAATTATAGGGTAAGGGTTTTGGGCTGCCCCCGCGCCCTGCAAGCAGCTCAGCCCGTGGCCTCTTTGCTTGAAGCAGGCAGAAGAGGGCATCGAATGCGTCCCTCCTGGTCCCTGCTGAGTTCTGGAGGAAAGGGAAAGCTTTACCACCAGCTCAGCACTCATGCCTCCCCAGAGCTTCCACCTTCTCCCCTCGCACTGCTGGTGGGGAGCTGGAGCCGGGGGAGGACAACCAACATGAGCTCAACATAAGTCAGCAAAAGTACCTTCTGCACGTCATCCAAAACACACTTTTCTTCACTTATTTCAGGGAATTCAAGCTGACTTGACACCCCATTGGTGTCCACGGCACTGGCAGCAGTGCTTGGTCAGGCCCCTGATGCACTGAAAAGGGCTACCAGCCTTCCTGACCCCAAGACCCCAGCACGGCCGAGCCCAATGGGCTATGGAGGAAATGGCTCCCCTGGGCACTGACAGTCTTTTTTTTGTGTGGTGCCCCTTGCTTCTGCCAAATCCATGTTCCTCCCAACCATTTCCCAGCCACTGCTTGTGGAGAAACCTCTGAAACGTGGCCACAGAGGCCACTGTGCACCAGCCTGGCCGCAGCTGGCCCCAGCTCCACCAATGATGCTCAGCACCGAAACCAAGTGCCCAAGTGAACCCTTCCTCTTCCCACTTGGCTGCTGATGAATGGGATGGATGCAAAATTGGATGGGATGGGGCCAGACGAAACCCTTCTCCCAGCCTGGTATCCCACAGAGCAAACCCAACCCTTGCAGGAGGCAGCTCCAGAGGAGCATCCTAGCAGGACCAGGAAAGTCCCCATCCCTTCTAGGACCACCCTGTCCTACACTGCCCACTACAGCCACGGTACAGCAACAGGTGACTCCTTTCAGAGATGCTCCTTAGGTTTTTCCACCCACTTGCAGACCCGAAACCCTACTGGGAGAGCTTCCCAACCTCCCTCCGGCTACGAAAACCCAACCATGGCAACCACTGGCAAGTTGCCTCCACCCTGGAGGCAGATGGCCTCCACCAGTGGCAGATTGCCTCCACCCTGCCCCAAAGTGGAGCTGCCTACACACCCCGTGCCTCTCCCTCCTGCATCCTACATCTTCCACGCAGGGCCATCTCAGAGCAGCTCTGCTCCATCACGTCCTACTCCATCACATCCTCCTCCTCTTCTACGGAGGAACTGTTGAAAGCAAAGTGAAAACCCACGCTTTCAGGGAGGACGCTGTCTTGTCCCAGCCACGCAGACAACTGGATGCTGCCTCCAGCTTACTGGTATGAGCATGGAAACCAGCTGGTGCTGCAAAGCAACATGATGGTGGGATCGGTGAGGAGCTAGGGCTGTGAGAGAGACCTTTGGGACTGCTCTCAAAGGGACTTTTTACACCCTGTGCCTGGCTCCAGGTTCTCTTTTCTTTTTTTTTTTTTTCTCTTTTTCTCAATTAAAAAAAGCAAGGTTTTAGCCAAAGGGAAACCGAAGGGAACTCAGCTCAACGCTCCCCACAACACTTTACCACCCCAGAGCAAATAGGGAAAGATTTGCAACCTACAATTTTGGGGAACGTGGGCAGCACCGGATGAGAGAGGCAACAACTGCGAGGCTCCAAGGGACAGAGGTGGCTGTCAGTGGTGGCAGACATAGAAAGCATGACATGGACCAGTGTCCTCGGCACCACCCTGCCCTGAGCATGTCCCAGCCTGGCCACCCACACCAGGACACCCTGTCACCCTCCCATCACCAGCAACAAATGCAGGGAGTAAATTTAAGAGAGGACTGAAGCTACGGGCGGGGAGGTGGTTTGCTCCAAACCACCCAGCAGAGCACATCCTCCAAACCCGGCGTGGTGCCCCAGCCACAGCAGCAAACTGGGCTGTACTGGGGCTCCAACACCCAGGAGCTCCTCAGTAGCCACAGACCCCTGTGCAAGGAAAGCAAACCTGATAATGAACGCTTTTATTCAGATTTGTGAGCCTGGGCAAAAGCTTTATCCATAACATCCTGCAAGAAGAAATCCCTCCTTCATTCACATGGTGCATCAAGAAACTTCCTTTCAGCCCAACCCTCCCAGTTTCCCTTACTCTCATCCACTAGAAAACTGGGCACTGCAGCCCCAAGCCACCTACCCCAAAACACTGCCTTCTGAGCCCGTTATTGCTGCTTGAGGGCAAGCAGTGCCTCCAAAAAACACACCAAAACCCCCACCATAGCAATGGAGAAAAAGCTGTGGGAAGCAGCAGCTCATTTACAATGACCAAGGTGGGGACGCCCCAGGCTCAGGGACAAACATCAGCAAGAGTGAAGCAAAAATCCCTAGAATTAAAAAACCAAACCAACAGAAAAAATAACCTAAAAGTATTGCTCATTGAGTAATGGAAGGTTTTATCAGATAGAGCAAGGCTCTGCCAGGAGCACCCCTGCAGGAGAGGAGAAAACTGCCAGGATGGGGACAGACCTAGTCCAAAAATTCACCCTCTGGGGACATTTGGGAGCACAGGACCCCAGGGCTGCACCCCAGCACCGTGCTTGGCCAGTTCCTCTGCGCCTGGCTGCAGCAAGGGCACAGAAAAACCCCAGCTCCATCTTCAATTCTTCCTGGAAAGAAGCTCCCAGTACAGGCCAGCGTCACCACCACTGGCATCCCCACCCCCAGCAGTCAGTCCAGGCGTGGCCAATGCCACCCCCGAGGTCTTAGGGAGGAGAAGAGCAAAAGCTTGGCCACGGCCACAAAGAGCAGTGATTTTTGGCCCGAGGAAGGAGACTGTGTGTCCCTCCAAGGCCTGGGAAAGGGACACGGTGATAGGAAAAGCAGCAGCTTGTACCCGTGGGAGCTCCCGACAGCAGAGCCGGAGCATCCCTGCTGCCATGGATCACCGGGTGCAAGAGCAGCCCCTGCCCACGGGGAGGGCATCGCTGCTCTGCCTCCCTGCCAAGCTGCTTTTGAGCAGCGATAAACTCTACGCAAGCCCTTAAAGAGGAACTTCAAATTTAAAAAAAAAACAAACAAACAAATAATAAAATAAATAAATAAAGGGGAAGGAGATGCAGACGGCATGGTCATGGCAGGCATGCCATGAGCTTCTGGGTCAGTAGGGGGCACCGACACCACTCCCATCTGCTCCAGAACTAATGGCAGACACCGACCCCCCCCCTCACCTCTGATGCTCCTAAATTAGTGGCTTGCATCAAACCAGTGATGCTGCCCAACATCCTGCAGGCTCGTCCCAGCCCAGCACATCCCCAGGGCTCAGCTGAGACCAGACTTGGCCAAAAGCAGCTCTGGGCACTCCAAGCCAAGCTCCAAAATAAAAGAGGGGGGCTGTTTTGTTTTTTAAAAACAAGCCTCAGGGAAGAAGGAGCAGATCTCGTGTTACAGGGAAGAAAGCGACGCTTGGTTTGAGGGTAAGAAGCAGCAGGACCTGCACTTGGAGCTGAGAGACTCCTCTTGGCTCGCCCAGCGGCGCAGGGAAGCTGCTGTTTATACGGTGGGAGCCGTGCGAGATGAGCTCCTTACTTGGCTGTGATTGTGAAGGCTACCTACCACCCTGCTTACTCTCTGCTGCCTCGCAAAGATCTTGGATGGGTTCCACCTACCGCGTTTCAGCTCCTCTGCAGACATGAGTAACTCGCTTCTCCCTGCACCCTGTCTGGGATGCAGATGAATAAAGGTCCAGCTGTTTTCCAGGGGGGATACTTGCCCGTGGGCAGCCCAAGTGACTCACCTAAAGCCATGGCAGGGGACAAGGGGGCCAGGAGCCCCAGCATCCACGCTCCGTTACCCAGGAAAGGATGGAAGGATGTAGATCTTCCCAAAATTTCCCCTGGACCCTCTCCAGGCTCCAGCCCTGCAGTGGCTGCACACATCCAAAGGTGGAAATCCCAGGTTTGATGACTCCTTGGGAATGCAGGGAGAGGATGGCAGTCCCATCCATCTAATGGGCTCCAGCCAGGATGGAGGAGGGTGATAGACCCACCAAGAGCACAGCCAGGAACGGGGCTCCCCCCAACCAGATGATCCCTCCTGGGACATGGTGTCAGGCTCACCACGAATGTCTTGTCCCACATAAGTCTTCTCACCCAGCCACAAAATCTTGGCACCCATTTGTCTCTGATTTGCTTGCCCTGAAGCATCTCCCACCACTAGCAAATCCGTGGCCATGTCCAGGGGTGTGATGTGACACGCGGGACAGCCCCAACATTTGTCCCCACAGACATAGTTTCAGCCCAGCTGGCTGAAAACCAAATTTTTCAACACTAGTAAAGAAAATCCCCAGAAAAAGTAGTAAAAAAACATGTAAGATCCAGAAAATTCTCCTCCCTTGTTTCTCCAGCACAAGTGCCACCATCAGTGGCTCCAAATAGGGGATCCTTTTTCACCAAGACCAAGCACATTTGCACAGCAAGGATCAACCCCCCAGCATCCCAAAGCTTTTTATTTTTTATTTTTTTTTAATTAAAATTATGTTTAACACAAAACTTCTGACTGGGTTCTCTCTGCCTCGTGCCCACCCTTCAAGGGTAAGACCAGGGTAAATGGGGGAGAGCCCAAAGTTGATGTGACTGGATTCAGGCAAAAGAAAGGGCTCAATCTCCTCATTTCAGGTCTCAGCAGTATCCTGCAAACGCGCTGTTTTACACGGAAAATCCAATTCACATCCCTGTTTCAACAGCATGAGGTGCAGTATACGACCGAGCCCTCATCAGGACAGGGGTGGAAGGGAGCATCATGCTTGAAAAATGCCCCGTGCCCCCTACAAACACCCAAACCTTTGCTCCCCCGCTAAAGAATACTCCCAAGAACTTGCAAGTCAGTCCACTGATCATTTTCTAATCCTTAATTAATTAAAGATGGGTCCTTTAAGGAAGAGAGCATCTGTGTGGGTCTCTTTCGGGCTGTGAGTAATCCTAAGAATGAGAAAAATGTCGATGCTGTGCGGTCTCGGCACAGTTCAGATTAATTAGAATCCTGCTCCTCGGCTGCACGTGAGGAACAAAATTTTACCAATCGCTTAAACAGCCCTTCGAAGAAATGGCTGGGTCAGGATGAGCTCGAGGGGGCTGTGAGGAGTACGGCCACAGCTCCCGCTCCCACTGGAGAACCGACCGCGCCGCATGGAGCCGAGCAGAGGGACACACACACGGGAGAGCAGCAGCAGGACCTCCAGCAGAGCTGCCAACGGGGGCAACAGCCCTTCTCCGAGCACCCACTGGGGCACCACAGCCAGAGCCTCCCACTACGGATTTACCAGTAAAAAGGTAAAAGAGGAGTTAGCAGACAGCAGTTGTACCCTCTCTGCAGCCATTTGCTTCGATTCTGGGGCAAAAAAAAAAAAATAGTTTCCCTGGACAATATTTAAGGAGGAGGGAAGGCAGGAGCATGGGGGGAAAGGTGCAACACCCCCCCCTAGAAATAAAGTGGAAGACAGAAACCCACAGTGTGGCTCTAACCATCACCAGGATCTCTCTCGTCCAGGAAAGGTGTCCCAGGGCAGCGTCTCCACCTAGGAAACCTCCTGGGGTGACCCACACCACCCTGGGTGGCTTCGGGGCACGGGGACAGTTTTGATACCGATGACTACATCCCTTTTGCTTTTCATTCCTGTAATTCTTGCGCAAGCGGCCACCCCTCACCCCCTGTCCTGCCTAGCTGGCTGCTGAGCGTGCCGGGTCCCCCGGCTGTCCCCTGCGCCCTGCCAGGCACGCAGCCACCTCTGCTTTTAAGCCACAAAGCTGACACCTCCATTCCCCTTCTCCTGCTCCCAAATAACCCAAGGAGGAGCGAGCTGTAATTTCTCAGAGCTGCGTTCGCCACACAACAAGCTGTTTCCATTGCAAAGAGGAAAAAAAAACGGATCAGGAGCTTCAGGCAAAGGCTGCTCTGGTTTTTTTTAGGGGCTGTAAATTCTTCCCTGGGTCTCCTTCGCCCCCTCCCCTTGCTGCAAAGCCGAGGCCCTTGGTCCCGCACAGGGCACCAAACGGGTGCAGAAGCTGATCCAAGGCACCAGTAGCACCCCATCCCCGCACTGGCATGGGGACGTCATCCCTCCTGCAGCCATGGTGGGATAGGAGCTGCTGCCTCAGTTTCCCCAGGGCAGGAGTGCAGGTGCTCGAGCCACGCTGCAGAGACGGGGGAGCTGGCAGTGACACCCCACCGAGGAGCCACAAACCTCCTGCCAAAAGCCAGGCTCCAGCTTCCCAGCTCTACCGGGGGCGAGGATTTGGCAGGAACCCCTCCAGGAAGTGTCGGCTCCCCGGGGAACCCAATGCTGTCTGCCGGGTGAGGCCCTGCCGAGAGCATCCCTGCAAAGGGCTCTCACTCAAGGGACACCGTGATCCCAAAATCCCTGCGAGGGTCCCTTCCAAGCAGTAAAGCCAGCCTGGTGCTGGGGGACCTCAGATGTTCACCATCCTACATCCCCTTCCCCCACTGGGTCCAAGCCGAGGCGATGTGGGCGAGAGCAGTGGAAAAATGGGGATGGGGGGCAACGGGACTGAAGGTGTCTGTGCCCACGGGCCAGGGGGACACTCAGGAGGAGCAGCGCGGCACTGTGGGCCCGAGGCAGCTCAAAGCCGCCTTGTTCCTCGCCCTGCCCCGGCACGGGGTCGGCTGCCACCGCGCTCCTGCTGGCACAGAGGAGCCTCTGTCCTCCAGCTCACGACGCTCGCCAGACCCGCACCCCACCGACATTTTTCAGGGCAAACCAGCCAGAATCGGTGCTTACAGGTAGCTAACCCCTGCTGAAATCAAGTAACCCCCTTTAAAAGCCACAAAAGGAGGAATTCAGGGCCCTCAAGGAAATTATGGGGAGGTTTTAAGAGGAATTCAGCTGCGGAGAGTTGGAGGTTCAGCCAAGATGTCTCCAACCAGCAGCTGAGATGTCCCCAACCAGCAGCAAACCCCGGCACTGCTCTCCTGGATGTCCCGGGGTACAGGGGTCTCCTTCCCCATCGCCTCCTCCTTTCTCCATCTCTCAGACAAGCAGTTTATCCCGGGCGTGTGCCTCCGATCCCAGGCTGGATCCCTTGCTTGGGACCATCGCCCAACACCGTCACCACAAAGCGATGGCAACCCTGGGTTTGCCCCTCGCGATGCTCAGCCCCGGGCAGCTGCTGGGCCAGGGGAAGAGGGGAATATGAGGGGCAAAGGGGGGGGAGCTGTGCCTTCCCATGCTGCCATTGCCAAATCTGCTTTGGATTTGCTAACGTCCTTTAAGAAAATAGACCAAGGGTTTTTACGGGTGTTCTTGTTTAGGAAAAAAGAGTAGTCAATTTGGCTCTTTTTTTAAAAAAAAAAAAAAAAGTTCTCTCAATAGGGACAAATTAATCCAAGGAAGCAACAAAAGCAGTTCCTCGCTTCTGTGCGAGACTGTCCTGGAGTAAAAAGTGTCTCAAATGGCAATTCCAGGGACTGTCCCGAGGAGCCTCAGGCGTCTGGCACATGGTGCCTTTAGAGAGTTTTAAAAAACAAAACAAAACAAAAA
>VXBJ01001707.1:25907-78360 GCA_013400055.1 Nycticryphes semicollaris | reverse complement strand
AAGCGTGCCGGCCTCAGACACTGCGTCAGCGGGAGCCGCGCTGCCCTCGCCGGTGGGCCCGGCCGAAAGAGCGGGGAGGCGGGGGCTGAGGCCGGCCGGGGGCTCTGCAGAGGGGGAGGCGACGCCCCCCAGGTCCGGGGAGGGGTCCCCGTCCCGCTGCGCAGCGCCCGGGGCAAGCACTGCTGGGGTGCGGTGGGATTTGGGGAGACGGTGGGGGTTGGCGGTGAAGGTGGGTTTGGGCGGTAATGAGGGGGTTGGGGTGATGGTTGGGGCTTGGTGGTGAAGATGGGGTTCGGGTTGATGGTGGGGTTTGGGAATGGAGGAGAGGTTTGGGGGTGATGGTGGGGTCTAGGGGTGAAGCAGAAGCTGTGCAGGATGGCCAGCACAACCCTGCAAACCCCCATGGAGGGCTGGCTCCCCAACTCAGAAGCCACACAGCACCCCCCCCTGCACCCCAGGTGGCCCTCATGCCCCCGAGGGTGTGTGGGAGATGCCCATGGTGCCACTAACCCTATTGGGTCTTGTTTGAGCCTGAGCAAGCACTTTCTTCTGTGGCCCAGGACCTCAGCATGGGAGGTCCCACCAGCACCTCCACCTCTTCTCCAGGTTGAAGAGTCTCAGCTCTCTCAGCCTTTCCTCACCAGGGAGATGCTCCAATCCCTCCATCATCTTCATCGCCCTACGGTGGACTCTCTCCAGCAACTCCCTGTCTCTTGAACTGGGGAGCCCAGAACTGGAGGCAGGATTCATTCCAGTTGTGGCCTCCCCAGTGCCGAGCAGAGGGGGAGAATGACCTCCCTCCACCCGCTGTCCACACTTCTCCACGCAGCCCAGGATTCCATTGGCCTCTTGGCCACCAGGTCACATTGCTGGCTCACACATGGATAGTTTACTGTCTAACAGGATCTCCAGATCCTCCTCCTCAGAAGTGGTTCACTCTGAACCTTGTGACTCAACAGGAAGGTCTTCCTTATCCCTTTGTGTGAATCTAACTCGATTCTAACTCAGTTTTCCTTTCTATGTTTCTTCCATGCAGTAATTAATAAGGTGAACCTTGTCATCAAACTTACTGAATCTTGGTAAACCGCTGTTAAACATAGTTAAATGCCATCAATTTTATTGAACTCTATCAAATTATTGTTTTACCCAATAAAACATGCTGCTGCTTCTCTTCCTCTGGGGCATCGTGGCACCTTCCACCCACCCCACATGGAGAGCGGCCTCCAGCCCTGGGGGTGACGGTGCTTTCCAGGACTCTGCCAACATGCGTATGTCCAATATTCAAAAGCTAAATATTAAAGGCTTTTAAAAACTTTAAAAAATATTTTTTAAGGGTTTTTTTGTGTTTTTTCCCCCACCTCCCCTCGAGGCAGAGGCTGCCCAGCCCTGAAAGCCACACAAAAAAGGCAGCGTACATGAAATATGCTGGAAATTGGCATTTTCTCAGCTTCATACAGCTGGCAGATGTTCCTGTGTGAGGATGCCCACTGCCATGGGAGCCACACAAGCACAAGATTCCAGCTCTAGGAGGCTCCTTTGGTGCTAAAAGCCATTTGCACCTTAACAACTATCAGCACCAAACCAGCTCAGGTGCTCCCCTTCTCCTCCTGGAGCATCTGGCCAAACGAGGTAACAGGCCAGATGAGGCACCCGGAGGGGATTCACAAATTGTTTGAGCCAGGTGAAGCCCTCTGACGATGCTCAGAGGGCTGCAGCACCTCTGCTATGGAGACAGGCTGAGAGAGCTGGGGTTGTTCAGCCTGGAGAAGAGAAGGCTCCGGGGAGACCTTAGAGCAGCCTCCCAGGATCTGAAGGGAGCTCCAGGAGAGCTGGGGAGGGACTCTTTGTCAGGGAGTGGAGTGACAGGACAAGGGATAACGGCTTTAAATTGAAAGAGGGGAGATGGAGATGAGATACCAGAAAGAAATTCTTTGGTGTGAGGGTGGTGAGAGCCTGGCCCAGGTTGCCCAGAGAAGCTGTGGCTGCCCCATCCCTGGAGGGGTTCAAGGCCAGGTTGGAGGGGGCTTGGAGGGACCTGGTCTAGGAGGTACATCAGGATTTGACACAGGATCACAGAATGCTCTGGGGTTGGAAGGGACCTCTGGAGATCATCCAGTCCAACTCCCTGCCACAGCAGGGTCACCTACAGCAGGTCCCACAGGAACGTGTCCAGGTGGGGTTGGAATGTCTCCAGAGAAGGAGACTCCCCCACCTCTCTGGGCAGCTGCTGCCAGGGCTCTGCCACCCTCAAAGTCAACAAGTTCCTCCTCATGTTGAGGTGGAACTCCTTATGTACAAGTTTGTGCCCATTCTCTCCTGTCCTGTCCCTGGGCACCACTGGAAAAAGCCTGGCCCCGTCCTCCTGACACCCACCCTTGAATTATTTCTAGGTGTTGATCAGATCCCCCCTCAG
This sequence comes from Nycticryphes semicollaris, assembly GCA_013400055.1. Lineage (NCBI taxonomy): Eukaryota > Metazoa > Chordata > Aves > Charadriiformes > Rostratulidae > Nycticryphes > Nycticryphes semicollaris. The sequence continues at coordinate 75,947 of VXBJ01001707.1, read as the reverse complement.
CCTTCTCTTCTCCAGACTAAACAGCCTCAAGTCCCTCAGCCTTTCCTCAGCAGAGAGGTGTTCCAGGCCTCTGAGACACATACTCTGCCATGCAAAATTCAGGTGAAACAATGCTTTTAATCAAGCCAAGAGGATGGCAGTGCTCCCTCGAGCGGGGAGCAGGATCTGGCCCCGAGACAGCACATTGCAGGGGACACACACACGTGTAAACCCCAGCCACGTGGTGTTTGGCTGTTCTTGTGAAAATAAATGAATCTGTTGTTTCCCAGCAAGGCAGGAAGGACCTGTAGACCTGTGCCAGGACGGGCTTTGGGGATGCAAACCCTCCTGGGGGAGGGGGGGAACTAATTAAGCACATCAGCATCTGGGCTGTTGGATTTTTTAAGCCAGGGATTATTTTTTAATTGAGGCAGTGCCGGGAAAACAGCCTCCCTCACCCACCGTGGGACGTGTGGTGGGGGCTGCCCACAGGGATTGTGACAGCCCAGGAGAGAGAAGGGAACTGCCCAGGTCCTCCCTCCCATCCTAAATTTTGGAGACCATTCCAGGGGCATCCCACCCACCGGGGCACCAGTAGCTGGATGGGATGGAACCGTGAAGCCCTATGAGTGGGACCCTCCCTCCATTCCAGACAAACCTCACATTTCATTCTTGGAAGGGGAATTCCATCCAAAGCAGGGGACGCAGCAGAGCTGAAAGGCTTTGGATCCCATGGAGCGTCGCAGCCTCCTGGCTTGGCTTACCCCACATCCAGGAGGTCCTTGTGATTAGAAGATAATTAGCACGTCCTAATAATTAATTCCCCCAACATGGGCCAATAGCTCCTGACCTATCTCTCCTCCTAAGCCAGTTTAGTACCAGTTCAGTTGCTACTCGTCGGAGTGGATCGGGAGGAAATGCATGGGTTTTTTTCCCTTCCCCTGGGACGTTTCCAAGCTGTCTGACCTCTCTGGCCCTAACGAGTTGCTGCCAGACGAGGGGAGGCGGCTGCAGGGGATGGACGGCCAACTGCGCCGTGGCCGAGGTCTCCCCCGAGAGCACTTTGCACCCGGTGAGGGATGGGAGTGATGGGCTGGTCCCGGGTTTACCCAGCACTTGGAACATTCAGCGTCTGCGGCCGATTCCCGCAGTCAGAGCATCTATATCTGTCCCCAAGTTGGAAAAATATATGCTGTTTATAAATATTTCTATGTTTTATAATAAAATGCGAAAAGCAACGTACTGTATTGGGGATGGTTGCAGCAGAGGGGCTGCAGTGGGACAGGGTGAAGCCGCATCAGCTGGAGTGGAAGTCCCCCTGCAGAAGGATTTGGAAAGTATTTCTGGAGATGCATCTGTGGCAATTGCCCACCTTTGGCTACAGGTCTGTCCTGGTGGGGAGCAACTGGCAGAGAACGGGTCGATGGGGACGCTCAGCTTCCCACCACTTGAAAATGAATGTCGCTAACGAGCTCTGGGACCCAGCCATTTGGGTGGCACACTGCGAGTTACTGAGTTTGAGGCTGGTACGGGGCACATTTGATGTTTGGTCGTGCCAGAGGCATTGCAGGACAGGATTTGGGGACCTGTGGACCACGACAGCAGTGACTGTAGCACCAGGCTAGAGGGCAGATGCTCTGCAGGAAGGACCTGTACCAACCCATCAGCCGCCTCTGGGGACCAGCAGGTCCAAAGGGTCTAATTTTAGGGTCTGGGGAGAAGACGGTGGGTACCATATCCAACCAGGGAGGCTGCACATCCTGCTCGACTGTGCTCTTCCAAGGGTGTCCCCTGCTTCGGGTGGTTCTCGGCAGGAGCGAGGGGCTCCATTGAGGGCAGCGCTGGAGCCCAAAGCCCTGCCTGTGGGCAGTGGCTGTTGAGGGGCTACTGGTGCCAGGGTCTTTGCTTCGCTGTGGCAATGGCAGCCGGGGACGGGCAGCACCTGCCAGGCTGGGCCACGAGCTCAGCCCTCCCTCCGTGCTGCCCCATCCTCATCCTGGCCCCTGAACGGCACCGGCCGGGCCAAGATCAACACCCACCTGGCAGCCGCCGCTGCGCTGAGGTCACTGCTGAGGGAAGAGGCCGTCTCGGCGTCTGCTGGCTCCTCTCTCCCCCACGCCGGCGGCAGGGGAAGGCCACGTTGCTCCCCCACCTGTTGGAGACAGGCAGGGGATGGCCAGGGCAGCCCCAATCCCAGTGATGGAGAGTAGTGCACAGCCCCCTCACTGGGATGTGGGGCTCAACACGCCCCCGCTCCCGCACAGGGTATGGCAGGGGACTCATCCCAAGAGTGAATCTGCAGTCTCCCCTCTGAGGATGAGACACCATGTGGGGGGCTCAGCTCCTCCAGCCCTGGGCATGTTGGTGGCCATCTCATGCCTGGGTGATGCTGGTGCTCCCCAAGGGCTTGGTTTTCCCAGGCACTGAGGGTTCAGCACTGAGAGGGGGTCTCAGTGCTGGTGGCTGGGGCTCCATGTAGCCAGGGGGTGTCAAGGAAGCACCATCCCCTACACTGTAATTTACTCCCCGTGCTCCTCGCCTGAGCACAGAAACACAGTATTCAAGATAAGCCCCAGCTCCGCTCAACGCCCAGCTGTGGGTAGAAGGATCCTGGCCAAAAAGGAGGGCTGTTTCCCGGCCTCCAAACTGACCATCCCCTCGGCTCTTGCAAGGAGCAGACAGGGCTTTGCCAGCTACTGGGGTCCCTCCAGGGGCTCAATCAGCCCCAAACCCCTTCCCCAATTCTTTCCCTTGTTCCCAGTGCCACAAAGAGGGGGGTGCCTTTGTGGGTGCCCCGTGCTGCAGCTCTTGGGGCTCTTTGCTGCTCTCTCTTCTGCAGCCCTTAAAAGTCAGGCAAGTTCAAGCTGCAAATAATTTATTAAAACCAGATGTGCTCACTCAAAGCTGCCACGAGGAATTTCAGGGCCTTCCAGCCCTGGGAGGGCCAGCGCCGAGATCCCTGCCCTTCCGCCGCGGGGGTGAGAGGAGGCTGGGGGCTGCCCGGGGAGCAGCGCTGCCCTCCAAGCCCACTGCCTTCTCCTTCCTCCCTGGCCTCCCCAGGGCTGCTGGAAAAGGGGCAGAGAGGAATTCCAGCTGTTTGCAAGAAACTTGACTTTTAGAAAAACACTTTCTCTGCATGACTCAGGGCCGAATTAGCAGAGCTGGGATGTGGAGTGGGGAGGGACGGCAGCTGGAGAGTGGGGAAGGACAGCACATCCCGAACGGCATTTTCCTCCTGCCGGATGCGGGGATGGGACCGGGGAGCAGAGCTCCCACCCTGTCCCAAGGCCCCTTCCAGCAGGAGCAACGTGGTCCAGCGGCCACGTAGTTGGCCCTAAATGCTTTGCTTCCACCTCCACCACTGCCTTACCTTGTAGCCACGGACACCTCTGTCCCTCGCCATCTCCTTTTGGTCCCTTTAGCGTGGAGGGGTTTTGGCACCGATCCTGGCCCGTCTCCTGCACTTGGGTGAGAGTGGGTGGATTTTCAGGATTAGCAGGAGCTGGGGTGAGCCAATGCTGAACAAAGCAGGTTTTGAGCCCTGATGCCGATTCAAAGCTGAGCCAGGCCAAGAGTGAGGAGGTTGCCGACATGGCAGCCTGTGTGCCGTGGACCCCGGCCAGCGTGTGCTTGTGGCTCCTGCACAGCCAGTAGCTTTGGTCAAAAGAGAACGGGGCTGAGCAGAGCTGTTTTTTTTTTCCTTCCTATGAATGCAAACCAGAGCAAAGCACCTTACACACCCACCATTCCCTGTGGCTGCTTGAGTAGGAACAGGACATTTGGCCAGCACATGAAGCCAAGTCTCCCCGTCTTCGTCCTACTGTTCCCTACAGCATCCCTGCATTTTTAGCTCCATCCATCCACCCCCTTTTTAGCTCCAGCTGGACCACTGCACCCCTCTGCCCTGGCCCTGCAGCCCAAGTGACAGTGATGGGAGAGCAGTCAGGGCTGCCTGTGGGCTGGCGAGGCTCATCCCACACGCTGGTGGAGCAAGTGGTGGCCAGCCTCTGGTTTTAGGCTTTACTGGATCACCTCAAAACGCCAAGAACCCCCTGTGTTGACCCAGCAGATGGATGATGCTTGGAAATGAGGAGGAAAGGAGCAATAGAACCACCCAGCTGCAGGCAAAGGATGGAGGGAGAAGAAAGGCTGTGGCAACCCCATCCCATGGCGGGATGCAGGGCTGGAAGAGGAGCGTGGAGGAGCACATGGTGCTGGCAGCAGCGCCCAGCTCCTCACCAGACAGCACACACCGGTGGCTTTTCTCATCCTTCGCACCCCCGCGCAGTTAATGCATGAAACGGCAGCGTGTCTCAGCCCCAGCCCGGCACAGACAATAGTGTCCTTGTAGCCAAGATGCCCAGTTCCTGGGTGTGAACATGGCGAGGGGAAGCCGAGCGGCCCTGCGTTTGCTTGGCCTCTGGCCCCCACCCAGGGCGATGGCTGTGGGGCACTCAGCCGGCTCCGAGGGAAGCGCCGGGTCCAGGGCGAAGCAAATGCAACACAGCCACGTGGGGTGGCGGAAACTCAAGGTCTGGGGGCAAAGATCCATCAGCTTGTGGTAGAAATGGCACCTCCAGTTTGGGTGGGAGTCAGGGCTGCACCGGGTTCTGCTTCCACACGCTGCCAAGTCTCCTCTCCCCCACTTCTCCACGCTGGGAGCGGGCAGGTTTCAGTCAAGGCTGCTTGAGCCAGGCTCACGTAGCACCCAGAGAAGAACATCCTCCAGCAGCAAACCCCAGGGAGACACTGGCAGCAGTAGCAAACCTCGCCTGGAGGCTCTGCCAGGTCACAAAATAAACTAGGGCCGGCCCATTTGGCAGAAGGTGGCTCATTTCATAGCGTGACTCCCAACCCCTGGCGTAGGAGGCGAAGCATCTAGCGAGGGCAGCCCCTCAGTAAGTCTCATTCCTGCTGGCACCGAGCTGAGTGTGTCACCTTGTGTATGTCCCCCACTCCCGGCCACCCCACACATACCCTTGGTGGGGGAGTGACAGGGGGGGTGACCTGGCCTGGGGGCCCAACCGCCGTCATCACAGGATGCTTGTGCATTCACTGCTGCCTCCCCCTGCCCAAATCTGCATCACATCATCAAAACTGGCACACGGGGTGGGGGGGGCCAAAAACTAATGAGTTGCAGCAGCGGGGAGGGAGCCGAGCTGCTCCGGGTGTTCAGTTTCACTCGCCCTCAGCTGAAAGCTGACTCGGAGTTAAAGCCCAGTGAGGGTGAGTCAGGTTTGCAGAGAAACCCCGATCCCCAGAAACTCTTCTCCCGGAAACAGATTAGGCTCTGGAGGGCAGGTACCAGCCCGTGTTGTGGTGGGGATGTCCCGCAGAGAAGATGGGAGACGCCTGCGGAAGAGCTGGGCGTTGGAACTGGCACTCCCTGGTTATTAGTCCAGATATAAACAGACACCCCATCTTCAGCTGCCAAGGTCCTCCTTCGTTTTCTATTGTACGTTTTTAAAAGCTGACAAGATTCAGCCATAAAACTAAAGGAGCCCAGTTTCTCGTCACTGCTCAACGTGGTTATTCTGGGTGACTGAGACCGGAGCCCTCAGGGCTGGGGAGCGGCCACCGCCTTGACACAGCCAACCAGGGCACAGGAGATCAGCACCAATTTTCACCAACAGGCAAAAAAGGTGGTTTTTTTGTCCCCCCAAACTTACACAGCTTCTTAAGGCAGCTGCTACTCTACTGACAATAAAGGCCAAACCCACCTCGGATGTGACTGTCTTCCAGAATAAGATCAATGCCAGTAATTAAATAAAACAAGGTAATTTGCAACGATTCCCACCTCATATGAAGAGATCTCACCGCTCAGAGCCGTTGAGTGCAACCATCCTCCATCCTTCCTCATCGTGTCCCGTGTCACCTCCGCGCACCCACTGCAAGAGAGCTCGTGCCACCGCTACAAAGAGCAAAACAGCGAGAGCCAGGCAAATCAGTTTCTTAAAACTTATTTTAATATCCATGTCTCATCTGTTGGGTAAAGCCAAAACAGTTTGGCCTGGTTTAAGTTACAAATTCTTCATACACTTTTCTTTAAGTAAATGAACAGTGTGGCAATAGGGTCTGTTATTGGAAGTGAAACCCATATTAGCAAGGAAGTGTCGCAGCCAGAATTCTAGCAGGGTTCTTCACTGCCATCAGCCCCGGGGGAAAGGCCAAGGCTGTCCCCAGGCCCCCGGATGGGTGCGCACAGCAGGAATAAATGCATCTGACACAAAACTAATCACACCCACAGAAGATAGCACACACTGTATGTTCAAGAAACAACGGGACCAGGATAGAAAAAAACCCTTTTAGAATTCTTCCCGATGCAGACAGACACCGAATCATCAGTTTCAGCAAATGGGATGAAGCATCAACCCTGATTTCGCCTGACAGAGGCCGAGAAGACACGTCGAAGCGCTGCTTGCGAAACAGTTAACTTCTGGAATAGAGCAGCAGGGATGGAAAGGGCTAAGGAATTAGGGCTGAGGATTTAAAGATGCAGTATTTCTTTTCTTTGTCTAAAACACTACAGTTTAGAGACCAACCTTAATGCAGCTGCAAGTGACTATATCCAATTAAAAGCCCAAGAGTCACTACAAAAATAGTAATAAAAAAAATGAAAGCGGCAGAATTCTCTGCTTCCCAGGTCCAAGTTCAACAGACTCCCCCACGTTTCAGTGGATCAAAAGTTCCTGATCAGGTTTAAGCACAGTATTTGCAGAGGATGGCTTACAATAAGGCAGACAAGTGATAGTTCTCTCTCAAAGCGCGTGAGGGAGAACAGCGCTTCGCAGGAGATCACCATTTGGCTGCAGAGTGTCCCCAGAAGCCCAGGCGCTGCGGGAACAGCCCCGGAGGTGTCACACGGACACATGGCAGTGTCTGGGTACCAGCTCGGGAAGTGTGCAGGGGGGATTTTGTTCTTTCAAAACAACCCCCTGAACGGCGGCTGTGCACCGCTCCGTGCCCTCCCCAAAGCAAACCTCACCCTCCAACACTGCATCTTTAAATATTTTCTGGCTCTGAACTCCTGCCACATGTTAGGAGCGCTCCAACCTGGCTGCCACATGTTCCAAGTGCTGTGCTTTTCGCATGTGTTTTCAGTTTTCCTTCAACGCGGAGGGAAAAGGGGGCAGAGTGGGGACAAGAGGCTTGCGTTTCGCAGCAGGCAGACTCCAGCTGAAGGTGTCAGACCCCTCCAGGCAGATTACAGAAGGGAGACAAACCCAGTTATTAGAGAGTTTGCTCCCTTTCAAGAACATTATCTCATTCCCTCTCATTTGAAATTGGAAGCGGCGACGGCAGCAAGTTAGGCAAGTCAGTAAGTTTTAAAAAGGAAAGCGTTAAGGGGGAGAGGAAGCTTTGCTGCCAGGTCACCTGAGAAGAGCAGACAAATCTTCAGCTTCAGATTTTTATAACCCAAGCAAGATCTGTAGGGTGCTGCGGGAGGAGCACAGACCACACCTGCCGAGCCGGGCTCCGATTCTTTCCTGTTCGCTGCCTGCCTTTTCAACAGTCAACAGAGATCACGCTCACGAGTGCAGAGAGCACGTCGTGAACATGTTGGGGTGTGTTTTCAAAAAAACAAAAAACCCAAAAAACCAACAGCACTTCAAATGAATTCATTAAAAAGGTGCAACCGTTGAGATCGCTACGGAGCGGCATCTGAAAACCTTGTGGCAGCCTGAGCTGTGATCCACCCCGATCACAGGAGATCTACGCAGGCCCCTTCTCCCATGGGCTTCACTGGCCTCCCGAGAAGGTGAATTATTCCTAAGAGGCCACCCCAAGGGAGCAGAAAGCTGCACCATCCGCAGAACGAACACTGCCATGAACCTGCTAATATGGGTTTCACTTTGAGACCAGGAAACGGTTTTCTTCCAAAAAATTGTTATTTTTAAAAAACTGAAATTAATTAGGGGTAAAACGCTAACTCTAGTGCCATGAACAGGCAGGATCAACTTTTTTCCCCTCCAAAGGGCAAAGAGTCATATACCATCCCCAGCTGAACCTTGGTGCTTCGAGCTTTTCAGGAGATGTTACCTAAACTTTATTAAAAGAAAAAGAACAATGTTTAAATATCAACACTGGACTAGCCCAGTCTTTTTCCAAAGTCCACATTCTTCATATGAAGCACACACGGCGTCCTGGATTCCCCAAGGCTGCATGTTCAGAAGTTCACAGTACATGGAACCATGTCTTGTCTTTTTTTTATTTTTTTTCCTTTTTTTTTTTGTGTATGTATTTTCTTGAGTTTCCCCTCCTTGCTCAGAGCAGCCACCCTTTGTGGACATTTACTGGATAAACCTCAAGCCATCTCCTATCCACGTGGCTTGGCCTAGATGCCGAAGGATTTCTTGATGAGAGTTGATGTTGTCATGCTCTATGGATGGAAAAAAGCAAGAGAAAAAAAGCACCTGGTACAGGTTTCTTGAGACCCTTGCAGATTCCTCTATTCCAAAGCTGTTTCTGAAAGTCTTTTTGCCGGTTTCTCAAGCAGTTTTTGGCCTATCACTCTGTCTCAGTTTGAAGAGCTGTTATTGGATGTTCCAGAGGTTGATGCAATTGCAGCTCCAGCTGGGCTGCTTGTGGATACAGATTTGCGGATGTGAGGCAGCAAGTAGGGGTCACAGGCCAGCTGCTGGACATCTATCCGATCCTCCTTTCGGTAGGCCAAACAGCGTCTGATGAATGCCTGCAGATACCCCAAAGGCACAAGAAGTATTAGCAGATGGACAGAAATGGGAAGCTTTCCCTGGCAGATGGAGCAAGGCCGATCTGACAAGCCCAGAAGTGAAATTCCTTCCCTAGTGACCCCAGAGACAGCCCAGCTCCTCCACCAGGAGCTCAGCTTTGCTCAGGAGAAAGTATAGGCAGAAGCACACGCTGCACCTTGGTCAATCCCCTGTCTGACACCTCCAACAATGCAAAAAAACCCCCATCTATTGCTAGTTTTAAAGAAACCAGGAGGAAGGAACTGCCAGTGCCAATCGCTGACTGACACACAACACACAGCGCGATCAAACTCGCTGTGAGAAGATTTACCTTGGCTTCTGGCGTGACTACTGGCTTTGGAGGGAACTGCACCTCGGTAGCTTTCAGAATTGTGTTCTCCTGCAGAATATCTTGCTGTGACTGGTTGTGACCAAAGGGCTACCAAAAGCAAAAAAATAAAAAGGGAAACACTTGTTAAAGGTTGATGACAAGGCCTTAAAAAAAAAACCTGTGAGGCTACTGTTTATCATCACTTGACATCAGTATTTCCAGGCAAGAAGCCCGCAAACACTGTGAAGGTGCTGCAGATTCCAGCCACATGAGCAGGACGTATCGCTCCTGTGCTTAAAGTGAACAAAAGGGACCAAGCTGAGACACGCCTGGGGTGTCTCCGGCTCCGACAAGAGGGATCTCCACCTGCTTCCAGACCTTGTACGTCAGGTTCAGGACGTGCTTACAGGGCCTTCATCTAAGCTGACAGGAGATGCACCCACTCGGCTCTTTGCTGGGCTGGTTCCTCTGACTGACAACACCAAGCAACACAGCGTGTTTGTCAGCCCAGGCTTTCACAACACTTGGTTACCAAGGATTTGTGAAAACAAGAGTTGATGGAAGCATTTTCCTGCTCCAATCTACTTCTTCTGTTGACATAAAACAAATTACCTTTTCTTATGACGCATCACCTCTTCCTAATCCAGACTCCTCCTTTCCAAAAGCCATCCTAAAAAACTCCTAGAGTAGGTCTTTGTACCTACTTTTCCCCCCACAAAAAACCACTTGCAGCTGTCAAGCAGCATCAGGTTTGACAAAGATTGAGCGCATTGAAAGCGTCACAAAACAACGCTGGACAAGGAACGTCCGTTACACTTCTCCTGCCCATAATGGCCTCAGTGGGAACACACCCAGTGGAAAGAGATGTTCTGCAGAACATTGCTTTTGATGGAAGTGCCACATAGAGCAAAACACCACCCAGTGAGCTCCCTCCCACTTCGTTAGCACAGACTCTGCCTTGGGACTGATGGCAAGGAGACAAGGCACAAGAACCTTCTGAGCGTGGGGAGGAGAAGGAAGCAGAGCCAGGGCTGCCTCCCAAAAGGTTTGGGAATTACCACTAGGAAAGGAGTTAAAATACCTTCTTACCTTTCTGCCGTAGAGACATTGGTAGAAGATGACTCCCACTGACCAAACATCAACTTTATTTGATATCTTTGGAGGTTCTTTCCCAACCACAAAACATTCTGGTGGCAAATACCTAATTAGAAGGAAGTGAGAGCAGGTTATGAGCAGGCCTTCCAAATAGTTTCAATCATTTTCTTTCAAAAGAAAGAAACTGTTCTGCGATCAGATATTGGATTGGGATCTGAGGGACCCAATTTCATTCCTGTGCATCCTTGGGCCAAGACTGTCAGTACGTTCCCCTTCTGGGAACGGGGATCCCACGTATTCTCCAGATGCTCACAGTCTGAGCAGGTCAGAACAGTCAGTTTTCTTTTCACCAGGGCACATAAACCAATCCCATTTTCTTTTATCTTCAGGATTGGTATTTGTTGTTAAAAAGGCTCGGCCAACAATTCCACAATAGAACCACACAGCCAAAATACATATTTCTAGAAATACCACCCCAGATGCCACATTACAGTCAGAGACACTCAGCCTCGCTAGTTTCATTTTTAGGAAGGGAACAAACCTGTACAATACTGAACGCCTTAACAAATGCTCCTGTACATCTGTTGCCCTTGGTGACAGTCTGCAGCTTGGAAAATATCTAAGAATCTAAGAATCACATTCAGTGGCGCTCACCATAGGTCTTGCTCTCAGCCACGGGTGATGCAGTGACAACACCTGGCACTGAGGATCAAGTATTGCTGAAAGTATCTCATCCGTGACATGAGAAATGACATCTTTCACTTGAAAGTGAAGCTCTGGCTATAGACAGTGCTGGGGGATTTACATCTTTTGTAAGAGCTAACTATGAATTTCCACCTCCTCATTTCAGTGGAACACTCTTGCCATCTCCCTGATATACCTGAATTTCCAAAAGGCATGGTTGTCTTCACTTCCTTACTTACACTGTCAGACAGTGCCTTTACGCACTGTGACACAGCAGCCAAGCTCCACTCTGGAGCTCGCTATCTCAGCGGCAGTGTGCAGTTCTACACCAGGCCCTTTGGATCAGAGATGGTTTTCAAATGTATAAATGCTAACCCCCTGAAAAGTAAAAAGCTGCCAGCCTCAAAGGGAGCGGTTTCCAGGGTCTCAAACCTCCAGCTTCTCAAGCTGTGGCAGCACATACAGAGCTGACATAGCTCCAAAGCTGTTTATAAACTGTTCTTGATCTCTAAGTTGCAAGTGCCCGAGGCAACACTTACCAGTAAGTACCAGCCCCCTGCGATGTCAGTTCCATGCCATCAACAGAGTTGTAGCTGTCATCATCCATGATTTTGGAAAGTCCAAAATCTGTGATTTTTATCTCTCCACACGCAGTACCATTGACTAGAAGAATGTTACCTAGGCAGAGGAAGAAAACAGCCCCTTTAAGATACACTTCTAGCGGGGGAAAAAAACACAAATAAAACTGCATTTTACTTTGGCACTCTGCACAAGAGCACAAGGAACCTACAGAGTGAGCTGCAGCAGCCTTGGTTAGATGTTTTAACACTCAATACTCTGAACTCCAGAGACAAGTCAGCTCCCACCGAGTGCTAGAACTGATCTGCCCAGCCTTGAATGACCCAGTGGCCCCACATTACTTGGAGCCTCCAGATTCTGAGCCCCATTAGCCAAATGAGCTTGACGCCCCTGCTGTTTTGACCCTTGCCCAAAGGTCCTGTTGGAAGGGCAGGTCGAAAGGGAGGACTAAGGAGAGAAGTACACACACACACACACAGTTATGACTCATTCTGCCCAGAAGTCCTGACTTGCCCTGGGCTCTCCATGGCCAGAAACTCTCTCCTTCCTGGCAGAGCTTCCCAGTAGCTTTCTAAGCTCAAAAAGGACAATTGCTGCTTAGGCAGGCAAGAGGCTTTTACAAATCCATCAAGGATCAAGAAGTCAGATCATCCCTGTTTTTCTCAAAGCCTACAATAAAGCAGCAGAATGGTGTGTGATGGCTGCAGATGAATCACAGTTTTAGGCAGAACTCTGCAGTGTGCTCAGACAACACCAGCACCATCGGTAGCCAGGGGAAGAAACAGGGTCACTAGAACTAGTGCAACAGCACCACCACCCGTACAGATTCCTCCTGCTGATGCAATAAACCACATCACATACCAGTTACACAATGCTGATGAAGTGCCACCAGCACAGGGAGACAAGCCAGGGAAAACTGCCCAAAGAGATGGCTGCATTTGACTGGAGCAGGAAAAGAGCTGCGTGGCCAGTATGCAGCATCCCAAACGAGATCACTTCCATTCTCCCCCCTCGTGATTCTGCCTAATCATAAAGGGAATTCTGCAACGACATTTGGAGAGGACCTTCTGCAGGGCAGACATTACTGAATTCAAACGCAGAGCTGAGCACACAGCCCTGCTGCACCTCCCCAGCTTCATGAGCTGCCACACAGTATGAAAAACCGAGCGCTTCCAAGTTCAGTTCTGCCACCAAATTTCCAGGCAGATGATTACAGAAAGAATAAACCAGAAAACGGGAACATGAAACACACTAGTAATTATGGGAACCCTTTATGAAGCAACAACAGAAGCTCTCAACAGCAGAATATAAGCAAGACATTAAGAAACCAAACACAGACACTTGGTGGTTCAAGGGCTCGGTCTGAACAAGAAGCCTACTTTTTCTAGAATGTTATTTCCTCATTTTGTGTTGCAATTCTGGGAGACAATACCCTTTTCACAGCACGTTCTATGCATTTTAGTGTTTTTTTCTCATTGCAATTTAGTTTTCCCAGACAGCCCTGTCTCCTTTTTGCTGTCTGACCAAAGAAAACTTCCCCATGTTACTCATAACCCATTACCTTTAGTCACGTCAGTAGCAGCACAGCATACCTGGTTTAAGGTCATAGTGTATGATGGGAGGTTTGATTTCATTTAGGTATTTTAAAGCGTTCACAATCTGCATGATAATGGATCGCGCCTCCTTCTCCGACATTAACTTGTGCTGTTTCAGGTAGAAGTCCAGATCATTCCCCTCACAGTATTCTAACACTGTACAAAACCTGGAGGCAAAACAGTAGTTGTTGTAATTAAGGCACTCGACAGAAACCAGAAGGCTTTGTTATTGCTTATCTGTAAGACTCAACTATTTGGTCAATACGTTAAGAATCCTCCAGCCTATTGATCCCTTTCTAAAAATAAACCACCAGGAGCAGAGCCCTCAATGCTCCATAGTACAAAGGTCAGAGATCCCCCATTAAGTGCTAGATGCAGAAGCAGAAAGCTGGATCAGCTGGGGGATTTGCCCAGGCCAACAAGGAGTAGGATTTACCAGTAAAGCACCACATCTGACATAATACAGCATACTGGTTTGTGAGCTACAGCCTCTGGAAAACCAGTGTTATGTTGAAACTGCCTCCGATATCTCTGTGGTACAGTCTGTAATATCCATGTGGACATGTTATGGACTGTAACAAGCAACATGGTGAGGCCCCACCTCAAGGGCTGTGTCCAGTTTTGGGGCCCTCACCACAAAAAAGACATTGAGGGGCTGGAGTGGGTCCAGAGAAGGGCAACGGAGCTGGTGAGGGGTCTGGAGCACAAGTCTTGTGAGGAGAGACTGAGGGAGCTGGGGGTGTTCAGCCTGGAGAAAAGGGGGCTGAGGGGAGACCTTCTGGCTCTCTCCAACTCCCTGAAAGGAGGAGGTAGCCAGGGGGGGGTCGGTCTCTTCTCCCAAGTCACAGGTGATGGGACAAGAGGAAATGGCCTCAAGTTGCACCAGGGGAGGTTCAGATTGGAGATCAGTAAAAACGTTTACTTGGAAAGAGTTACAAAGCCTTGGGATGGGCTGCCCAGGGAAGGGGCTCAGGCACCATCCCTGGAGGAATTCAAAAGACGGGTTGACACAGTGTTTAGTGACATGGTTTTGTGATGTTTGGTTGGACTAGATGATCTTAAAGGTCCCTTCCAACCCTGACAATTCTATGATTCTCTGGGAAATTTTAAGAGACCAGATACTTTGTCTGTAGTGAATGGGCCAAACCAAGTCAAAGGACAGAGGAACATAACTTACGAGTCAGTATCCAGCGAAAAGTAGTCATATAGCTTAACTATTCGAGGATGATCCAGTTCTTTGTGAATTCTGTACTCTCTACACGCATGTCTGAAAATAGGCAAGTTTGAGCATTAGTCATACAAAGTGACTTAATTCTAAAGTTCTGCAGGTAGCAAACTCAGACATACCATGCAGCGGTCCAACTTCCATCAAACCCAGGCACATTATTCAGGCAGCTTAAGAAAAGGCAAGCAAACAAGGAACTGAGCAGAACAGTTCTTGAGAACCACAGAATTTGAGTGTATCTCCAACGCTGGCAATACTACAAAATAACTGCCCTTGATTAATGGTACTGCTTGCCAAAGTAGAATAACCTCGTAATAAATCGCTAACGGATCCAAGATAGCTGAACACAAAAATCAGCAAGTTCTAGAAAAATTCCAAGATGCTCAAGAGCCCAACTTCCAGGTTTCAAATTCAGCTTAGTTTGTTCCAGTGATTTGTTAGGGAATTAAGATCACCACTTCTGTCGAGAAAGCCTGGCTGCCATTCTGCAGAGCTTCTCTAGGCCATGGCATCAGGGAGTGAGTGTTATCAACACCTAAGGTTTCCTGTATGTCCCTTCTATGCCATGCCACACGTATAGTCCTCACCATCTGTGAAAGGGTTAAGTGTTCTAGGAAGCAAAGGGAAGGGGAATCTCTCAGGGAGCACAAGGAAGGTTGTACCTGGAAGAAGGGCATGAACAAGTGCTTCCCACAAGAGCGGAGCTTCGACATTTCAGAGAGGAGAAGCCACTTTAACGCTTCGTTCACAGAGATCTAGTTACTGGCACTTTAAAATCTCATACACAAAATTGCATATGCATGCCCATGTTCAAAACACTTCTAATCTGACCATAACTTCTGCAAGTAGCTACTAGGACACAGAATGGCTTTTGAAATGTGGCAAAACACAGTAAAAAAACATGGCAGCCTGTTCAGAGACACTGGGTAACACAATGGAGGAGTTGGGACACACGGCTGTCTGCTTTACAGCCTTACTTACTTGTGATAGTTTTCTTTCTTCTCATCCCTCCAGTTTTTATTTAACTGGTGTATTTTCACAGCTACGTATCTCTGTTCTGTTAAATCAAATGCCTGCAGAGAGAAGAGCTGAAAATCAGTAGGAATCACAGCTTCAAGTTAATGGCTGCAAAAGCAGACAAGCTCTAACAAACCAATATCCCCACCCAGGAAATCAGCATTACGACATACTGAGTGAAGAGCAAACCCACATTTTGATGTAATTAGTTTCACTAATGAAACCAAGCAACTCCGAAAACAATTGAATATTCTGTGCTTTGATCTGACCTTCCCCATGGGGTCTAACCAACGTCGCATTTATTCTGACATTTTACCACCAAAGCTACAATGGGATCAGAAAGGTCAAATCATCAAAATATAGACAGTTCATCACTCTGGGAAAGACCCTGCCATTATTCCTCCAAGCCACCTAACTCATTTTCTACACCCAGTTAAATAAACCCAGAACATATGGAGGATTTTCAATACTTTGTTTCACACTGGTAGCTCAGCTCTCCATCTTGGAGCATAATCTTTCAGCTTATTTAGAAGCTGGAGAATTCAATAGCAGANGCGGCCCCCCCCCCCCCACCCCCAGCTTCTTGTTATTCAGGTAGCCTTTAAAGAACAGACCAGTGAATTGTACTCTTGGAGAAACACAGAAATCTTTTCCCTTGTCTGAGAGCAGCAACAGCTAATAATTTATAGGGTGGGACAAAATAAGCAGCTAAGGATAAACTGTGTCCATCTCAGAAGTTGGATACTTAACTTCCTAACGCTTAATAGATGAGCCAAGACCCCGGAGGAGAAGGGCTAAGCATTTCTTTGTTTTAATAACATGGATAAAACTCTTAAGCACAACCAGGTATGAAGCATTCACACCCCCTTGCTTTCCTCTGTGGAGCCCAGGCTTTCTACTTGGTCACCAAAGCCTCCAAAGAGCAATTCAGGGTACTTACACATGCGGCTCACACTCATTTTTTCACTACCTGAGTGGTCTAGTCCCCCTGGTTTAGATATCTATTGTTGTATTGCTTCAAAATAATAAATCATCATGAAGTTTCCAATATTTGCATTGGCATAGTTCTTTCTTTCTAGGCAAATTCAATATGAATCAAGAACTACTGAGTACAGATGGCCAATATTTGGAACTGGAAAGGATCTAAACGTAACAGTCAAATAACAAACGCCAAAGTATCACAGGTCTCGGCCATGCAGGAGTGCTGACACACAAGTAATCCTCAATGCCAAGGAAGCCCCAAGACTACACACACGCTCTCAGTCTGCTATTTCAGAGCGTAAAATGAAGGCAGAAGGAAAAAAGCCTCTTCTGCCCCCAGAAAATGCAGCCTTTGCTTTTCTTTTTGGAGCTATTTTCTCTTACGTGCACTGGTGTTCAGACCTCCTATGCCATACTCAATAAAACTCAGCCTGTTAAGGTTGTTTTGTGTGTATCACTCGAAGAGACAAGTGGTTTGCTTCTTTGTCCTGACAGAACTTGCAGACTTAGTGCAACATTTTCTCAAAACACACATTTACAGGGAATCTGACCTCTCAGGATGAGGGCAGAACCTAAAAATCTCAAGCCTGCTGTCTAACACAAGCCAGATGCTTTGTCCTCCCTTCTTCCTCTACAACCACACACAGCATTGAGAAAACAAGTGTAAAAATGCTGCTTATTGCAATATTTCATTGCAGATTCGGATTACAGCACAGATTGCCACTTCAAATTTACCTTATATACTTCACTGAAGCCGCCTCTACCCAGAAGATGTAGCAACAAATATCTATCATTTAGCGTCGGATGGTCTTTAAATCTGTCAAGAGAGACACAATTTAAGAACACTGACAGAAATGCTGCAATCTACTGCATCATAAATTACAGCTACTACACAGCTTAGAAACAACATTTTTATATATTAAGACAGAAAAATATTAAAACTGTGTTAACTGCCTGACAGATTTGACATTTTGCACTGATGAAAGACCTTGAAATGGTACCTTGATGCACCTGGAAGCCTTTGTGTCCTACATGAACTTCCAAGTTGTATCACCATGTCAATTTAAAAACAATTAAGTGGTTCCCATTACGATGGGGGCATAAAAATTGTTATACATTCTTGTTCCTGAATCTCATGTACTTACTGTGAATTATCTTCATTGTGTATCCTTTTCAATTCCCTGATATGTAGATTTCTAACCCTCTCTAGCCGTTCCAACTCTGCCTGGATCTCTGCTTCTTCCTGCACAAGGGAAAACAAAAAGGAAAACACAACACTGTGTAAGATGGTACAGTTGGGATTTCCACCTGATTTATGGAAATACACATGTAATTCCACTTGTGAAGAACATATTGGTAACTAACTCAATTTGGGAGATCAGAGGCACAGTCGACTAAGAGTCAGGTGGAAGGAGACAAGAATGAAAACCAACTGGGCAGTTTTGTTTACACCCCCACACAGACAGGAGCAGACACATCTTTACACCTCCTTTGTAACATTTTCTGTAATTAAGCAGCTCTGGTCCTGCTCCTTCCCTGCTTAAGTGCTATGCAGCTAGTTTTGTAGGAACTCAGCACCTGCTGGGACGAGAGAAAGGGGACAAGCCTCAGAAGTAAGGAACTGGGATCTCATGACGGCACAGGGGGATGGGGCAGCACCTGGAGAGGATGGAGAAGGCGAAAGGACAACACATGGTCCCACCAGTGGTACAAGGTAGAACGGGCACTAAGTTGTGCTCTGACCACGTGCAAGTTTTGATGGAGAGTTGAAGTTCTAGTGCCCTCAAATACAATGCTAAATTCACATCACCGTGGACAGCATTGCAAACCTCAATTAAAATATGCACCTTGAGCAGTATTATTTGGTATATATGACTCAAGGGACACAGTTACCCATTTGTCTTGTGACTCTGTTCCTTCCCTTCTCAACTTGTCCTATTTTTAGGCCCAAAGAATGAGCCAGTTTCCAAAAGTGGAGAAGGATAAGCACAGCTTCAGACAATGGCATGATCCCGGAACATTACTTCATTTTCCATTAAGGTCCATTTCCACACGGATTCCTCTGTTCCAGGGTGGCACGCTACAGGCCAGCAGAAATGGACCAGCAGTTAATCCACCCTAGCAATGTGGAAGCTGCAGAGCAAACATACCTTTAGTCTGCTTCTGCCCCTATCACCTCTCCTTGCTCACAGGTCAATAGAACAACGGGCAGAGCGCCAGCGGATTCCACGCGTGCATTAACTTTCCCTTGCCACTGAAAATAACGAGGGGCACGGTAGCATTAATGAGGCCTTGCATTCAACTGCCGTGTCAAAGGTACAGGAGAAACTAAACGTAGAGCTCGGGCATCACCGAGAAAAGGAGGGGGACTCCAGCAACGCCTTTGCACCCTTCTGATTTGTTTCATACAGGAAAGAAAACTCTCTTAGCAGAGATGACAGCTAACTAGGAAATGCTGGAAGATATCTCTTTAAGTACTTTATCTGTTGAAGTGCCCCAAAATACTTCTTTACAGGTTATTGCAATCACTTTAAAGGTGACCAACACCGTATCTAATTATAACCTCACTTGTAGGTTCAGTTCCTACTGAAGCCAAAGTATTTGAAAACAAATGTGCATTGCACTAGTACTAGTCTCCAAAAGCCCAAGAGATTTTACTGGACTGTTACTGATAATGCTGGTTACTCGATATTGCAAAGAAATGGGAAAGTCAATGTTGGCTTCAGATTTTGCTGTGTTCTTATAATTTTCTTTCCTATAGTTTTCCATTCCTACATGTTCCCCTTATATTAGACACAACCAGAGCCCAGCACTTCTGAAATCATAGTGACTGAATAAGGTGCATCAGAACAGTGGAATTCCCTGCATGAAATCCTAACTGTGAGGACACAGAAATCTATTTATTGAAGCAAAGAACATCCTTCCTGAATGTGACTGCCTTGGAAAAATTAATACAAAATCCCAGCCATCCCCTTCAGGCAACTAAAACCTCTCAACTATCAAACAGTAGTGACCTCTACAGAGAAATACTACTGTTTTATAGAAGACTCAATCAAAAACCTACCCAAAAGCCTTTTCTGTAGTCAGTTCTTACCTTTTTAAGATGACCTAGTCGGAGTTTAAAGATTTCTTCCTGTTCGTGGTATTCTGCTAACGTTAACCTGCATAGAAGGGAGAGATCTGCATTAGGTTTCAACACGTGTGACAGAGGGAACGCTCTGCAGAACACACATCTCCAGTGGAAGTGACAAATATGCAGAGTATGTCAACAGCTGGCAGGATATATTTAGGTAAACTCTGCAATCTACTATTTTAATACATAACTACTGTTATTAACAGTCAATCTAAAGGAGACCAAAAGCTTACATGTTGCTTAAGCACACATTTATTGCAAAACCAAGACCTAGTAGCACCTACTTTGGCTAGCAACTGACTTTGAACAAAGAAAACCAAACCATAATCTAACTGTGGAACGCTGAAGCACAAGCATTCCTCATCTTATTTTTCCATTTAAAGTGTGCTTTATTGACTTGTTTTCAAAGTTTTCTTTGAAATAAAATCTGGATAATTCAACCCAGCTCTTCAGGCTGGGACTAGCAGTGCACCTGGCATTCAGAACTTTCTCCTGTTTCAGGCCCTGCAAAGCAGCTTCCAGGGAAACCTTGGAATCCCCTTACCATCTCTTTGACTCGCGTGTAGTTAGGAGGAGCGATGGGATACAGGTGAATAATCCCAATTTTATTGACGGTGAGTGATGTGCAAAGTTTCCATCCTAAATGGCTGCTCAAAAAAAGTTTCATAGTATTTTTGATGTCTTTTATAGCCAAAGTGTATCATGTAGAACAGAGGCAAAGCACAGCCTCACACTAAAATAATAACAGATCCCATCACTAGTGAAAAGTAACGATGTGCTGAGATCTTTAAGGTTAGAAAAAGAAATCATTTATACTAATTTTCTCACTACCACCAACAAGGAGTTTGGTAAAGGCATCACGTGAACATGAAGTTATGACGCCTGTATCAATGGCATTGGTTTACTTTGTAAACAAGATATGCACGTGACGGCATATAAATATCTTTTTTGACCCTAAATTGAGTTCAAAGCGTATCCCAGGAGGAAGCCTGTTGCAGGGGTTATGCTCTGCATAGCCCTTAGGACAAAGGTTAGTGTATGAGGTCTCCACAGAACCAATACCACAACTAGTTTGGAGAGGGAACCGCATCCTACATCTGCGCAGGGCCGTGGGACACTGGCTCACTGCACAGTAAGTTCAGAGGAGGCAGTACTCCACTGACAAAGTGCTCATCTTGAACTGCCCCAGCTTCTCTCCGCTGTTGGTGACGCAGAGGCTCCACAGAGTTGAAGTAAGTGCTAAAGCAGTTGTTCACCGGTAAATTTAAAGGAAAACTCACAAGCCAAGTCGCATTTGAAAGAATCTCGACCATAAGGAATTGCTTGTTAGAAATTAAAGATACATAAAACCCACAGCCAGTACCATAAATGTTTACATGTTATCTCACTTCATATAAAAGCATGTTAATTCACACCCCGCCCCCAACTCCCCCAATCACAGCTAATCAGATTCTGCTAATCTAAAAGACCATTCCAAAAATTTAGCTCTTTGGTTGGTGCTGCTGTATGAGGGATAAAAAGACAACTGAATAAACCAGCAACAAGCTTTCCACATATTCTTGTGCACAAATGAAATACAGGGCCGAACACCAACTGTCCATGCATTAAGCAAGAGATGTAATGAGTACCACCAGGCTAACTTTGCTCAAAATAGCTGCCTGTTAGCAGCAAGCATTACAAAAATCAAGGGGGCTCTAAGACAAACACTGCCCTATTTCACAGAAACAAGCCTGAAATACACTACTCCTACTGAAGCTGAAGGCTCTAAGGTTGCCCAAACTGCCCTAACAAACCTCAAGAAGGCCCAGCAGATTAATCTTTCCGAATGAGTATCTTTTTCTCCTTCACAGGCTAGAAAGTAGTTTCAGTACTTCACTTTAAATTTGCATCATGGGACCATCCTCTCCTTTTTCAAACAACCACGAACCAAAGAGGAAGCAAAAATCAAATGAAGGAATTGTCCATCCACATCCTATTCAACTTTCAGAAACATTTATATTCAACTTGCCTAAAAGACACCTCTCTAAGAATTTCACAAGAGAAGACTTCCTCCAAAAATAAGAAAACGTTGTATGTGATGCACATCAGTCCAATAAATGCATTTACAGGACAACTCATGATTAAGGAAGCGGTCAATCAGTACAGTTGCTTCAGATGACTTGCAAAAACAACGTTTTCATTAGCTAAAACACTGCACATGAACCACAGCCATACACTGGCACACAGTTTTTATCAAGAATGCCACAAGAAGCTCTTCTAAACCACAAAGATAAAACCCTGAAATATATTGGTGAAGAATGATAAATCAGCAAGAAACAGAGAGAAAAAGACCTGGTAGCCCAACAAGGCTGATTAGCAAACCCAAGTAAAGCTAGATTATGTCAAGGCAGGCTCACAACACAGGGAGAAGCTCTTTGGGTGTCACAGACGTTACTGTGATTTCCAGGGACATCAAGACCAGTGCTGTTATTTCTGCAGAATAAGCCACACTACAGCTGCACCCGTCTGCTGGGGCAAAACAGCCCTGCAGAAATGTGGAAAGCATCATCCTATCCCTTAGACCTGAAAGGTGACCACAATGAAGAGCAACGCTTCCAAATATCCATGCACAGACACCCAATTTTCTCCTCCAAACTCAAGCTGCGAAGCAAAAAGACAGATTGAAAACATTAGTTGGTTTTTTCTAAGCTTTCTTGGCCAGAATGAGGGGTAAAATGTCTCCAGTCAAGCTACCTATTTGCACAAAGGACACAGTGTCCTCCAACACTCCACACCAGCACCCTTTTTGGGAGCACCGCCCTGGCTGCCAAGAGCACCCCGAATTCACCCAGTCACACGCCACCTCCGTAGTGACTGCAAATGGCAGTAGGAGCTTTTGCTTCCCATGCACTTTTAAAGATCCAAGATCAAGAATTCAAAGGGCTCCAGAAACTCTGAGGTCAAGCCATGCTCAAAAGATTTAGAAGTGCAAAAAGCAAAGTGTCGTTGGGTTTTAGCCAACAGCAATAAAACGAAGATTGTCGAGAAAAATGGTAGAAGGTAGGGGAGAGTCTCTGACTTAATGTATCTCACAGAAACTTCCAAAAAATCCCCCAAAAAACAAAAGAACATTCTAAATTTCTTGTGAGATGCAGCTTTAAGAACACTCAGAGCATCAGTAACTTCAAAAGAGGTAGGAAAAACCAGACCCGTAAGAAGGAGTAGCACTTCAACTGCCTTTCCATTTCCCCAACTCAGGTACCTGCGAAGGACTGCTCTGGAGATGCAGGTCAATCCTTAATACACCGTCCTTACAGAAAGCAGCTTTTTTTCTTCAGTCTACCACATGAACTGTTTGAAAAGCCTCACCAGAAAGTACATGGGAATAAAGGTTTCTAAATGTGTATGATTTTTTTTCCTTACAAAAATAACAAACACAAACCCCACCATGTATCACACAACAAAACCAAAATCAATTCTGAAGTTGCAACACTGTAGAAAAAGACACCACTTTTCAAACTCAGTGCAACAGGAACACACTGAAAAAGTTGCTGTGCTCAAAAAAAAGTTAAGCTCATGCAAAGTCTGGCCTCAGCAACGATCCTTGTTTTACTCCAATGAAAACTATTTAGAACTGCAGCCAGATGTTGCCGAATGCCAGGCTAATTCCACAATATTCATTTGTGTGTGGAGCAAAGCCTGGAGGCAAGGGCAAGATTCCATTTCCCAGTAGCTATTCTGTGCTCCAATCACAGCACGCAGCTCTGCAATGCACCAAGGAGGCCACGTAACCTACGTTTCATTTTCTGCTCCGTTGGTCTTGTTCTTGCGCTGCTTCTGCTCGTTGCTTGCTGGAAGGGTCTGTCCCATCGCAGGTGGCTTCCGTTTCGCTAACATTTTTCGTTGCCTTTCTATCTCTTCCCGCTGGGAATTTATCCTTTCTTGTTGCCTGAAGAGAGCAGAAAAACCCATGAAGGTCTGTACTTGGTTGCCTTCAGCATCTGTTCTTAACAGACTGGAGCAATGGATTTCCAATCGGTTGTACTTGTAAGATTAGAAACAAAGTATTTTTGTGCAGAAAAAGGGGGATGTGTCAAACATTATGACTCGGGTTTCTGAAAGGTATTTTTTTTACATAAAAGGGGATTCTTTTCATGGCCCACAGAAACCCTTCAGCAAGTGAAAGGTTTTATTCATGCAAAGGATATCCAAAACCAAGGAGCTGCTAACCTCACAGAAAACCCAGGGATCCACAGTAAGTCACTAACTTTCCACACATTTTTTTTCTAGAAGGCTCTATACTAAACCTCAAGCTTTCCTGTTAAACCTGGCACTCTCTGGAAAGTACCCTTATACTTCAAGGGTGCAGTTAAACTATCCTTAGTTCTTTAAAATATAACCAACACTATTCCCAATTTCACTAGGAAATTGTCTCTCCTCCAAGATAAAGAGACATCTTAAAACATTTTACAGTGATAAAAGCACTCTTGAAATTTCAAGTCTAAATGAGGTGAGCATTTACATACTTAATTCACTTTTAAAAAGAGACTGCAGGTAAATATTCCAGAAGTATTTCTTCCATGTCTTAAAGCACAAGCTAAGGAGGAAATACAAAGTCCATAATCTGTGCCTAGCAAGAGCTGCACCACCCTATCAGACTACAGAGAAGCGATATGATTTTAAAGGATCACAGATAGCGCTCTCTAATGCAATTAATTTGCCAAGTCCTACTTAAGGTCTAGGCCAGGTGGGAATTCACTGGATGTTTTCATTAACATCCTGCATAAAAGGGGCTCTGATCTCCATTTCCAGGTTTCTGCAGCCCCTTTGATCACTGTTACCACGAGGCAAAGAAAGTTAAATAGTATGGATTTTCTCTTTTAAGCTTCTCTTCTTTCTACTTTAAAAAAGAAAAAGGAGCTAATTAGCCTTTCTTGACTAATAGATGCAAGTATGCAAATACAACTGATTGACATGTCTGGTCCACCCCTGCATCCCAAGCACTGCACAGCCAGGTAGGTGCGCTGAGAACCCCCAAGAGGGCAGCCCCCTGCCTCCCAACCCCAACTCAAACAATTTGATTCCAGTTTCAAGTCTCTAGGGGTTTAAACGCAAACACATTTCTCACTACAATGTGAAACCATTCCCCATTGTCGGGAACTGAGCTTCTCTCTGATCCTTTCATGCATCAGTCACACCGTTCTCATCTTTTGACATGCAAGGCCTCAGAGATAACTGTTTAGATTTTCTGTCTTTGCCTGGGAAGGTAAAGACAGCTCTGTGTGCCCTCACTTGATGAGGTTCTGGAAGGCGTAGCCATCTGTCCACTGCTCGGTGAAGGACGCCCCGTGCCGCACTGTAGTGAAGTGACCTAGCCTCAATCGATCCTGCATGCTCTTATCTCTGCATGCCATCTTCTCCTGTTTTGACTGAAAACAAAATAAAACACACGTTAAAATACAAGCCATAAATTAGCAGCTAAGAGCTGTGCTGTGTTTTAAACCACTACCAATTCTTACTGCTTTCCATTGTTCCAGTAGTGCTTATCTGAAACCCAGCTGAAAGCCATTGATCAAATAATTGGTGGTGCTTCATACTGGTCTGACAGGCATTTGTTTGACTGCCTCCTTTCTGACATTTCAGCCTCACCTTTCCTTCCCCGTTCCTGCTTGGGTAGCTCACACCCACTCTATCATAATCAGCTGAAATCGGTCTAGCAGTAGGATTAAAACTATCCCTTTGTATCAGCAGCTCAGTGAGACTCCAGACACAGCTCTGATCAGGCCCTTATTCACTCAAACCGGAGATGAAGGAAGAAAATGCACCCTGAATCACTGTTAAGACTAAGATTCAGTGAGCAGCCAGCTCAGCCCTAGACTCGCACCACTCCTACAAGTGACACAATCTCAATTAGGTCACCAACACGCCTAAAATTCAGGGGTGGTGTCTCTCAGAGAGTGTTTCCGGTAAGTGAGAGGAAATTTCCAAGGTGCAAGATGAGAGCAGCAAAGTTTCAGTCAGTTTGGATGAAAGATGTACCAGCAAAGCTTCCTGGCTGGAGCCATACACCCCGTATCCGAGTGCCAGGTCTGCAAAACACCTAGCCCAGAGCTACAAATCCTCCCAGGAAGGGGAGTCCCATTCAGCCAAGAACAATCAGCTCTGTGACAAAATCATCTCAAACAGACGGCACGTACTGGCCAGCACCCTGGTAGTTTTGCCCATCCAGTGCCCACAAACAATAGCTGTAATTGGCCAACAGGTGAAAGAGCAATCAAACCCCCACATTGTTTAACCGCCAGGAAATCTGGAAATCTTTCAACACCAAAGCAGGCTGGACGCTGGTAAACAGCAGCCTGGCACTTTCCCCAGTGTCTTTAACGTGTTGGTTTTGAGCGTTGCACAAAGAAAACAATCTCCAACTTTGCTGTCTGAAAGAAGGAAAAGTTTCAATCACTCGCCCATGTCACAGAGCAGATCTGGCAGCTTCACTGCACAATGGGACTTGCTCTTGCACTGCCAGGACTAGGCAATGCTGCTTTTCAGGAGTAAGAGTTTCCCAATCAAGCAATGCCTGCTGCAGTTAAAGCTCAGGCTATTTCACTTAAGCAAGTGAGACCACTCTTTGAGACTGTGTAAAGTAACCAAAAGGAGACATTCTGAACCATTTCAGACTTAACGTTACATTCCTATTTGCAGAGAAATAATTCAAGACAGAGTTCCAGCTGTCTTTTATCACTGTGGCAACAGGAGCAGATTTTCCCTGAGAAGTTTTCAAGGAGGTGAACTGTGACTGCAGAGATGTGGAAAGTCCCCTGCTCACCTTTTCTATAAGCAGCTTCTTGCTCATTGTTACACATCTATTCAACCGCTCCTTGTACTTCTCCAGCATCTTTTGCTGTTCATCTATCTGCCGTCTCAAATCGCAGTTGGCCTAAAAGTGAAAAGAGGGAAAAAAAAAAAAGATTAGAAAAAAAAGCCTTTGACTTTAAATCACTCGGAGCCAAAGCTAAGCATCACCTAGGAAGAAGTTTCTCCAGCTACCTCCAGGCATCGGATTAAAGAAAGCAAACCAGCTGGATAAGGAAAGAAGACTAGGGTCCTCTTAGCAAAACACTTCAATTTTTAACCTACTGAAATCCTAATATCTCTTTAATTTAACACAGGGAAGCGCCATCACCCTGGTTTGCACATAAAGGACCAAGGTACAAAGAGTCAGAACACAAGGAAATTTATTTATTTATTTTAAATGCTTAAGAGCTTGCCACAGCTAGTGAGTCTCAAAACAGCTTAGTCATCCTGGACTATCCTCCCTCTTTAGCCACAATACTGGCAGAGGAAAAGGATGGGGTAACTCCCTTTGCACTTTCAATTAAATTCTTGTACAAGTTACTATCCATTAGCTCTGCTATACAGACTGCTCCCAGTAACAGATGCTGTTAACACCACCTCAGCACACATCAGGATTTTATGTGCCACCGTTTTTGTTGATTAAAAAAAAAAGTTAAATTTAACCATACCCCTTCCAAGCAATAGTCTGGCTTCTGATTAAACAGCAAATGGTAAAAATAATGTATTTTCTCCTTCATGGATTGCTTTCTACAAACCCTCAGGCATATACCTCTACGAGCTTGTCTGAGCTCTTTTAAGTGCTGAGACCAGACACAAACACACACAGAGAACTTTTCCTCTTCCCCCTTTAATATGTTTTCTAATCCTTTTCAACACTTCACAAGAGATGCCTCTCCAGCTGATGAAAGCCAAATCAATGAGAACTCCTCCGTTAAGACAAGATCCTTGATTTAAAGGTATTTATCTTTCACTGAAGAATACTAATGGGTTAAGAGAAAGCTTTATTCTTTCAGTCTGACCAAAAGAAGTTCTTCTCATCTCTGTACACATTATTGACTCTCATGAGCCTTTCAGAACACAACTTCCCAGTCTACCAAGAGGCTACAGAATATGCTGCTTAACAAAAAGCAGTCAGCACCTCAGTAGTTAGAAGAGAGGAATAATTCTACAGAGGAGCATGTTAGGTGAGTTAGCAAAAACACAACTTTGCAACAGATCAAAAAGGCCAACACCACCGCTGGGGGCACAGCTGAACTACAGCAGCTCCACAATGGGTAGCCACCGCAGTTGCTGCTATACTACTTGTGGGTTCAAGCAGGCCCAAACAGAGTATCTACAAGCCAGGCAGTTATCTGGCAAGTAAGGGATGCACAGGTTTGTTTTACTTTGTGAGTGTTGGTTCTACAAATGATATCCAAAATCCTGCTCTGCAGCATAGCTACACATGCCCTCCAGGTATCATTACATAGCAGCCTTTAGAAGAGTTGTCCCATTTAAAATACTTACTCTTAATAAGTCATCTATCCTCCCCTCCTTCTTCTCCAAGTCAGAGTTTTTACTGTTTTCTAGTGCAGATATTTTTTCCATTGTGAGGTCAGACTGTAGGGAAAAATCACCATAAACCACATTTAAGAAAAACAGTTGATATTTCTGCTAGTCACCATGTAACATCACAGTGTAACCCCTTCTGATCTGAACAGTTAGGTCTAAGAAGAAGGAACTGATCCCCCTGCATCAGCGTAAGAACTTTCTCCATTCTTCATTTCCTTATTGCACAGTGGGCTCCTCCAGCACAGGAGGTTCAGTCAGCACAAAGCTGCTCTGGAGAACACAAGCCAGTAACACGTAAGAGGTTACAACATCCTGTGTGTCCTGCAAATTTGGTTTTTATAACTGAGTACTGCCCACTCCTTGGTGGTCTCTGACATTCACTGTCCTTTCCTGCAGTGCAACGTAGCTTGTACAAGAAAAAGGCTTAAGAAAAAAAGCTACCCTCAGCTGAAATGAAATTTATGACATCTTTCATGGGCACAGACAACCACCTGCCAGACAAAAGACAATATCTGTAGATTCTAAGGTGGTCCTGACAGAAAATACAGGTCGTAATTTTAAAATATTGTAACATATTGACAGCAGGAATATCAGGCACAAGTCTTTGGTTCAGAGAAACTGATGTATTAGTGCCCACTAGGGACAGACGCTTTAGAGTTCTGGAGTGAAATCTATATGGAAAGTTTTATGGGTTACTTCACATCTCAAATACCTTCATCAATGAAGTGCGAGTTACACCCAGGAACAGAAGACAAAAAACATATTCTCTAGCAGTAGGAACACTTCAAACTCTGTGCTCTCATTAATGGGTAATGGGGAAGAAAAGGGGAAAGAAGTCAGTACGCACATGAGCACAGAGTCTAAAATATCCAAGTCAACACACACAAGGAAATCTCACTCCCTGACCACACACACAGATTTCACATTTATGGCTAGCAAGCACCTGTCCTGGTTCTCAGAAGAGTTAGCAATGACTTACCTGCGGAGCTGTCATATAACTGTTCTCCAAATTTCAGGCTTGCCTGGAAGCTAACATCATGAAGTAAGAGCCAAACTTGGCGGACTGTTGCTGCTCTACATAGGCCCAGTAGGGGAAAGATCAAAAAGAACATGTGCCAGCATTGTACCTGAAGCAAGAGGATTCTAAATCCCCAAAGATAAAGAGGAGGCCTGGACAGGTCACCTCACTTTTGTCTTAGCTTGGTTTATGCTTCCTGACAGCCTGCAGGAAGCTTCAACTAAAGCTTTTGTCACTGAAGGCAAGGAAAAGGTTGTCTGGTGAAAACCTTGGGCTGCAGCCAAGCAGCAGAAAGTTTCTTCAGTAAGGACTTATGTAATTTTGCCAAACACACAGCCACACTTGTGCTGTGTCAGATGAAGTCCTGTTCTTACACCTGACTTCACCTGTACTGACCTTACCTCAGAGCGCTCAGAGAGCCCTGGTGCTGACTGAAAACGCTAAGAAAATCATGCTCACGCCAACCTGCTTTTGGCATTGAGGGAAGTGATTCAAACTAGAAATCACTGAATGTTTTAAACCCTATCAACTCCAAACAGGTTCAGAAGGGAAAACCAGGAATATATATGTGCCCTCATCACACAGTCAAACATCTTCATGGATATTTTTGCCTTAAGCGTATGCTACATCTAGGCCCCTGGAGAATGCCATGAAGCAGAGCACTGGCAGAAAGCACCCTCAGAAAACATGTCACTCTTTGGAAGGAAGACAAACCCTGTGGGCACGCTAAGCACAGGAGAGAATAAAAACCTCTTGCTCACTCCAGGAGGGACCATTCTTTTAAGCAGCGGTGTTGGGACAGCAAAGATTGAAATCTGAAAGTTATCTCTGGCAGGTTCTCCAGTTATGGCATCGTTCTCACACAAGAATTCTCTATGCACTAGGAAGACAAAGATCATCATAGACCAGTACTTTAACAGTGCAGACAACAGATGTGACTCTAGTGACACAACAGAGCTCAGAGATTTAAGCTAATAAGTATCCCCAGAGGTTCTTCACGCGCAAAGAACTTGTACCACCCTGCTGGGGAAAAGGAGAATGAACTTCCCCCAGCAACAGAATCATCTCTGACTCAAACTGATGTGAGAAAATGATTGACACAAAACGGATTGTTTAAAAATCACTGAAGGGAAAGGTCAGTCACAGAGAAACCAGAGATGAAAATCAAAAGAAGATTAAAAGCAGGCGTGGAGAAGAAATAAGCAAGGTGCATTGCAGATAAAGCTGAACATCCTTCTAAGCAACAGAGGAAGATGACACAGCTAAAAAGTAAATCCTGCCATAAAGCCACGAGAAGAATCTTAACAGTTTTAAAAGGCACCAAAAAGACATCAGCACAGTCAAAGGAGCTACTCCTCTTCTTGCCTCCATGTCAGTGAAGTTGCTGAGAAGGACTGTCAGGAACACATCACGTTCCACCTTGACAGGACAAACTATGCCATGGGTGTACTCTGCAAAGGCCAAACAACTTCCTGCTGGACTGTGGGTGTATGTACTGTAAGCAGTAGAGAGGCAGCACTTGAACAGAGGCATTCACAACTATTATTTGGGTTTCCTTCACATCTTCACTTATAAAGAGAGGAAGAACATTCAGGAAACAAAAGAACAGAAACAGAGGCTAAGGTGTTCCTCTCCTGAGCACGCTTGCACACAGCTGAAGAACTACCCGCATTATCAACACAGAAAAGCCTCAATGACAGATCAGGCAAACTTCAGTAGCAGCAACTGGAAGCATCCCTTACAGGACAAGGAACAAGGTTCAGAGTCACTTCCATCAGTAGTTACAGACAGGGATTACTGGCTGTTGTCACGGGAAACATTCTGTCTCCTACAAGTGGCATCCTCTGGTGCGGAAGACAAGCTGCAATCTCATATGCAAGAGATGTATCATCTAGTGAGCTATACCTGTGACTGTTTGTGCTGGATGGAAATCTGTTTTTGGGAAGTGCAGGAATGCTCAGTGTTCCCTGATCCAGTAGAAGATGGGCTGCCTTGCTGGGCCTGCAAAAGAAAGTCAGTGTATTGTTATACGCTCCTCAGCACGATCGCTTGTGCCCATGCAGATAAACTCATCTTCACATGGACGGTGCAGCCTGGCCTGGCCTGGGTACCACACTTTCACATTAAAGTGTAAGAACGCTGTAGAGATTTAGTTCATTACAACAAGAGAGTCAGTTTCTTTCAAGAAGTCTGGCCCAACCTGCTAAGAGACAAAGCTTTTAAAAGCCTAATGTAATTAAGGTCAGCTGAGATTAAGTGAGGCCAAAACAAACACTTCTCACAGCAAGACTATACTTCTTTCTTTTGCTTTTTTGCATCTATCAGATTAGCCTCTCAGATGCTATTACTTTTGATCTATGTAAGATTTTTGAGTCGTTAACTTAAAACTGATGTCATTTTATTAAACAAGCAAAGCCTGGGACCTAGAACTCTTCACAAGGAAGATGAACTTACCAGAAGATGGTAGACTTGGTCATCAATAAACCAGGCTGCACTTGAGCCATTGTCTTTGAGCAGAAAAGCTTCAAATTCCCCATCCCTTAACTAGAAACATCCTCCCTTGGGATTCAAATCTTTTCAGAGCTGCTCACCGAGACAAAAGTAAAACAGAGGCCACCTCCCCTCTGTGCCAGCTGCTCATTCTCTAGCCGCTGCTTCGCCAGCATCACCGACATCAGCGTTGGCAGAGCAGAATGTTCCTCCTGCGGTTCCTTTGCTGTGCTGCCGTCTACCCCATACAGCGGCTGCTCCACTCGCCGCTGTAACACAGTCAAAAAAATATACAATGAACTTTTTTTTTTTTGGGGGAAAAAAAAAAAAAAAAAGCAATAATCTGACTCTGCCAAAACTGTTGTCAGCGAAGCAGCAGCTCAGGAATGAGCAGGCAGCATGATGAGGATCTATTAACTCAAACAGGATTCCTGGAGTGATTGTTCCAATGGCAGACATCAAAAAGTAAATGAAGTTTACAATTAAAAAAAAAAAAAAGTAACAAATGAACACACAGGACATAATTCCTTCTCAGTTAACACACCCCCTTCCTTTGTATGCACATGTGTTTCAGAGCCACTGGGGCAAAACGGGTTGGAGATCCAAAAAAATCTTAATGCATTGCAATTTTGGTCAATGCATTCAAAATTATGCTACTTGATGTTTTTTTAAGGATTCATTTTAAAAGAGCCAATGTCACAATACATTCATTATTCTGGTGAAGTAAACCAAGTCAGAGCTGCCAAATGCCAGCAACCTAACCATGACTAGGACCCAGATGTCACGGTAAGCTCATTTCTGTGATTATAGCAGGGACCAATCTCCTGCAAGACAAGCAATATACTAATGGGTTTCCAAAAATCTTTTAAAGGTGCATCTTTTACAGGCCAGCTCAATTCTCCTGCAGCAGACTAATTTTCCAACTGTGATACAGGAACTGTGCTCAGTAAGAACAAGAATCATCTGAGCTACATTGATTACAGCACTCGGAATCTCATTGCCCCTTACTTTGAAAGCCAGCCCATCACTGCTAAAAATTGGCAGTCTGGGTAATAATAATCTAAGTCTTTCCAAGCTGTAACTCTCGGCCAAGTACACGCCACATCCAAAGTAAAAAGTCAGGTCAGGCTTCAGTTTTTCTTGCAACCTGAAATACATTTTCTGCCTACCATTCCCAATGTCAAGAGGGTGCTTTCTTCCCCAAAAGAGTGCTTGTATACGAGAGCAACCTCAGGAGAGTCTGAAGACCTGCAGATCATTCTTCTGATCAAAGAAGAAGTAAGGCAATTCAAAACAGTCAAGAGATTTGAAGACAAGAAGTAACATCCTGAAGTCATTACCATTCCTCCGCGCAAGTTCTGATTGGTAGAAGATTTCCAGTACAATATAGATTAACTCACAAATTTGGAGGAGGTTTGTCTCATTGTGAAAAGGCATTTTAACACCGCTCCCTTCCTAGATCATAGCGACATCTGTACCGGGTAAGATAGTCAATCTTCTCCAGTTTCCACTCATCCCTCTGTTTGTCTGGGGCTTAGTTCAAAGCACTGATATTCAATTTGTGAGAAGAGGACAGATCTTACAAATGCACATAATAATTTGTTATGAATAAGCAAACACTGTAGGTTTAGCTGCAAGAGTAAAGAACAGAGGATAAGAAACACAAAGAGCACCTGTGAAAGGAGAGACACAACCTGGCCTAGCTGAAACTCACTGTAACATCAGTCTTCACTTCATGAGAAATACTCTGTTCAAGCTCCTACCTACTCAATATGTACAAGTGTAGAAGAAGAAAACCAAGGGAAGAATCAGCCCATCCCATTATAAACACTTGAAGGGCGTTTCATTTGCCGGACTAAAGAACTGTCCCTCATACCTCACGCATCTGCAACAGTCAGAGACGGTATTTCTTTCATTACCTTCTCTTTAAAGAGGTGCATCAGTGAATTAATAATGACAGGAGAAAAGGCTCTTCAATTAAACAGATCTATTTTCATTTCTGTAAACATCAAAAATATCTAGAAGCCTACCTGTTGTTCTCCCTTAAAGCAGCATTGAAAGCTTCCAAAATCTAGGAACGTATTGAATTCTGAGCAGAGCACTCGGGGCTGGGATTTAGTTCAATACACACTCATGAACTGTGCAAAGGTCTCTGCAGAATACTGTAATCAGTAAAGACTTTGCATTTGGTGTTTGGAATACTAACCTTTCCCATAATGCTCCATACCTTTGTGACACTCAACAAATGCTGAAAATTAGTTTTAAAGACAGACCCAGGCAACGTTTGGAACTAGAGATCAGACACCACAGCCTCTGAACACGGCTGCGCTAGCTGAAAGAAATTTCTTGAGCTGATCTGTGCTAAAATGGCTTAAAAATACCGGTGATTTCTTCACATTTAGATCTTGCAGAAATGCTGGGACAGCAAAATGGAATTACGTAATGAAAAAATACCAGCAGATGTGCATGTATACACATTCCTTTGCAAGCTTTCGCTAACGCTTCTCACAAGGCACATGCACATAAACAGAAGTAAAAGACCTTCCCAATATAATTAGGATTGCCACGATTTTCAGCATACCCAAAGGGTCCAATGTAGGTCAGAGTATCATTGTACTGGCGCTACGAGTAATGGTTTTAAATGGAAAGAGGGGAGATTGAGATGAGAACTGGGTGCTGAGACCCTGGCCCAGGTTGCCCAGAGAAGCTGTGGCTGCCACATCCCTGGAGGGGTTCAAGGCCAGGCTGGACAAGGCTCTGAGCAACCTGGTCTGGTGGGAGGTGTCCCTGCCCAGGGCAGGGGGTTGGATCTCGATGATCTTTAAGGTCCCTTCCAACTCTAACCACACACTCCACACTCCGTGGAGAAGTTCATGAGCTGTAGTTCATGAATGGAATACAAGGTAACCAATACGTCAGTTCCACCTTTTATTAAGGACAGTGATGTATCTGTAACCACAGGGCATACTAAAAACACTCATCTTGCATGCTTTAATCTCAGATATTTGTATTGGTTATACCTAGACTAGCCACTGTTACAGGGTCCTAGACATCTGGCTTTGCTGCCAGAATCCAGTTCCAGATGTAAAAAAAAGAAAGAACTGAATAGAGAATAAGCCAACTCACTCACCAAGGCACCCTTTTTTCCTGTTCAGAACCTTTTATTACCCGTCTGAAGCAGGATTACCAGCCTAATCAATACCATGCCACCATCTCTGTCCCCAGGGAGAAGACTTACCAGGATTACCAGCCTAATCAATACCATGCCACCATCTCTGTCCCCAGGGAGAAGACTTACCGGCAAGGGGTTGGATAAGGAATGCTGCGGTGATGACCTGGCGACAGGCGGCACACTTCTACCCGGACTGGTTCCTGGGCCACTTCCCCCAGCAAACTGGCCAAGAGAACAGATTCGATCATCAGCCATTCCACAGAGATACTATATTTAAGCAAATTTAACAGAGATGGAAGAAATGCCCTCAATCTTAAAAAAATTTGACACACTCCTTTCAAAAATAACAACGAAAGTACTTCAAACAGTCATATCTGCACAGAGTCCATTTTTGTTTTTAGCACAAAAAGATGTAAACCCACAAACTTGGATGGAGATGTGTGACTTACTGTATAGTATTAGGAAGCCCCTTCCCTGTGAGGAGACATGTCTAACTGTGCACCACATGAATGGTAAGAAATATGCCCCTCTGCTGAAGCCCCTGTGCCAGTCACTGTTCAAGACAGGGTACGTAAACAGCTGGGCAACTGGTCCAGTTAGTAGAGAAATTCATACAGTCCTGGCACCTAAAAAGCTTTAGCTAGGAAAGAAGTGCTAGTAAACACATCATTTCTGACTCCAAGTTACTGGGTAAAATAAAGAACAAATTTAAAAGAAAAGGTAGAGCTCTAGATTGTGCAGACCTATAGAAATGCAATTAAAATATTGATTTTTAGAATGTCCATCATCATTTTTGGGAGGGGTCTGTCCTATGTGGTGCCAGCCTCCCACAGCAAGTCTTTCTAAAGAGGGAACACTGTAAACAACCTGCTACTGAAACCAGGAGGACTTTGCAGGTAGGTTCTTTTGCAGCACTGTACCCTTATCAAAGTAAGTTTACAGGCCTCATCTGAGATCCAAGTTCCAATGGAAATTAACCTCAAACCTCTACTTAGGTGGCTGTTCTTTTAAATAATTGCTTTATCAACTGTTCAAAGAAATGTTAATTTAAAAATCAACTTCCAAAAATCTCACATCCTCTACCTACTCAGATCTGAGTATATCAGGTTAACATCATCAATCAATGACTCCAGTGATGGATCAGTAACAGAAGTCACGTTACAGACTTCCATCTACAGATTTTGCATGATGGGGGTTCCAGCAGACTTCTCAGACAACGCAAAGATGCTTACCTCAAAATAATCACTAATTTTATGTCCTCTAGGAGTGCCTTTTCCTAAAAGAGAAAACAAAGGATGAAAATAAGAGTTCGTACTTTTAAGAACAGAAGTTATGATGCTATTCCTAAAACCTTCTCCTGTGCTTTGACACTCTTTTCCCTGCAGGGAGGTGCAACACCTATCACAACAAAAGCTTCCACACAACAAAAGACTGCCCCAGGGTTACAGCTCTTGTGCTGTTGTTGGGAGGGTTTACAGTTGACAATTCAATTAACTCTCAATTCCAAACATGTCAAATCCAATCAAACAGCATTTGCACTTGCTAAAGTACTTAGAAAACACTAAACACCACTGAATGTTGCATAGATTCTCCACAATTTCCTTCAAGATAAGGACAGAGCAAAGGGTGCTTTTAGTCCTCCGCCTTCAGGTGTATTACTGCATATTAGATCTCTCACTAGCATTACAGTAAGAGTTAGATAATTAGTGGTGGCTTAATACCAGCTCATTAAAACTTAGCCCTTTTCTCTTATTTTAATATTATCAAAGCAGTTCTGTCAACACAATCCTCGTTGAAGAACAAAGGAAATAGGAATCTGCCCCTATGCCCATTTGCTAGAAAAATCTGAACTTGGACTTGAGCACACTTTTCTTCGAGACAGCACCACCTGCTTCAGACTCCAGCACAGTTTGTTCTCAATTTGTTATGCTGAGCACTTACTCTAACAAGTCTCAAAAAGCAAGGAGGAGAGTACAGCCTGTATTTGGAAGTCTGACTGCTGTATAGGCAGCGTCGTGGGACCAAAAACAAGGCTCCAGAGAAGCCATATTAAGCCTTTAGGCAGTCTGTCCCATAAAAACGCAATAGTTGGTGCGAATAAGCTGTAGAAGAGTATTTTCCTGCCAATGAGGATAACAAGGCTCCCAGAAGAGAACTACACCATCATGGAGTAGTTTATAACAAGCTGCCTGACACACCCTTGAGAAGAGCCATTATTTTCCTAGGACACTGACTGTGCAAAACGTGCACAAATTACCAACCGTTCAGAAATCCTGCAGCAGGGTCAGGAGAATGAATTACCTTGACTGGTCTCATACGCTTCTGCTTTCCTTTTTCTATTCCGCTGGTCATTCTGTTTTTTCTCAGGAGTCTGTTAAACAATACTTCAAAATTAACATTTCTGCAGTTATTCCAAGATGAAAAGAAAATACCAAAACACAATAATCTGCTCCGTATCCCCAAGGGCCATTTCACTCTTCTGGTGCATTTGTTTCTACTGCAGTAACAACTACTCTCAAACAGCTACTACCTTCTGATGTGTGTGCTGCAGAGGGGGGAGAACATGGTTAGGAATAAGGTTAATTTTTTTTCCTATTTCAGTTGCAGCAAGCCAGCCTTTGCTGCCCTGTTACCTCAAATGGTTAGCAGAACAAGTTCAAACGCTTAAAAAAACCTGTATAAACCATTTCACGGTGATCACAGTACTGGTGCAAGAGGAGTAATGAGAGAGGTTTGAGTACAGACATAAACTGGCAGTCGGGTGGCTACTCGTTGTCTACCAGGACAATCCCTCTCACCTGTGGCTAATGCTTCTTCTCAAAGCCCTTTGCAGAGGGTTACCAGAATTGTCCTGTCCACTGGTGCACAACTGCGACCTTCCACAAACCAAGGCAGAGCTCCCAGGAGAAAGCTGCCACAGACACAGCAATTTACGGGGACTTTTCTCATTAAACTCAAAGGTTGGTTGCATCTGCCATTTCTGTGAGCAACCAGAGACTTGAGGGGCAGTTTTATCAGTGAACAGTGATTTATTTCTGCACAGGCACAAAT
Organism: Nycticryphes semicollaris; assembly: GCA_013400055.1. Classification (NCBI taxonomy): domain Eukaryota; kingdom Metazoa; phylum Chordata; class Aves; order Charadriiformes; family Rostratulidae; genus Nycticryphes; species Nycticryphes semicollaris. The sequence continues at coordinate 38,504 of VXBJ01001707.1, read as the reverse complement.
ACAGAGCACCAGTGGGAAGCCTGGAGGCTCCAGAAGTGTCATGCCTATCTGTCTCTGCAAGGCTATGAAGCCTAGAGACATGAGAGCGGAGAAGACCCTGGCATGGTGCTTTCCCCGTCGCCAGGGTCACTCATGTGGCCAGACCTGCTGAAAACATCAGGCAGCACTGGGCTAGAAGCAGCTCACTGAGGTTTCTGGAAAGAAAGAGATCTTGTCATTTCCATCACCAACGTCATTTGAAAAACATCTCCTATCCCAAAGGGTCCCAAATAATTTCTGGGCTATATGCTTTACAATCACTGCTGCCACCACTAAACTATAGCCTGGGGACAGGAAGAAAACCACAGTGTTCAAAACACAGCTCTGGGGGAGGGAAAGCCATGGCCAGAACATTTGTGGTAAACCTAAGTTTCATGCTCTTTGGAAACCAAAGTCCAAAGTACCCTGTTGAGAGATCTCTGCCAAAAGACTTGCACACAGTAAGCACAGAAATCAATCTACCTCCTTTAATAGGATAACAAGGATAAAGCTGACACAGCCAGAATCTAAACCTGGCTGTGTCCCATGGGGATGCTGGACATCTATGGTCCCATGTTACCAGCTGGGAATCCACCCCCACGTTACTATTCTGCTAAGAGGATGGAGGGGATGCCAAGGCAAAGGTGGCTGTTGTGTCTGCAAAGTTCCTTTTGAGAAGGGGTGGACTGAAAACTCTGTAACTATCTAGACACTTGCTGTACCAGCTCCTGTACGTGCAAAAGTCAGCGAGAGAGCCTCCTCACTGCGTAGTGAAGAGCAACTCATGCACAGCGTTGGCGTGACTGTAACACCACAGGCTCCATTACAGCCTCCGTGGAACTGTGAGCATATTAATGAGGTTCAGTTTAAGTTGTTTTTCCATTCAGGTACTTACATAACAAAAATTACACACATTATCTGTTACAGACTGACAAACCCCTCCCCCCCAACCCAGGAATGGTAGATTTGATTATGTCAGCTTGGTCAATTTAAATCACTCCACAAAGGTCCATTGAAAAAATGAGGAAAATAAGAATGAATACTCAGTCCTCCACTATTAACTACACTTACTCATACAGAGCTTAAGATACTGCATTCTCAAAAAACTTAGCTTCACCAGACACCTCGTATCAGTATTGCCATATAATGCTGGGAAATAAGATCCAGAACTTACCTGATAACTGTGTGGAAAGTTTTTTAAATGCATAAAGATGATGTATTTAAACTTGAGATTTTACTTTACTAACATGGAATTTTAAAGTAAACTTTGCAAGTCATTTTGCTGCTTTAGCAAGTGTTTTGAAATAGTTAATCCTAAAGCAGTGAGATTAAGCAGGGACACAGCATCAATTTTCACCTTCCCACACTTCCACAGAGCAATTCTCTAGTGGGAGGTGTCCCTGTCCAGGGCAGGGGGGTCAGAACTTGATGATCTTTAAGGTCCCTTCCAACTCTAACCATTCTATGATTCCATGATTCATAAAAATGCTCCGCTTTGAACAGACTTCTGCAAATTTATATACTTGATGGGCAAGGCAAACTTTTCCATTAATGCTCTCTGGCTTTTTATTTGGCCCAAACTGCATCCAAACCCAGGAAACAAATCACAACGCAGCTGAAAACCATTTCCTAAGATGAGCTTTATGAATGCTGCGCTTCTGGGGTTGGGCAAAATCTGCCTGCTACAGCGGGAAGCTTCAAGGAGGACTCTTTCACTCCAAAGGCTGTGGGGTTAAGATCCAGACTAAATACTTCCACCAGTCCCTTTCACACCCCAAATAAAGAACACCGTCACTCACACAATTCCTTCTATGTTTTGATTTCAGTCACGTCCACCTCAAACCCAATTACAGCGAGGATTTGTTGCTGCTTACCTCCAATTCTTTATCACTCAGAGAACCCACGCTGCACAAGCTCTGGTTGGAAGACTCACTATTTAATGGACCCTAATGAAAAACAAGCAAAGACTGTTAGAACCAACTTCCATACAAGGCAGATAAAGTCCTATCAAACATTGCATCTCTAGGCTAACTACGCTGCTCTACATCACGTGGATACTGCAGCAACACGGGTCAAACACCCAGGCACAAGATGTGGCACTAAAAAACTTTAGAAGTGGCTTGGAGCAAGATGGAAGTTGGATGGTCTTTCCTCAGTGCACTGATCCAGCCTCTGCAATGATATAATTCTTTCTATCTCAGTTTATGTCCTAACTGCTCTCTTTAACCACATCCACTAAACAGCCAAGGCAGTATTCATAAGAAGTCTAAGACAACTGGTTTGAGAAACAAAATTCGTGATTTGTTGAGTAGCAGTAGTTCCAAGTCAGCTCTTCAAGCAAGCATCTGCTTGACCCAGGGCAACGAATTCAGAGGCATCTTCCATCTGTGAAGACAGCTATTACTGTTAGCAGATGCTGGCAGTACCACTACTTTTTCTTTAAACGCATTACTTTTATGCTTTTTTTAACACTAAGATAACAAACCAGTGAGAGTTGTGTACACAGCAGTACAACTGGCACCCTTAAGGTGATCTTTCCCACTAGGCTATTTTACAGACCCGTGGCTGACCAGCCAACAGAGCGAATGCTCCTACCAGGATAAAGCACATATTCAAGAGGCTGGAACAGATTTATCAAAATAGTATCCAGATACCTACAAGCACCTGCTTGCATCTTTGCAGGCTCTACTGGATACACATCTGCATTTTTACATATCCAAGCAGTTTTGACAACTTTCTTTTTTTTTAAATCTCTATCAAAACTGGTTTTAAAAGGAAAGAAAAGTGAATCATGCAAAGTCACTGTGTTTTATCCTAGTGCTCTGACACAAAAGGATCCTCCTACAGATCTAACTTAAGAAATCTAGACGGATTTGACAAAGATATAAAAACAAGATTCACATTTACTGATGGAATGTATTAACAGGAAGAATGACATGATAAAGCCACCTCTCCATTAATAACTTGTGAGCATCTTTTCCCAAAGATCCATGCTATTTTAGCAGTCTTATTTTTGCAGTAACCACTTCCCACCAATCAGTCTTTTCTCAGGGCAAAGCCACTTCTCATTAAATACTTGAGCAGAAGACTTATGGGAGGGCTGGGGGAGAAGTCTTAACACCACAGAGAAATCCCACAGCAGATTATTTTTGAGGGTAGCAGCTCTCCCTTCCCCATTTTTAAGACAACCACCAGCATCAACTTAAACCTGTGGCACCACCATCAACTTAAACCTGTTACCAATCCCAGAATCCAAGCAGGCATCCACAAAAAGTAAAACTTCTCTTTACCTTCTGGGTATTATACTGGGAATGTTAACTACCAAATTTGTTTCTCCTGAAAGGACATGCTTAGTTGCTTCAACAACAACAACAACAACAAAAAAAAACCCTATCTGACCATCTCAAGAAGCTTAGGATTCCCTTATAAAAGCAAATTACTTTTAAGAAAAATTGCAGATGATATTAAGCCATTAATTTACCCCTCCAACTCATCACACAAATAGCTGAAGACTAGAAAGATATTTTAACGCATCTCTTCAGCAATACAAAAACTTAAAATTCAGTTGCTTTTTAAACAAAGCAGTAAGCTCTCCCCCCGCCCCCCAAATCCTACAGGTAGAACTCTTGGGTACGCGAGGGATTTATTCCTTGGCCAATAGGACTTCACAGAAGTGCCAGCACTACCCTGGGCTACATCCACACAAAGGCCTCAATGGTTGAAAAAAACGTAGTATCTGATGGAAAGTGGCAACAGAAAGTTAATGTTTTCACCCAGGTAAGAAGCCTGTTTATAAACTACAAAAACAATGTCCTCTAAAATCCTTCGCTTCCTCTCATGAACTCAAACCCCGGCAGCACATCCAAAGGCATCAACCTTCTGTGCATGAAAAGCTTCATCAGGTGCAGAAGCATCTCAACGAACGAGCATCTGCGGTTCTCAGGTGGGACAGGCTGGGAGTCTGATGCGATGAAGATGAAAGCGAAAGTCGTTTCCACATTTGCTAAAATCTCGCTGCCTCCATTTTGCACATGGAGAGCAAATGACAGGAACAGCTGTTCCCAAAATACCACATTTGAGCTTTTCAGGAACACTGTGGCTGAAAGGGTACGTCAGTGGCTTATGAAGGGCCAGCGTTTCAGCAAAGGACCTGTATTCCAGGGTAACCTGGAGGTGTTCACTGAGGCCGTCTATAGTTAGAAACGATCCCAAGATGTTTTCAGGAATGCAAGTTTATCCTCTCCAGTAAAGAATAATCCACCCAGATGCATCCAAATGTAAACTTGTGGAATGCAAACAGCTGGAAAAACGCCCATAACAAAATCCCCAGTGTTTTTCTTACTTTTAGTACCACAACTACCTGTAGCCACTATTCCGTGTGGGAAACATACAGCTCTAGCAGTTGGAATCAAACCAAATTTTTGCATCAACAAAAGAGCAATTCAGTTCTGATCACAGATTCTTGATGAGCAAAAAACCCATTTTCCCTTTACTTTATAAGTTCCTATAGAAAACACACTGATAAAATTGCAAAAAATTGAACTCAACGCAGTAGTAGAAAGGGTGAAAAGGAACTAACTACGTAGTTATGGAACCAGAGGAGAACAGTTTGTGAGATGTCTGTAAGTATCCAGGCAGCTCATGTTGCGTGTATTGATACTGGGAGAAAAACGTAGAACTAGTTCTTTGAAGGCAAGTTTTGACGCATCTCCACTGCATGAGCTTTCCTCTCCCTCGATGATCTTCTAGAGGACCTTCCAGTGACGCTTCTCTTAAGAGTAAAGGATTAGGCCTATCTTACAGACAAGCAGCTGAAGCGTCTTGTTCGTGTCAAAGTTGGCAAAAAAAGAGTCTTGTTCTGAGGAATTCCGGCTATGGAAACACAAATTGCTCATTAGAACGTACTGTACTTGAAGCAAGAAAGATGTGATACCTAGGATGTTTCAGGAATATGGCCTAGTCCTCAGCTGCACCTCTTTCATGTGCAAGAGAAAGGAAAAGCGAGTTTTCCTGATCATCCAATGAGGTAACTAGTTTCACACATAACCTCATGTCATCAATTGCTTTTACCAACAGGTTTAGACAATGGCTGAGAAACCAAACATCTGAGCATCTTCCCCCTCAACTAACAGGCAGTGAGTGTGTGTATAAAAATCCCTTCCAATTTATGTTTTGCCATTCCTAACTGTTTATATTTAAGTCAGCAACTGCCACTGGATAAACCATCAGTACTTCATTTAGCATACCCTTTTAAGTGGTCACGACACAAAAGGAATTAAAGGAACAAACCTGAATTTTGGAAAAAAAACAAGCAAGCAACGGCAAAGGATACTAACATCAGAGTATTGCTGGGGAAGTAGCAATAGGGAATAATAAACATGTTATAGTTTACACAGGAAGGGCTTAAAATTTTTATTCCTGAAGAAGTCACCTGCACTGGCATCTTGCTTTTCTAGCACAGACTACTTTGGGATAATACTGCACTTCTCTGGTCTCACTTCCAGCCCACTCATCCACTGTACCCTGTCAAAAGAATCAGTGATGGGGCTCAGCAAAAATTCAAAATACGTGGGTCATCTGAAAAAAGCTAATGGTTTCTATAGTGTTTACCCAAATGACAAGCACAAGAACAGCACACACTTCCTCCTCCGCAAGGAATTTCTTTGTGAGATAAGCTGGCATGCTCTTTTCCCTTGTGATTCACCTATCAACTGCTGCTTCAAAGTCTGTGACCTACCTATGCACAACAAAACCTCCATGTTGAGAAGTGGCTGCAGCAGGAGCAGGCGCTTTCAAGACTCCTACTCAAAGGCAAGAATTTAAAAATTTGTCCACTCAACGTGAGTTGGTTACTCATTTCTCCCTTTCCAAGAGCCCTGGAAAGGCCACACGAGGCACAATGGCTGAAGTTTCAATAGAAATTACTTAACCTGATAATAGCTCCCATCGGATCTTCCGTAGCAAAGCCAGCCTGACTCAGCCTGCCCTCACCTATCCCCTCTTCAAGCCTATCTACTGCCTTGCACGACTTGGGCATTTCCTCAGCCCCTCCAGGCTCCCCAAAATGATCCCTCAGGCCTGTCTGCAGCTCTTAGGTCAGGCCATCTCCATTTTGTGGTCTCCAACTCCTCGTATTGAAAGAGAGCTCTAGGAATGCAGGCTGCCAAGCCAGAAGTCTCCAACACAGGCTTACACGTTGCAAAATTCTCTTGCTAACTCAATGGCGGAGACATACTTCGTTACCTCCAGCCAAGGTAGCCCAAGTTCTTCTAAATTCTGTAGAGAATCCAAAGATTTCAAAAAGTCAATCCTTACTTTCACTAAAAGTTAATGCCGACTCCATGCAGGCTTGCACCAAAGTGAAATAGTTGAATGGTTTTCTGGTTTCTCTGGTCCAGTGCTACTGTATAAAATCAGTCTTAATTAACATATTCTTATTTCAAGCATCACATTAAGTACAAGAATTACAGCTTGCTTCTTAATTGGGCTTTTAGAAAAGCTCAGTATTATAGCCAATATTGAAGTCCCCAAATCACACTTTTTGCCATGAGAAGTTAATCTACTGTCAGATACTCACAGGTAACCTCCACTATATCAGACAGGTAAGCAGATTTGCAACAGTATTTGCTTGGCTTCCATTATGCCTCAAGACTTCTCACAGGTTGAAAAAAAAATCATAGTTTTATTTTACTGATGGCAAACTGGACAGAAGGGTCACACAATTCCCCCTAACCCTCTGTATAGAGGCAGAAAGAGAACTGAGACCTGACAACTCTCTCTGAGCTCTAGTAGCCAGACAACACATTTGAAATAATTGAAGTTGCACATGGAAGCATCTAAACTATTTTCAACTGCCTGGCATAAAGTCCTGGCACACTCTCTGGTAGCTGATAAATTCTTTCCTAACTTTCATCTATTAACTAGTTCTTCTGGTGGCATGTGACGTGTGTTAAGGACCATCACTGTGCAGCACCACTTTCCTCCAAGGAAGACATGATTATTCTCAAATGTGGCTTCTCAGCTTGGTAACTCTGCTGCTAAGAATGTTGCTAAGTAGACCACACAACTGGTATGTACTTAACTGATCAAGACTGCTAGAGTGACAGAGGAAGAGTAAAACCAAAATAACACAAGTAAATTCTGTTCTTTTTTAAGAGCAATTCTCTTTTTGGAGGCAGATGTTCTGCAGCATAAGTGACACTCTTCAGGTTATTTTCGTTTCCCTCTTTACGATACCTCAAAGAGGGGGGAAAGGGAGCACTAACTACCACCATGACCAATACTTCTCCAATTCTAGCACAGCCACCTGGATCTACAAGACTCCTACAGCATGACAGAGAAGGTTACTCTCTCTAGAAACACTTCAGCCTTTTTAGTTAAAAAATAAAAATCTCATAAAGAGGTGCACACAACTTCTTTTGAAGATCTTTTAAAGGCCAAACTTGTAGAAGATACGTGTGCTGCTGTGAGGATCCATCCTGGCTAAGCCCAAGACAAGCCACATGCATATACAGAGTCACCCATCACAACTCTTATCCAGGAAAAGCCTGTGGAAATGACACAAATCCTCTGGAGTTAACCCACCTGATATCTTAAGGCAGCACCCAAACAGGGGCAAGGGAGGCAGAAGATGAGAACAGACAAAATTGAACAATGATCTCGAGAAACAAACTACATTTTGTCTTCTGTACCTACTGACTCACAATGGCTGAAATGACTAGTCAGAGTAAGGCCTCAAGTGAATGTGCTTAGATTTTTCCCTCATAAGTAAACATAAACAGGAGCTAAATAAGCAGGAATCGGTAGGTGTCAGATAGTCATGTGTTAATTCAAGGCCTGGCTTTGCGAATTTGGGGAAGAACAGCACTTTACCATATGGCAGGAATAGACATCTAAAGCATCACTGGCTTTTTGAAGCCATCTAGTGACCTGGATGAACCACAGGAGTATAGCAGTTGCCTAGAAACATTCCTTCCTCACAAATTTGTTTCCACGTATTAAGCTTCTAGAGAAATATATTCTCCAGCTACTAAATAAGACAATTCATCACAGACTTGCAACGGAATTTTGAAGCATTTGGGACTGCAAATGACCTCACTCATTGGGTTGTGCCTTCAGCTACCACAGGAGGTGACAGCACACAGCTGTTTCCAAAACAGTTTAGGATTTCTGTCCTCTACTACTGTTACTGGAAAGCTCTTCCAGAATCCCATGACTCTGATGGCCAGAAGCCTTTTTCTACTTTGCAGCTGAAAAATTTATTCTAGATCAGCTTAGACTCATTCATTTCTCAAAAACACACAGGGTTGCTCTTTACCTGCAAACACGGAGGGAAAGTGGGCTTTAAAGCTGCAGCTGTGTTAAGGATGTAAACTAGCGCGTTAGTTTTATGCAGGTCCAAAAATGCAGCCTGTATTTTTAAACATTAAAGAATCCTAACCAAACCCACGAAGCGATACACCCAGTCGGTGGAAGGCAGGAAGCTCAGTTACAACTGCCTGCTGCCTTCACCCAATAGGAGAGCACCTAAGATGACATTTCTTCCTTTTATGCAATAAACAGCAACAGAATACCTTCTATCCCAGGAGGATGTGCCAGGCCCGGTCCCACTAGATGGCACTAACTTACTCTACGTAGCTTTCCTTAAACATTTAATTGGAGAGAACTAAAAACCTTAGTTGAATCACACAATTTGTATCACAGCTTTCCCAATATATTCCCTTTAAGACAGTGACCTACCAATGCCAGTGCGGAGCATGACGGACGGAGGCTTGGGGGGGTAGGGAGGGAATTTGAAGCACCAACCTGGGAGGGAATGTAGTATCTGAGATTAATATTGCAACCAAGATTTGCTGCAACATAGTAGAGTCATGCTAATTCATATCAACGGTTGGCTGTTCTATTGCAAATTAGCAAGTAAATACATATATATTGTTTGCACTTTAATAGTTTACTGGCTAGTACAAAGTAAAACTCTCTACTACACAACAACAGGTAAAAATAAAACTCAGTAACAGAACAGCTTTGCTCAAAGCAAAGCCTCCAAGAAATGAGGCTTTTTAACTTGGATATGCTTTAGAAACAATATGAGTTTTCGATATTCACCCTACAGAGAAAGGGCATGTACTTTCTGCTCCAAACATATTGAAAACATAATTAAGACTTGCTTTCCTGTATCTTTTAAAGGTTATTCCTGTAAAAGGAATAGTTCCTAACATGCTTTGTGAGCACTGAGTATGTTGGCACTGTTTTAAAGCAACAACAGTGTCTATGCTTCTAAGTCTTCACTAGTCTAGAAAATTGTTTGGCTTTATCTAGACTGGTACAGCTAAAGATGTTCAAGTGACATATATGGGGAGAAGAGACAAGAAGCAGATGAAAAAGTACATAAAAAGTTGTAACGTTGTATAAAACAAGTCTTTCAAGATTGTAAATACTTTATGTAGCATAAACTTTTATGCTAGTAAAAGCCTTAAGATTAAAAAGGTCTTAAGGGTGGGGGGAAAAGATCAAAAACACCCCACACACTTACTTCAGTAACCAAAAACTGTTCTCCCTTAATAACTTCTAGTGTCAAAATTTCTTACTGCCCCACAGCTGAACATGTTACTTTCTCATGCTCCCTTCCAAGACTTAACTTTGGGTCCTGACTGAAGTACAGATCAGAAAGAAAAGTATGAACTCAAACTAAGCCCTTTTTCAAGTTCTGATTTGCTTTGAATTTTTCCAAATACATCATCTAGAGTTTCTTCTCAAAATAACTCTAAGAGGTTTCTGAAAACTCTCTAGCAATGCTATGTTGTTTTACTATCTACCTTGATGTTGTCCAACACTATCTTCCTCAAAAGTAAATTCCTTATCACTGACCTAGTTTAAGAGTTCTGCCACCATTTCATTGCTCAGAGACTATCAGTTAACACTACCAACATCTGGAGAACTAACAGCTTAATGCTAGTATATAAAGCAACCACACAATGTTATTATTTAAGCACCTTACTCAAAAAAAGGCAGCTACTGAACAGTTATGCAGTTGTACGTGAGGATAAAGATGGGATTTTACTAGCAGGTTGTGGATCAGGAGAGCTTACCTTCAAATACTTTTGTGTGTGTTCTATGCAACCAAGTACACAATTTTAGCACACTGCAGTCAGAGAGAACTGAACAAATTCCTGAATATATGAAGTCAGGTTACGTGTTGTGTCAAGCACAGTAAACTTGAAAATGAATCTAACAAATGGCCAAATTCAGTTCTCCAATGCATTCTTGGAGAAAGGAAGAGACAGGTGAGATTCCCACTTCTCAAGAAAGTTGTCATGGGGTTTTTTTGGGGGGTGTACAAGCTGCCTTAAGATGGAGCAAGTCCTAAGAACTTAAGCAAAACCCAAAATCTTCTGTATAGCAAAACATCTGCTCATAGAGATCCCATTTTCATTCCTCTTAAACATACTTCAAGCAAATTAGCGTTCAAAACAACTATTGACACACAACATTCTGGTAGCAAAATGAAATTATCAATGTAGAAATTAAAAAACCAAAACAAACCAACCCAAACAACAACAACAAAGTGCAGCACAGGATGGATAAGCAGTCATGCCTGTCACCAACGGTACTCATACTCACCTTAGCAACCCCGACTCCCGTGAACCTGGCCTCCAGTAGTTCCTGACGTCGTGGGTCCAGGCTATGCAATTCTTCCATCATTTCTGCTGCTACAGGAGAACAACACTCAGATTATGCAATGCAAGGAAAGGAGAGAGATTTAATAATTCTGTGCCACTGACGAGATTCAAAAGTGCCTGTTCTGCAGCACAACCACGTAGAAAGCATTTTCTTGCAAGCAAAATGCAAGATTACCAAGCAATAATAACGTGACTTTGCCACCGTATTCCTGTATTTAAACCACAACTCTGCTGGAGAGTTTCCTCTTCTATCCGTTGTACCAGCCATTTCAAGATCTCTAAATCCAAGAAACCAATCAGGTCACATTCTCCCACTGGATGCTTTATTAGAAGGAAAACATGGGACCAGAGTGTTATGACTAAAAGCTTCAGAGCTTTTCATCCGTGCTGCATGACTAGCAGGAAAAAAAAAAGCAAGCAGCATTCTTTACCCCATAAAATATTTTTGGCCAATCCTGGAAATACTAGATCTCCCAAACTCCAGATTTCACTGACAACAGCTTGGGTTCTTCCAAGCACAGAAAGGGAGCAGCAGAAGAAAATAATGCTCATTTAAACCTTTTACTTTATAGAGACACCTCTAGCATTAATAGCTGCCTCTATATACTGGATATACGTGAGGTATCTCTTAGCAATCCAACACAACGGATGCCATTATCTGAAGGGTTAAAAAAAACCACTCAGCATAGTTGTCTAAACAGTTAAAAATCAGAAAATATACAATGTGAATACTGAACTGCAAAAAAATGGGACAAATTTCAACATTCATTATAACTGCAAATCACATCTTCCCAACTGCACCAATCAAGTTCATTTCCAGAAATGTCTGTTCCAGTTTCATTTTCTGGACTAAGGTAGGAAAAAAAAAAAAAAAAGATAAAGATTTACTGTATAAAGAGCATATGCGATGCAGAAAGTTCTTGAAGGGCAGCAAGTGCCCTCTAGAATAGGCAGTATACAATTGTTCCTTTTATTAACTGTCCATTTTGTCCCTGCCGTTTCCTCCAAACGCTGCAGATCTAAGTTACAAGGGGCAAAGCGAATCCATTCAGGGGCATTTACAACTGCTCCCCCAAGCCAGTAACAAGCCTCAAAAACTAATGGGATACTAAATGCAGTTATTAGAGAATCCTACTTCTACTACTGGCTTTAAAACCTCAACAAAGCTACAAGCCTAGTTTTCAAAACAGGAAATCTGTGCACCGAGGAAAATGACAGGCAAGCCATGAACGCAAAGATGTTAAAGTGCTCCCAGGTCTCTCCCCCATTACAGGGCACAGGGCAACCATCCGGGAGGGAATCGCATCCCCACGCCGGAATGCTGGCCTGGGGAAGGGACTGCCATAAGTTCCCCAGCCTTTCCCCCTCCCTACACCCCACCGCAGGGCCCAGCTGCCTCCCGGGGCCTGCGCAGGACCCCCTTCCATCCCTCCCGGCAGGGGATGGCATTCCCTCCTCGACTCCTTTACGGGGTGATTTTGAGCACCTCTCCCATCCCATCCAACCCCATCCCACCTTACTCGGGAAACAGAGGCACACGTTTTAAAATAAGCCGGTGAGTGAGCAGCCTTGCCCCGCTGCCAGCTGCTGCACCGCCTCGGCCTGCCTCCTCCTCCTCCTCCTCCCCGGCACCTCAGGCAGCACCGCCTCAACTCCCAGGCCGGGGATTCACAGGCCGTGCCCACCTCTTCACCTCTCCCGCTGGCCCGGGGCCTCCGCGCTCTCCCCGTGCCGGGCCTGGCCGACCACCCCCTGCCCTGCTCTTACCCCCCGCACGCCGGACCGGGCCTCGCTGTGAGCCCGCGGGGCCTGTGCTGCGCCGTGCCCCGGCGAGGCGGGCACCCGAGGCCCAGGCCTCGCTCCCGCCGCCTCAGGGCACAGGCCTCGGGCCCTTCCGCCG
>VXBJ01001707.1:0-23550 GCA_013400055.1 Nycticryphes semicollaris | reverse complement strand
TCCCCCTCCCAAGGGGGCCATTTGCCCCCTTGAGTGTGGGCACTGTCCCCCCCCCGTCACCACACCGCGCCCCCCTCCCATTTCTGTTTCAGGGGTGATGGGGGCCATTTGGATCTAATTTTTCTCCTGCTTTTCGGAAAGATCTTTGCTGAAGCTCTTCCTCCTCCCCCACGTGTTGCCAGGGATCATGTGTGTGTGTTCCCCCCAATCTTTTCTGACAGGATCCCAGAAAAAAGAGCGTGAGGTTATAAGTTCCTACCGGCATTTTGCTCGCTATCGTTTTCACCGAAGTCGGGCAGATCAACCAGCCTGCTCTTCTTCTCTCTGGTGGGACTAGATGCTCAGGGAGGTACCAGCCCCCTGGAGAAGTTACTGTAGGAATGGATTCCAGAAAACATCCTGCTGAGTTACTGGCTCCATATAGGACCTGTGGCTGCAGCCCTGGGCTCTGCCAGGGTCAGGCTGCAGCAGCAGGTGGTGACTTCTGATAACCAACCCGATAAGCTGAGGTTGCACCATCTTCCTCTCCTGACCTGCCCCATGTTGCTCCACGCTTGGCAAAATGGTTCGAGTTTCTCTTCTGATTTGCGATTTCAGAGATGGAGCACGTCCCCTTCAACATAGTACTATTCAGGTTGGAAAAGACCCTTGGGATCATGGAGTCCAACCACCAGCCCCACTCTACAAAGGTCTCCCCTACACCACATCCCCCAACACCACATCTCAACCACTCTCAAACACACTCAGGGATGGGGACTCAACCCCCTCCTTGGGCAGCCTCTTCCAGGCTCTGACCACTCTTTTGGGGAAGAATTCTTTCCTCATCTCCAGCCTAAACCTACCCTGGTGCAGCCTGAAGCCATTCCCTCTCCTTCTATGGCTAATTCCCTGTGAGAAGAGACCAGCCCCAACCTCTCTGCAATGTCCTTTCAAGGAGTTGTAGACAGTGATGAGGTCTCCCCTCAGCCTCCTCTTTCTCAAACCAAACACGTTCCCTTCTGTGTTTCAGGGGAGCTTTGGGCAGACAGGCCCTGGGGCTTCCTACCCAAGGGCTCCATTGGTTCAGCTCTGCTCCTGGATTTTCAGCTGCAAGTCCCCACAGACCCATTCCTCTTCATCTTGGGTCAGCCATATAGTCCCAACCTTCCCTACTACATACTCAAATACCATCCTCTCCACCTTCATCTTCCACCAAGCAGCTCGGAGCAACACTGAGCTGCAGTTTCCTTTCCAAGCTGCCAGACCAGCAGCTCTCACAGGACCTGGCAGCTCATCTTTCTGTGGTGCAGAGGGGAAAGTCATCAAGTTGAAACTGCATTTATGGCTGTAGGCTGAAATTCTGGAGTAGCCTTTAAGGGATACATCCTGCTGCATGCCAGATGGATACAAGAGGATTTTAGACAAGTTTATCTGATAGCTTCCATAAGAAGTGCATTACCAGAGATTTCTCAGGGCAGCCAGGGCCTGTCAGTCCATGATCTCTGAGGTTTTTCCTCCTGAACTCCATCAGGACCCTGCTTTGAGTAGGGATGCACCATCCGTCCCATCCTGGTACCTCACGCACTTGGAACAAGCTCCCAGAGAAGCTGTGGCTGCCCCATCCCTGGAGGGGTTCAAGGCCAGGTTGGAGGGGGCTTAGAGCAACCTGGTGTGGTGGGAGCTGTCTCTGCCCAGGGCAGGGGGTGGCACTGGGTGGGCTTTAAGGTCCCTTCCATCTCAAACCACTCTGTGATTCTTACCGTGCTGTGCCAGTGCACCTGAGACTGGGTTCCCTGGAACAGCAATGGTCTCTAAGGTAAAAATATATTTATCGGTGATAAGACACAGCACACGTGGACTCCTTGTTATGGTGTCACCTCCTGCGGGAGCTAATCCCCCAGGCTGGGACTCAGCAGAGAAGCAGTAGACTGCTGTTGCTTTTTAATTCTGTTTTCTAAACAAGAAAGGCCAAGTTATTAGAATGTGCTTCTGGCAAGAAAAGGTCAGTTTGTGACTTTCTGTTTTTACAGGGTAAGGTTTTCTAATTCAAAGTGGCTGGAATAAGTAAATGTTTAATCATTTTGAATAAGAAAATTTTTGATTCAATTAAAAATTCGGATGTCAACTTTTAAGATACTACTTGTAAAAGCCTGTAAAGCATCAAAACTAAAACTAAACCAAAATTCTGTTGATCTCAACTTGATTCCCCCCGTATTATTTCAGTTTGTGAGCAGATTCAGTACATTTGACTTTCTGGCCCAGCAGAAAGAGAAGAGAATATTTGGGTCTCCAAGAATTCTCCTGCAGGAAACCTCCTTCCAGCCCATACCCGAGAGACATGGGAAAAGTATTGTGTTTTCCCCCCTTTTTCGTTAACTTTGTAAGAGCCCCTGGTCCTTTTAGAGGAGCTGGTTTGAGAGGTGGAGACGGGATGGTTCTGAGCAACGCAGTACGTACGTGGCTGACCAAATATTATCTCATTCATGGGGGGAAGCCAGCCCTCCTACACCATCGGCGCTGCCAGATCCCTCTTGGCCAGCATCCCGCTCTCCTGGTCTGCCATCAGCCAGTGTTAATGCTTCCCATTACATCCCCCCGTGTCGGCGCTCATCTTCTCGCCCTGGTCTCCTCGGACGTCAAGCAATATCCTCGTCACGTTGCACTTGTTTTATGTTTGGAAGAGCTCCTCAGCTGCAGCAGCCATTTTCCCTGTCACTGAACTCGACCGGAGCAGCCTCCGAGAGCTCCCCTCCAGCCAGCACGCCACATGCAGCACATAAGGGCAAACCCCTGCCTTCACATTGCTGCTTTGCTGTTAACCCATGTTAAATTTGACCAAATTTATGTAAGGTTTTATAGGTTTTTTTTTTTTACCACAGCATCTAAGTTCTTTGTCTTGAATTTTGAAAAGATAAAACACCAGCAGTCAAGCTCCTGATCTTTTAAATGTGGTTTCGGTGACTTTCCTTTGCCTCTGCTTTTCCAGGTTTGTGAAATACTCTAACTGCATTCTTTCCCAGCATTTCTGTGCTGCCATGAGATCTAGAAATGGATTGACATAGTGTAACACGCACACACACACACACACACACACAAAAAGGAGCTGAAAAAGAGCTGAGATTCTACAGTGGCAGCAGGATGCTGGGAAATTGAGAAAAGCATCAAATAGCCTGAACCTTGAACATGTAAAAGCTGGAATCAGTGATTTCAAAGTCAAAAATTTTAAAGCCATTGAGGAAAAAAGCCCCACCACAACAGCAAAAGCGTTCAGCACTCAACAGGTTTCTTAAGCTTTTAGCACTGGGGACTGATCTCACCTCTGGGCACCACATCCAGAAGAGGCCAATCCTTGTCTGCAGAGCGGATTGTGTTGTGCCTAAGGAGGCAAGAGTCCCAAGTGAAGGAGCATTCAAAACATCTCACCCTCTTGTGGACTGAGCATCTGGTAAGGGATGGCTCCCAACACAGCTTTTCCCTCACTAGGAACATTAAAAGGGTCTTTCCTCATTTTCATTAGACCAGGAGAAAGTTGGTATCTCAGCTGCTCAAAGATAACATGCCATCGCCTGATTCCTTCCTGAGGCCATTCTGACAGCCGCCACCCTCCCACACAACGGAATTTATCTCTGAGGTTGTTCCTGCCCCTCCCTCTGTCTACACCTTCAGGTATCCCATTAGGTAGGCTTTGATACCCAAACCCAGTAGGAAAGCATCCAGGTGGCTCAGCCTCCACACGTGCTGCAAGCCAAGTGCAACCTCAGTGCCTTGCCCCAAGCCAAGGCAGCGTGTCCTGCCTGTCGGAGGAGGGACATGGACCCCTGCAACCGCCACAGTCCTGCTGAGGGGAACCAAAACCCACTGCTTTTTTTCTTCTGCACGCACCCAAAACGATGAGATTCTCCTCTGTGTGCCAGCAAATCCTTCCCTGTCCTCACTACCAGCTTCCTAGACTACAAGAGGGTATTATTCTCAGCAGGATTTGCCCCCTGCTTCTCTTCCCTCTGCTTAAAACCAGCATAATAACACCCTACCTTACAGGGCTCTTGAAAGTCTCAATTAAACAAACTGCTCTGAGATTTGTGTAAGAGGAAAATTAAATCAACATCCTATTGTAAAGCTAGAGTTACTGCATGCATATTTCTCTAAGTACATTCAGCCTCTGTGTGAACGCTTGTAAATACATACCAGCCTTCACAACAAGGCTTGTCTTGGTAGGGAAGAAGTCACTGGAAGTTGAGGAAAAGCCAGATTTAGTTTTCCACGCAACCTCAATCGACCTCTTCACCCCCACCCTTGGCACTGAAGGTGGAAAAAAAACATGTGGTGGTGTAATTTCAGTCCAGAGTGTGGTGTACCCACTTGGGTGCTGCTCCCCAAATGAGGGGGACCCAGCACCCAGCTTGGCCCCCGTGGATGAAGAAGTGCTGTCAGGGGAGATGAGCCAGTTTGCTCTCTACATGAGGAAAGCCACTTCCCGTGCCCCCGGAGCAACATGGTAAGGTACCAGGGTACCTCTCCACTTCCTGGCGTAGAGCAGAATCCCCTGGCATTCCTCACTCACAATGCAGAGGTGTGAGTCAAACCTCTGCCACCCACGACTCCAAACAGCAGCTTCCCACTCCACATGAGCTGGAAGAAAGTTTCATTAGCCACAGGATTGGCCACAGTCCCCCAGAACTCCCCAGCCCCCAGGTAACGTGAAAATGTAAGAGACACAAGAGTCCTTTGGACTAAAAAACATAAATATTAAAACAACCTGAAGACAGCAATCATGCTTGCTCTCCACTCCAAAATCAAGCTGCTGTTCACACACTGTGTTGGTGCTTGCAGTGAAGACTCTTTGGGGTTATTCAATACCAGGGAGCACATTTTAGAGCAGCAAGGTCCAAACCTCACCAGGATGTTCTTCCTTCCTGGAAACAGCCACGGACCAACAGGCTGGGAGATCCAGGCAGGTGCTGACACATTAGACTTCCTAATTATCTCTGCCATCAATGCTTTCCAATCACAGTCTGTTCCATTCCACTCATCCAACTGTGGGTCTAAGGTCGTATTTTCAGGAGCAAAAGCCTCCCCTGGCAGGACATCCCCCTGTCACACCATACAGCCTTTGGGCAGGAGGCAAAAGCAGAAGCACACAGGGCTCAGCTTCTCTTGCTTCCCCCTGCCCGTGCACCAGGCAAGCTGCCAGGTCCGGTTTGTGCTCCCCATAACAGAGGTAGCTGCATCTTATTAGGTTGAAATGAGCACTCGCTGTTGCCTACACGGGTAATTTCCAGCACTGTGTCCCACTTTCTCAGCAACACCAGCTCCCATTCAGCCAGGGACTTGCGCACAGGAACCTACTGCTCTTCAAGCAAGAGCTAAGCACAAACTCCAGAGCTTTGCTGATTAAGCATGGAGCTGACAATTCCTTTCCCTCCAGAGCACTTCTCTTCGCACGAGAGTTCTCTAAAAAGCAAACAAACAAACATACACCAACAAAAAACTCCTTCTTCCTCCTATTTTTTTTTTTTTTTTTAGTAATTTCTATCATGCCCTGAAAACATATGCAACAGCACCGCTGGGATCAGAATCCTACAGACACCGTAGAAAAAGACACATACCAAGCACATGCACCCCTGTCAGGGCAGGCGAATAGCGATCCTGATCATGAGTCTTCTCTTCTGGACTAATTTTCCCAAATATGGCACCAAACCAAACATGGTGGCACTGCTCTCATTGATAAATCAGACCCCGTTGACTGATCAGGAGAAGAAATTTGACTGCACAGCTCAGTTTCCCTCCATCTGTCTCTAGGGAGGTGGAAGGATGCTCCCCCAGATCCCTTAATAACTTGATCCCTGCAGCCTCATCCTCATCTGCACCCTCACTTTTAGGCACTGAAGCCTGTGCATCTTTCATCTGTGCTCAGGAAAATAACAAGGTAAATTTAGTTTGGATCCGTGATTCCCGTAGGGAATCCAACCAGGGACCAGCTGGGGCTCATCCCAACGCCAACAACAAGAGGAAGCTCTTCCAGCTTTAGTTACGATGCAACACCAAAAGCCACTGGCATGTCTTCATGGAGGCTCCTTCTGCTCACACCTCTGCTTTACTGAAAAGAATCAGGTCTCGTTTATCCTGGAGCTCTACAACTAACTACAGAATTAGAAATGGTGGTGATGTACCCTGAGAAGGTGGAGCTGAAGTACTGGGGAGAGAAGACAATTGTGTCTTGTCACAAGCATTTGATGATTATTGTTGGAACAATAAAAATCACTACGGATAACTGCTGCTTCTTGCTTCCCTGTGCTGTCACAAAATTCTGGGAAAGCCTTAATTTTTCAGTGGATTTACAATTTATTTATTTATTTTCAAAACAGGGGGCATCAGAAATACTCACCAGAGTCTCTTGCCCTGTTCCCTTCCTGCCTGCCAGCTCCTGAGAAATCGGGTCACCATGAAAGAAATGATGAACCTGGGGAGGCAAAGTGTTCTTCGCCATTCACTGGAGCCCTCAGCGCCATGGCTGGTCTGAAAGCCTTTCTGAAGGACTAGTTCTGGCTCAGCCCAAGTCACAGGCTTGATGCCACAATCCCTACATGAAAGGGTTATGCAAAGGGTCAGAATAGGTGATGATAAAAGTTCCCTTCCAGCCAAAACAATCTACGAACCTCCAAGGAAATCCACCATCCTCTGGCAAAAGCCAGGACCAGGCATTCTGAAGCGTAACAATGTCTGGCTCCAGAACTGCAGGGGCAGTGCCTCTGAAGAGCTATGAAATCATCTCTTCTGCTTGGGAGGTTCAACAAGCTACGTTGGCATTGCTTGTCGGCCACAGACCACAAGACTGGAACACTGGGAACAAAAACCAGAGCAGATATGTTCAGAATGGCCTGAAAGCTAAAGTTACACTGCCAAAGATGAAAAAGAAAAAAAAATAAAGACACTTAACCTGGCTTTTCAATTCGAGACAGTAGAAGTGGATTCAGAGATTTCCTTTGAACCTGGTAGGAAGCAGTTGTGCAACCCAGCCCGCTCAGCAGGCCTGAGGTGGGAATGGCAGAAGCTGCTGCAAGTCAGGAGAGAGGTACCTGAGCAGAGCCGTGTGGGAGGCAAAGCTCGGAGCGGCAGGAGAGCAGATGCTCTAGAGAGAACAGGAGCTAGTGGAGATTAACAAAGGCTGCTCAGAGAGTATCCATCTGTAGGAGGCCTGGCTCAATCCAAGGCCATCAACTTGTTGCTTTCTGAACACCAACAGGACTGGAAACAAAAGCATGCCTGGCCAGCATGGGTTATGCTCAGCAATTGCTTAAATACTCCAGCAGAAGGAAGAGCACTGAGAAAGGCCAAGGAGCCACTTCAATGGCTGCAGGCTCACAGGGCTGCAAGTTTTTGCATGAAGCCCAAGTCAAAACCAGGCAGACAACTGGGATGTAGCCTTGAAAGCAGAAACAAATAAATTACTGGCCTTCATTTTCTCCCATTCAGGAGTTTGAGTTTAAAGAGGAGTCCATCAACTTTAAATAAATCATGTTTATAATTAAAAACGTATTTTCCTGCACTGCTTACAAGTCTTTGGATGATTAATAAGGCATTTTCCAAATGACTTTAATTCACACTAATTATGCTGCTTGTTTACCCCAGTCAATGATTTTTCTTCCAAGGAGATAAAGCTATCCCAGGAGGAGGTGTCCCTCCGGGGACCCAGTGGGAAAGGACCCCAAGGGAACTGCCAAAGGCACCAGTAACACATGGGAGGTCTTCCACCGAGAGCGACAGAGCTGGTTACATGAGTCACATCACGTCAAACGCTCACTGGAATCCCTTTGCTAAGGCTGACTCTTTGCCTGGCTGAGATGAGAAGACATGAGCTTGCTCAGCGCCCAGAGGCCTCGAGCTGCATTTTGCCTAGACCTTGCCTGAGGTACCAGGGAACCAGACTTTGTAGGATTAGCATGAAAACACAGCAGCGACTCCACCACTTCTGGGCTGGGTCAGGCTTGTGCCTGGCAGGAATCAAATGTGCTTAGGAAGAAAGAAGCTGTATCTCCTCCCATTTCATTTGCAGGGGCTGGAAAGTCTCTTGGCCCTTTAGAGAATACAGTACAACAAATTGAACAAGAATTCTCTTCCCAGTTATTTGACTCCTTTTCAACAGCCTTTAAGAGGGGGCAAGACACACAACGCAAAGCAATGGTGCATTTCCATTCCCACCTTGGCACCACAGCCTGCCTTTGTGGTGAAAATAGATTTGCTGGGTCACCTTTCCACAGAAAGGGCTGAAATGTCCTGACCCAAACATTCCCTTCGGGCAGCAGACACAGTCCTACCTGCAGGGTGACACAGCCAGGCAGAAGCTATGACCTGATTGTGCTGCCACATGCCCAGGAGAGTGTTGCTACAGCCCCTTCCAACGCTTTACAAATCCGGGTGCTCCTGGTTGGACTCTCCTGGACTCCTGTGGACTCTCCAAAGACAGCAGTGGCATTTCCTTTTCTCTTTACCCTTTCTCCCCTGTTTCAAGACAGCAGTTATTTCATAACCCACGTGTCCCCACAGTTGACAGTTACTCTTAGGTAACTGCAAGTTACAAATACAAAATGTCTAGCTAACAAAATCTAGGTGCTTTGTGTAGCGTGCACTGTTCTTCAGCCAAGTAGTGCACAGGCACTAGACCAGACCTTGTTGTTTCCCAAACTAAAACAAGGCAGGAGATATCAGGTAAGGCTTTCCCTTCTTGAGAGATGATAAAACAAGAGGAAAAAACCTGGAGTTACCTAATGGTGGCTCAAATCCTTCGAGCAGGCGCATAGAAGCGTGTGAGTTTCTGTAGGAGCCTGATTTATATTAATCAAACCCGCACTGAAAAGCATTACCACAAAATTTATTCTAATACCTGCTGTACCACACCCTAAAAAATAACAAAAGAAAACAAGCTGAGATAAAAAGTATTTGCTGTCAAAGGTGGGGAAATACCTTCAGAAAGCCACAGCGTTGGCTTCCTCTAAGAAATTAAACAAGAGTAGTAGACATTCTTCAGATTTCTTAAAGACAGCTGTCGTGTCTCCTTGGGTTCAGCACGCCACCATGAGAGGGCAGTGCAGTGCGTGACCTGGGGGCTGAAGCCACCAAGAACAGTTTCTCACTGTTTTAGCACAAAAAGCAGATAATTCTGCATAAACCCTCCTGGTCCCAGGAGCTGCTTGTGATACTCTGTGCTCTGGAGGTGCCCCAACACTGGCATCAGCCCCAAATCTTTGAAAACCTGAACCTTTCCTGATATGAATTTATAGCACCTGAGCTACAGTGTGCTTGCTCCCTAGGTGAACACTCTTGTGGACAGTGAGGGCAAGGCAGCAGAATTCCACAGGTTCTCCCTGTGGGATTCTTCTTTCCACAGGTGGAGAATTCCAACTTTCTCCACAGGTTATCTGAACACCATGAGGCATCCATGGGGGAGCTGGCACAGAGAAAACGGCACTTTTTGGAGTTCCCGCCCTCAACCAATGTATTTTAACTTGTGGATTTGCACAAACCTGGATGACTAGAAGAGAACAGCATGGGATAAGTTGGGAAAGGGATCCATATTGGGCATAGTGACAGTTACAAAGAGGAGCAGATTTACCCTTTATATGGTTTTTGGTCCCAAGACAAGAGTACAACAAAACAAGACAACACTGAGGTAAGGTCAAAGATCTTCTGCTTCATGTGTAGATCCAGAGTAAGAGTGACTTGCTACTCAACACGCTCAGCTGCTGTAAGACAGCTCAACCATTTCTTAAGTTGTTAAAACCATAAGAAAATAAAAAAACCCCTCAGTTCAGCAGCAAGACTTCTAAAACACTGCTTGGTCTCCTCTTGGAGCATTTGTCCTTAGCAAAACTCACTTGCAGCAACACTTGGCACTTTAAAAGGCACTGAGGTCCTGTGTGCGCTGAACTCTGTAAAACCACGTCTCATCAGGAAGACACACTAGCCATGAAAAGGCTCCAACCTAAAAAGCATGCCCCGTTTTCTCACAGTTGAGGGGGTAGCAGGCTTTGCCTGTGGTATTTGTGTTTTCTCACATCTAGGGGGCAGCAGGTTTGCGGTATTTGCACTGGATCCATACTCGATACATCGTCATTTGTTTCCCGCGGTTGACTTGCAATCGCCGATCCACCAGATTCTGGATTTTCTCCAGCCCAGCTTTCGTGAAAAGATAATTTAATTCATCTGGAAGCAGAGAAAAGGAGACTGAGGAGCTTTCATTTTACCAACACTTGCTCACACTGAGGGCTAAATTATGTGGAAAGATGGGCCAGTGGAAACTCGTGGTCTCAACTCTGGCAGGAAACGTAAAGATCAGACAGGACTTAGCTACTGTGCTCTGGGGGGGGGATTGAGATGACAGTTTCCCCGGTTTCCCCTGTACCAAGGAAGGAAACAATTATTTGGAGGACAACTAGAATTGTAGAGACTTTATAAAGAGAAAACAGCAGCAGTTTCAGACACGGGTATCGCCTCTAGTAACAGATTAAGGGAGCATCTTCTGGCGAGTGAGGACAGATCCATTCCTTCCCCTCCCCTGAGGAATTTCAAAGTCTGCAAGAGCAAAGAAGGGGATCAGACCTACGCTTTTAAATGGTGGCAATGAGATCTGTGCTGTCTAGGCTGGAGGGGAACAGGATTCATTAAGGTTAAGTTTGGGGGGAAAAAAAACCAACATAAATCCTTAAAAAGCCACACCCTGCTGGGGCCCAATCAAAGCACCAAGAGCCCTGGAGGCTACAACACTTAGAGGGGCAGGTATTTCTGACCCAGCAAATATAGACAGTAGTGCCCCAGCACACTGGCCCTGGGCAAAGCCAGAGCCAGTCCTGCTGAGCAGCAAAGAGCTTGTTCAACTGCAGCCTGGGAGCACGTGATGCACATGGAGTTTCTGCAGAAAAGGGCTAACAGGTCCTGGCTTGTGCTCTTTTATCAGATGCTTGCCATGGTGAAGTGTTTGCCAAACACGCATTAAACATTAATTTTGTTGTGACAAACAAGGCTTGTGCAGCAGGGAAGGGAACAGTGCAGTGCAGTTGTGCCACTGCTCTAAAACTGCCTGTGCAGGGGGACCCGTAGTGGAAGCAACTGGAGGTGCAACTGGTGATCAGCAGGGAAAACACAACCCCTGCAGAACACCAAGCAGCAGCAGGACTGGAGCAGCTCCCTCAGCCCTATGCTGAACCACACCCTTCTTATTTCCTTGTAGGAGAACAGTAAAGTTAAGAGAAGTTCCTTCAAGTGGTGTCCATCTCTCTCCACCCTCTGCAGGCAACAAGATTCAAGGGGAGCTCCTCCGATTCCCACCCCTTCCAGTGTACGTACCAAACAGACTAGTCTTTCTCCAAAATGACTTCCCACTAAAGAATTCACCACACCATATTCACAGCAGGAAGTGACAAGCCCAGTTACCCCTGCAACCAGGAGACACTCAGCATTTTACACTGCTCCAAGAGAGACAGGCTGGAAAGAGGTAGTGGCAAAACTTGAGGGCACAGGGACAAAAAGAGGTGAGGAGAGTGAGAGGGATGTTTTCTAGCCTCCTACCTTGTGTGAAGAAGTAGACTCTGGTGCCATCACCTCTCACATAGAAGTTATCAGACAGACACTGACCTAAGAGCAAGAGGGATTTAAACAATTACCAGTTACCATTTAAAAATCAACAACTGCCATTCAATTGCACGTAAAGACAAAAGGCACTTCTCCCAGCGTACGCTCTGCTTAAGGAGAATTAATGAGCTGCCTCCTAACCAGGGTAGACAGTACTCCAGAGAAGCATCATCTATTACTGATTTGGCAAGACTCCCCAGGGGAAAAAACAACTAAGCCAAACCTTTCTTAAACCGAAGCTGGGCCAGATCATAACGGCCATAATCTCGTAACAAGATCATTCCTCCTGGTTTCAGAAGGCGGCTCAGTCTGTTAACGATGCGCTGCATCCTGAGGAAAGAACAAAACAGAAGTATTCATCATTCTGCAAAACAATGCTTGTTTCCTCAGCCTACTTTCCAAAAAGAAGCTATAAAATGTTATGTGTTTCAACTTCATATAAAGAGCTACCAAAAGCTAGCGCTCTTCTGAACTCTCAGACTTTGGTGGGTTGGTTTTATATGGCCATCTTATTTCTGACACTCCTTGATTCTGCTTTGTTTTTTTTCTACAATAACTTAGCCTGCCAGAGCAGGGATTAACTGAGCTCTCTTACTAATTACAAAAGTCCCTCCACAGCTTTCGCTAAAGCAAGTTAATAAGTGAATTCAAAACATGCTGTGAAATAAAACCAAAGGGAATAAGAGAGACTAGCGTAGGTTGTAACACAGTCACACTACGATCACAGCACATTTCTTAAAGGCTTTCCAAACCTGTCCCCTCCCTTCTTGCCACCTCCCATATGAGAAATTCATCCAGCCACTGAGACCAAAAACCCAGCAGCAAACTTCCTGCAAATGGGTGCCAAGTGCTCAGTGGGCCTGGGGTTCAGAACGAGTTAGGAACTGTGAGAGCAGCAGGACATCACCTACAGCCCCTCAGCACTTCCAAATCACACCTACCCTGTACAGGAATTTGTTACAACAGACAATACCTGCAAATTTCATCTTCAGAGGCTTAATGGAGAACTGGACCAGACAGAGAACAAACTTTAATTTGCCTTACTATAAGGGGACCTACTATTAAAGAACTCCACTTCTATATACGCTATCTTCTGCAACCAGAAGGAATTACTAAAACTTACTTCTCTGGGAGAATTGCTGAGAGGACAAAAATAAGAATAACAACGTCGAGAGTCTCGTCTGGCATTGGGAAAGGACTCTGGTCGTTGCACAGGTCATGGACGAAGGCAAAGCAGCGAGAAGAATCATATTCCGTGTTGTTCTGTATTTAACAGGAAAGAAATTAGAGCATTAGGAGCAGACCCCAATATCAATATTATCTGGAGAGGGGAGCATTTTAACTTTCACATAGAAAGTGCTATATCCAGAGATATAGCTGCATTTGCAGCCCAGAAGGCCAATCACATCCTGGGCTGCATAAAAAGATGCATTGCTAGCGGATCCAGAGAGGTAGATCTGCCACTTTGCTGTGGTGAGACCTCACCTGGAGTACTGTGAGCAGGTCTGGAGCCCTCAAGATAGGAAATACATGGACCTGATGGAGCAGGGCCAGAGAAGGGTCACAAAATAATCAGGGGGTTGGAGCACCTTTGCTATGAGGACAGACTGGGGGAGCTGGGGTTGTTCAGCCTGGAGAAGAGGAGGCTCCAGGGAGACCTAAGAGCAACCTTCCAGTACCTGAAGGGGGCTACAGGAAGGCTGGGGAGGGTCTGTTTCCAAAGGCCTGCAGTGACAGGACGAGGGACAATGGCTTCAAGCTGAGAAGAGCGGATTTAGGTTGGATATTAGGAATAAGTTCTTTGAGGGTGGTGGAACACTGGGACAGGTTGCCCAGGGAGGTGGTTGAGGCCCCTTTCCTGGAGATATTCCAGGGGGGGTTTGAGGAGGCCCTGGGCAACCTGGTCTAGTTGGGGGTGTCCCTGCTGACTGCAGGGGGTCGGACTAGATGACCCGAGAGGTCCCTTCTGGCCTGGGCCATTCTATGATTCTATGATCTATTTCAGCCTCACTGGACTAAGGCAGGTGGGGTCAGATAGTTTTCCCTGGTCAAACAAGCAACAGGGGCGAAATGTGAAAAATAAGTACACATGGGATTTTTACAATGAGCTTTGGACTCGTAACATCCAGACAATGAGTACTGCCAAAACCCCAACACTGTATTGAGGGATTATTGCAATTTTAAGGTCAGATTTTCTACTCAATGCTAAGAAGTGAGGGATTTACACTTAAGCTGGAAATCTTTACAGAAGTGAGAGTGTCAGGGCCCATCTCTGCATTACTGAAATCAATATCCATTTCAGCTATAAGCAGACTACACCCTATACCCCAAATGTCAACCACGGCTGCCTGAAGTTATGCTTTTAAAAACCACATTTAGACTTTTGAAAGAAGCTGTATATTTTTCTAAAGCTGCTGTTACAGATTACAGTACCCTCTACAAACATTGCTTGTGTCAGTTTAAGAGTGTGAAATGGCATGCTGCCTCTGTGCTGTGCTCCCTATCTCATCTCATGAGGAGACTGATTACATTTGGTAATTCATACATTCCCAGTTCTGTTCTGACCTGAAATTTGTTAGCAGTATTTGTCCTCTGACTAAATCACAGCCAGCCTCCTGCTCCACAGCCTGCAGTATCCCTGCTCAGCTGTATGTGCAGATGCAATCAGACCACATTCCCAGAACTGCAGTGACAGTAACAAAAACACAAACCAAAACCAGCTTCAGTTCCTGTTAAAAAAATGGCCTGAATGTTTTCAAGGTTCAGCAGTTATTCAACAGCAAAAGCCCTGGCCATAGAAAAGTACTGCCAACCGCAGGGGAAAGAAAATCTGGCCAAGTTTTCTGCTGCCAATGTGACATTTTGAGAACTCCAACTTCGCTCATTTCTATAGTCTTTGATGGCTCATTTTCCTGACTTACCAGTAGAAGGGTCAGCATCAGGGCTAGCTAAAAATCAGAAAGCAGCCAACATAACCAGGGAGTGGCAGACAGCAGTGATATGTCTGTGTTAGTGTGCAATTGGCCCCATGTACTTCCTACCCCCCGTAAGCCACCCTGGAGTTTACCTGGACAAGATCCACAGCTGTTGTAGAAAAATCACAGCAATAAACAAAAAGGCCTGGGTCACTGAAATAAAATAAAAGAAACTATCATCACTTATATAAAGGTCCTCCATAGGAATTGCAGAAATAAGTTGAATGCACAAAATTGTAAGCCAGAAATCCTCTGGTTTTAGTCTATCAATAATGTGCTGTGCAAAATCTAGTGGATCACATTGCTCCTTTATGCCTCAGTTATTCTCTTATGGAACTGTCACCTTACTTTTCCTTC
This sequence comes from Nycticryphes semicollaris, assembly GCA_013400055.1. Classification (NCBI taxonomy): domain Eukaryota; kingdom Metazoa; phylum Chordata; class Aves; order Charadriiformes; family Rostratulidae; genus Nycticryphes; species Nycticryphes semicollaris. The sequence goes on along the minus strand of VXBJ01001707.1, from coordinate 8,614 downwards.
TGGAAAGGGAGAGGCACTAAGGCCTCCATGAAAATGCTTTGGGAGTGAGACATGTGAACTCGCGTTATATTTCATTGTTTGCATTCTAAGACCAAAGATTTCCCAACTCAAAACACAATCATTTGAAGTTAGATGTGGCAAAGGGACCATTTGCATCTGGCCTTTCTCTAAGACTGTGTAAACTAAGAACACACGCAATGCTTTCCCAATTGTTTTCCCGAGGCTGGTAGACCATGCAGGTAAAAACCTACAGAAAACTACTTACTTGTTGGTTTGTAAAATTGGGAAGACTGTATTTCCAGCACCACAGCCAACCTGCACAAACAAAGCAGATGTACACACAGTGAAAACAATTTCTTCAGCATGTCCCACGCAGCTAATTCCAAATCATCTCTCTACAGCCACGGAACAAAGAACTACTCATGAGTAACAACTGAGCACAGCAGTGATGATGTGCAAATCTCACTGCACGATCTGAATGCATTCAGCTCTGAGGAGCAGGCTTACATGGAAGCGTTTGTGGGAAACCATTAAGTCAGTTCTTGTAGAAATCTTACTAACAAGCTATATACTGTTACTCCTTTGAAAACTGTTATTCCTGGAATCCCAAGCAGAACAACCAGTATGAGTCACCAAAGCATTGGCAAAGGCCACGGATTAGTTGCATTCACTTCCACAGAAAAATCAGAGCAACGGAGAAAGAAGTTTGCTTTACTATAATTACATCCTGCTGTTTCAGAGTTTCCTTCACTAGATGGCTCTTCCTCAAGTTACAGCTAGGCCCACAGTCATTCTGCCTTCTTATTGCTTCTACTTGTTCCCCTTTGGAGAGAAGAGGGCTCACAAAAATTTAAGGAACCAGTAAAATTGAAATAGACTGAGCCGAAAACACCACCGATGCCTTGCAGTAAGAGGTATTACTGAAAGTACTAGGGTGAGACTAAAATTGCAGTGACCCAAGAACATCAAAGTCCAAGGAAGTCTCAAAGCTTCAGATTAAATAAAAAAATAATCAAAAAGATAGTTGATATTGACTGTTCCTGGAAGGGCAGAATTTCTGTAGAACATGAAGCATTTATCAAAGCCAGCGCTGTCTACAGCGAACAACTGAGAGGCGACAGAGCAAGAGGCCATCACCAGCTGTCAGGAGTCTAACATCTACAAGTCCTATGGCTTTCTGGGACAAACCCCAGAGCAGTCTGAGATTCCCCGTTATCACATGGGCCATAAGGAACAAACCAAAGAGCATCTTTCCATCCCTGGTTTCACTGTTTGGTTTCCCACCTCGCAAGGCAAACAAGAGTCAGCACAAACACACAGATCAAATGACAAGGGAAAGCTTTAGACAGAAAAGTGAAAGAACCAGCTTCTTCAAAAGATGATTTTTGAAGGCTTGTTTCAACACCCAATAGTAATAGTTTGTCTTTTAAACTTGAGAACTTCCTACAGTCCTTTTGTTCTGCCAATTCACAGCCTGAACCAATAGAATGCCAACAGATTTAATTCAGTTCTAAGCTGCCCTCTATTTTTTGCATTTTACTGACTTAAGGCAATCACCCCATTCACTTGCTTTTTGTCAATAATCTATTTTTTTATGTGCCAGTCACACTAGCACTGATAAAAGGGACTGTTTGATGTGGGACTCCCCGTTTTAGAGCTATTACCTCTAGTATACGGTAAGATGCAGACGATCCTGGGTAATCTCCAGCACTTTGGTTCAGCTCAGTATACTTCCATGCAGCCAGGTCCTCTGTGCAGATCTTAGGTGTGCTTTTTATCATGTTTAACTGATTCTCTGCCCTGGTTTCCAAAGAACAAGGTCCATTTTCACAGCTTCCCGGCCCTTCATTACTGGATTCTTCTTTGTTACTAAATTCATGCACACAATCCCCATTTTGACTTGGTTTCCTGTTAGGTGCCAGCTCAGGAAATTCAGTGAACAGCCAGTGTCTGTCCTTGAAGAAGCCATTTTCATGGATTTTATAAAAGTCATCCCAGTACCTCTTAGCATTCACCTCGTATTCCTCTGTGAACACAACCAAAAACACCACTAGCAGTCAAATCAGGTCTCAGTTTAATCAGTTCAGAGAGCGAGGGATCACAGCAGACATCTATTCAGTTACCCACTTTAATAAGTAAGGTTACTGATTGTAAATCACCTTTATTTAAATTGTGCCATGCCACACAAACACTAAGTCTGCCTCTTCACAGCCACTTTGTTAGGACTGAGAAAGGGAAAGGAGATAGAAGAGGAAAGCGTCTGTCTCCTGGTAGGACTGAAAGGAACTTGACAACAAAAAAGGCCTCTTTGAAGGAGACTGGAATGAAGAAATCCAAGTTTTACTTCCATCTCTAACACCAACTTGTTTGGTTCATCGGAACAATTAATTTGGAGCCTCATGACATTAAGTGTCAAGCACTTACAGCTTCTAAGGAATTCTCTGGCAGATGCCTGGAGCTGAAAAGTCCCATCCTACACCCTGTCACTTTTTTCAGACAGAGAAACAGAAAAATTAGTCAACTATATATCCCTGACAAAGTTCCAGTAGCGTTGGTGCAATATCCCAAGCTTACAGGGCAGCATGTTTTACATGAGTATTGCTAGAGCCCAGCCTACAGAGCTTCATTTTCCATAGTTTGATGCATTTTAGAGCATCTCGCATTTATGAAATTAAAACAAGAGGGGAATCAACAGAAGCAACCACTGTCATTAAAGTAATAAAGGACAGCTAATGTGGACAGCCTGAAGGGGACAAGAGTTAACTTTAGCAGCAAGACTTATCATTTTCACACCAAGTGGATACATTCCAATAGCGAGAAGAGTATTACAGAAAGCTGGCAGAACTCTTACAAAGCCATGATCTGATGAATTCAAGTCACCCACTGAATTATTTCCACACACCTTCAGATTTCAGATCAGTAAAAGTTCTAAGGGAACTATTTTTCCCTTGGGAAGTTATGAATCCAACTGGTTTCCTGAATTCTCATCAATGTGATTATTTCTCTGTCCTGGGAAATAAGATCTAATTATAGCATCCTATGCTTGTAATCACCTAGAGACATTAAAATCCATGGCCAGTGATCCCAACCGCATTTCAATACCATGCAGCTCCTTAGACATCTTTGCACAGCAACAAGTGCCTTACTGAATGCAAATGATTCTTCCCACAAAAGACGACGACTGTACGTGAGAACAGATCACCTCTCTCCAACATCTGTCAAGAGCAGGGTTAAGAGAGAAAGCAGGCGTCTTAAAATGGGAGATCAGCATTATTATCTGAACTGCAGTTTATTTATTAGTCTTTCTGAAAAGTAAACCAGTGTTTAGAAGGCACCTGAAGCACAAAGAGCTATATATAAAAATAATTTCTTTAGCTCAACTACAAGGATTTTCCTCATTTTAAGAAGCCTTCTCCTTAAACCCCAAGCCGAAAGAAATTTTCATGTCTAATATTAGACCAGAGTAGTAAATTTGTGCCATAATCTCACTGTAGCTCCATGTGAGCAGGGTCAAGTCAGTTTAGTATTTGCATAGGAGAACTCAGCGACTGCTAACGCCAGAGGAAGAAGAGTTATTGATTTGTACCCTGGCACACTCCCTCCTGAACTCTCACTTCTTCCAAGTCCTGGAATAGGGATACGTGAGGCTCCTGGGGCTGGAAATACTCTTTCACCTACGAAAGACAAAGTCTTGATTCCTGCTGGTCCCTAATGATCCACTAACAGTTTGACTGTAACGAAATGCTGGGGCAAAATTCCAGCCCAGCCATTTTGGATTACCCATATTTTTGCCACAGCATAATGCCAAACAAGATACTGTGCTCTTCCTGTGTTAAATTACTGTGAAATTCTGTTGGATGCTACTGAAGCATCCAACAGAAATTGAAAGCTTTAAATAAAGTTCATTTACCTCATAGCCTAGTGTTTTCAAAGCACTGGAATAAAGACTTAGTTACAATATATATCCAAGAAATCAAGGGCCAGCTGACAAAGATCATGCAAGACAGATTTAAAGAAAAAAAAAAAGTCCATATTCATTTTTTCAGGCTGAATTTCTGCACAACTTATACCACACAAGTTCACATAATACTTGCTTCAGAGCCTTTTGGTGGTGTTTGCTCATGGGGACATCGGCGTGTGAGCCAGATTCCTCCAGAGACTTTTTTGATAAGGACTCTTCGATTTTTCTGCTCATCTTTCTAAGGACACCCCCAAAGCCAAGCCCATACTCACCCTTTCACATTGCAGAAGGGCAAACAAAAGTAACTGTTCACAAGAGACAGGAATAGAACGAGGAACCCCCTGAATTGCATGGGGGCTAATTATGGAGCCTCAAAAGGAAACAAGAGAAATTCTTCCGCTCCTTCCTTTGTTTCCAGCCAGGAGACACATCTTCAACATACCCCACAGAACTTCTCTCCTTCTTCAGAACAAATTCTGACAGCCCCAAGAAGTCCACAGAATAACACAGCCATAATGGCCAATAGCTTGCCTTTGTTCTCCTGCTTGGACATTACTGAGTCTCAAAATACTAGACCCTTCAGGCACATTTGGCTGGGCTGGCTTCCCCACGTTTCAGCCATCCCATTGTCTTCACATGCTTCCCCCTGAATAGAAACCATCAAAATTTGACTGGCCTCCATTGTTCAGTCTGGAAAATACATCATGAAGACCTGACAAACTGCTCTAACAGCAAATTACTCCACAATTTCATAGTTGTATATAGGTTCTCAATGTATGACAGACAGCATCCCTTAATATTAACCAGATTTGAAAATGAACTCAACACAATGGGCATCACAATAGAAACTGCTGGATACTTCTGGGAATCCAAGAAATTAGGAGGGTTGCTCTTTGGTGTAATTAAATTTGCTATTGTGAACACAACTGGAAGCTATATGGGAAGTGTCTCAATAGCTCCAGTAGTGTTCAGCATCGCCTTACAGATGACACACTCAATTTAATTTGAACAAAAGGAGCAGATCCATCCTAAAGCTCAGCAGGGTATAACAAGATCATCCTCAAACAAATCTCTTATCATACCAAAGAAACAGGAAACTGTTTCATTGTCATCTAAGGGACTGGATGATATCTAACTAGCGTGGAGGAAAGACACATTATTAATCAAGTGAGAACAGATTCAACCATATTACTTGAGCTGTGCATCTTCAGTTTGATTCAGATTCAGGTAAGCTTTGCCTTTTGGATGTATAAATAGCCTTTACACCAAGTTTGAGAAAATAAAAACTCTAGAATCCCTTTTCTGCCTCTCTGATGATAAACTCTTCAATCAGGATAAAGTAATTTTTCTTCACTTTTGATTTAATCACAATCATGCTGTTTGTTAAGCCAGTAGAGATGAATATGGACACTACTTTTTGCTTTCTCTTAAGAGTGTTTAATAAAGAAAGATTGCCTGTTAGAAGTTAAGCTTTAGAGAGCAAAAGCAAGCAGAGAGAATAAGACTAACTGAGGCTGTAGCTCTACACTGAAAGAAGTCTGTTGACAAGGAACACTAACAAGTATTTACATACACAACATGAACAAAGCCAAGATGACCCCTCCCAGGCAAGATCATTTCTGTGCCAGTAGGGTGAGTCTCTGGAGAAGGTGGAAAAATCACAAAGAGGCAAATTAAAACCAGAAAGATTCCTCCTCCAGTTTTCATTATCAACCACTAGGTAATATATTTTAAATGATTCAGGAGATGGTGGAGGGGGGGGAAGGGAGAAATAAATGATGATGCATATGTAGCTCTGGCCAGACTATTCCAACTCTTGTATGAACAAGTTAAGACTCAGCATTACAGCAGTATCCAAAAGTACCTTGTTTATCTTGTGGCAACAGCTGTGAGCTGTTCTCTTGAACTTTACTCCTGGCACTGGCTTCCTGCTCTTCTGACCATTCCACATTATCCCTGTTGTAAAAAATAAGATAAACTACTCAGGTGAGAGTAGTAGGGCAAAGACAGAAAAGAGAAAGGTCTAGACAGCTCTCCAGACTGTAGACCTTTTCCACAACCTCTAATTCTAGCTCAGCAGCAGTACAGCAGCTATCAGCACCTATGGGATCCATAGCATTACAAAAGGTGCAACTGGAAGGGAACTCAAGAAACACCAAATCTGTTCCCTAATCCTTTTCCCTATTTGATGCTCAGCCAAGCTTAGAGAAAATAAATCCTTACCAGAAAACCACGAGGGCACTTAGCACAAGTATGCCTCCTCAGAGAGGAGCTGCCGTTCCCACACAGTGAAAAGCACTTATGACTGCCAGGAATGTGCTTGTGTACAGATCATCAACATGGGCCATGTGATTTAGCTATCTTGGAAAACTACATTTTACTTTCAAGTTAAAACAAAAAGCAGCAGCAGGGTCATTTGGGAGGTAAAGTGTTATATTAACATTAAATCCAATTATGAGGAAAATATGCAGGAAGCTTTAAAGCATTAAGAAGCTATTAATAACTTAAATGTACTTACACAATTGTGTAGTCATTACAGTGATTCACTTGACCTTTTTTACTTAGAACAAGGGAATGAAATGCAGGCTACAAGATCAAGAAACACTACTCTGGCCCTAGGATTAATTAGTCTTTCAATATTAACTCACAAAGCAAAGACTCAAATATCACGTTTTTTAACAAAACAGGCTACTAAGAGTTTCTGCAGGGAAATACTACTGAGGATATGCTTTTGTATCATACCTTCAGTATAGTACAGTCCCAAAATAAATGACAAGCTGATACATGCACATATTACATTATTACAAATTAAACATACCCAGGTCTCAATAGGACTTGGCAGCCTGAGACCAGAAGTGGACATATTTACTTCAACACCTGCAGTTCTCAGCAAATTTGAGAATTTGACTGCCTAACATCTCTTGAAACAATAGCTTTCTCCAACTAAAGACCGCCTCTTCCAAGCTAACACGCAGCACAATCTCATACTGTTACATCATTACATGGCAGCAGATGGGCATTGTGATCTTTGTTCAATTTATAGATTAGTTACTAACATATACAGATGGAGAAGAGTTATAGATTTCTGAGACAGGACAATTTAGCTTTATGAACTATATCAATCAAACAACTGCTAAAGTCCAAGGGGACCTGAGGAATTCTGGTTGCTTCAGGAGGAGCTGAGAGAGGCTTAGGACACCCCAGGGATTAGCATCCCATAGCACCCAAGATCCTCCCACATCTCCAAGCCCTCACACCACCACCTGCCACACTGATAGCACCCAGCCTGGGGGATGCTAGCCCACTGCTTCAGGCCCCTGTCGCTGCCTAGTCGTCAGCCCCACACCCACAGCTCCGTGGCCTGCTCCGTGCCCCAGCAGGAGCTTCAGAGGTGAAACCGGGTGCCAGACCAGTGCGCTGAGAGGAGGACAAACAATGTCTGCGGCTAGGCCGCCGTGAAGCAGAGTGGGGCTGCTCGGGGCTGACCTGCCCCGGCCGCCGAGAGCCCTATTCCTTAGCGTCTCGCCCCAGTCTACCGACAGGCCGGTATAATGAGAACAAGCCTCTCACAGCCCAGCCACCCGACCGCGAAGAAGCCCCACAGGGCTGCAGCAGCCCAGAGCGCCTCTGCCGGCTCCCCAGGCCTCCCCGCGGCGGACAGCGAAGAGCCGGGGATGTGGAGCAGGGCACCGGGGTGGGGAGGAGGCGGCGGCCATCCTCACCAGGCATTGTGCTGAAAGAGACGGGTGGGGTCGGTGAGGAAGCGTCTCCCGAAGGGCCGCCGCTCCGGCGCCTCCCTGGGCGCCGCCATGACAAGCCGAGCACCACCGGAACCGGAATTATCAGCCCACTGTCCGACCCGAGAGAGGACTAGGTGGGCGGGAGCGGGAGCGGTCACGTGAGGGGCGCCGTCGTCACGTGAGCGGCTCTTCACAGAGGGCAACTGTGGCCCACCCTGGTGCGTGCAGAGGAGCAGAAACATCAGCCAGGGTGCAACAGCCCTGGAAACCCTCCCCTTGGTCACACTGCAACGTGATGGACCAAGCTCTGTCACCCACCGCTCTTGTCTGGGCTGGTGCTCAAGGAGCCTGGCCCAATCCACCACCCAAACCTCAGCATTTCTTCTCCAGGTTGACAATGCCAGCATGGCCAGCGCTGTAAGGATGAGCATGAAAGTAGGGTCCCTGCACATGGTCACATAACGGGCCATGGACAGCAGAATTTGCACACACCCATCTTCCTGCTCACCTGGTTGTCTCCTTTGGGAGGGGTTTTTATCAACTTCTTTGTCAGAGGCTTTGGTGTCACACTGGTTTTGAAAGCACAGCCAGGAGAAAGAGCAATTCTTTCTGGATGTGAAAAGAAATATAAGCAGAAAGACTCCTGGGCTTCCCTCCAGGCTGTAGTCATCCTCAGGAGGAGAGCTGGGAGAACTCTGTGATGACACCCGTCCCTGTAGTGCTACCACAGCATTAACTCACTGTCTTATCCTGTTCATGGGCAGCAGGCTCTCTAGCAATGGAAATCCCGCGCCCTCCCAGTATTCCCTGTCTTCTGCTACAGCATCTTCCCTATGGCTCTTCATCTTGCCACTGAAGCCTCTGATTGCCTCTCCCACCTGCAGTGTGTGTCTGCGGGGCGACGAGGGAAGAC
>VXBJ01001706.1:56576-71720 GCA_013400055.1 Nycticryphes semicollaris | reverse complement strand
AGGCCACTATGGTGACTCCCTCTGTTCCAGGATGGCACAGTAGTGAGCACTGGACCCCTATGACCACTCTCCTGGCTAAATTGGCTCCACTGGAGGCATGGCCTGAAATAGATAACGAGGTGGTGATTACCCCCCAGAGCATTAAGATGGCTATGTGTCGGTTGCCATGGGAAGTGGCATTGGATCCTTCTTGCAAAGCAACAGGTAGATTGTGATGGTGGTTAGCTACTGGACTTAGACTCTTGATCATGAAGTCGGTGCATTACATAGCATTACGTAGTAAAAGTGAGAGAACTGGAAAAGGAAAACAGGAGTTTACACGATGTAAAGGTGTAATTAGTGTACAAGCAGAGGGGTGCTATGAGCTGCAAGACAACATGGACCCGTTGGTAGTGTGCATTGTTAATAAACAATGGAACAAATATGGGAAAAGTAAGCTTTTGATTTCTCAAGTTTCTGCTCTCTCTACAAAACAGTCATGGGATCCCAAGGAATGGGATGAAAATATTTGGACTGAATCCAAGTTTAAATTTGATCCAGACTTAAAAAGCACTGAGTGGTGGAAGCACAACACCTCATACAAATGAGGAAGGAGCAGGAACGAGCAGACAGAGGAGTGCAGATCACTAGTACTTACACTCTGAAGGAGTTAAAGGAATTTTGAGAGATCTATCAGCAAAAGTGTGGGGAAAGCATACCGTCATGGATTTTGTGAGCATGGGATAGTGGAGCTGTTTCTATCTATTTATCGGTGAGTGAAAAAAAAATTTTAAGCCCTATAGCCATTGATGATCAGATACAAGAAAATGCTCAGCTGCAAAATATCAGAGGTCCTGACAGGTGAGACATTATCGCACCTATGTTGTATCTGTGGTTGTGTTCAGCAGTTTTAACAGCACATACAGAACCTGTTAAATTAGTGTTGTTCCTCGGAAACTGGTGTATAGTGGAGGAAGGTATTAATTTGGTGCAGCAGATGAGGATGGCTTGTGTTGGTTACAGGATCCAATCTGGACAATGTAGCATTGACAAAAAGTATCAAAATACAGTTTTTGAAAGGAGCACCTGCCTCCCCAAACACNCACCTGCCTCACCAAACCCCGTGATTATACCAGCAGTGACAAAAGTGACAAATGCTATGGATAATGTAGGCACCCTAGCAAATACATTGAGAGAAATTTGGGCTCTGATTTCAGGACCCTCTGTATGGGTGGTGAATAAAGGAGAGGTGGCAAAATGGAAAGGAGTAACAGCACAGGTGACAAGGAAACAGATGTGGAATGATTTTGCACAAGCTGGCATCCCACAACCAGGAATAGATGAGATCACAACACCAGAAATGTTTCCCTGGTGGTAAAAGTTACCGTTTACACAAAAAAAGCTGACCACTCCCAGCCCCGCCACCAGTTCCTTGCCCCTCCCCTGCCCTGCCTGACAGCTCAGTGCAAGACATTATCAGTCAACAAAAGCAACATACAAGTATTGCCTCAGGGATACAAACTCAGTCCCTCCACTTGCCATCTAATGATAGCAGCTGATTTAGCAGTGTGGTTGTGTACCCTTACTGTTTACCATTCTATTGATGATCTATTGATTATGGCAGTCACAACAAGAAATTGAAGCAGCTGCCAAATTACTAAAAGTACATTTGCAGGACCAAGGTTGGGCAAATAATCCAAAGAAAATACAGGGCCCTAGTACTGCTGTACAATTTTTGGGAAGAGTTTGTCATGGACACATCAGAAAAAACCCTAATTGAGCACAGCAAACAGTGCAGCAATTTCATGTACCGATCACAGTAAAGCAGTTACAGACCTTTGGAGGATTTTTAGGGTATTGGAGAATTTTTATGCCACATTTTGTCAAATTAATGTGCTTTTGGCAGAAATTAACTGGAAAGAAATTTATCTGGCAAGGGGCCAAGCAACAACAAGAAATCTTTGATGCCTGAAAAAATGCTTTGATTGAGCATGCACAATTATAAGCAAGGATATTTGTTTGAATTAGTAACAATTCCAGATGATTGTCTCGGAATGACAATGATTGTCCAGATGAAGTCTCAGAAATGTGGCAGATGACTGGGATGAAAAACCAGAAAGAACCTGTAGGGTTTTGGTCCACGGCATTATAATGTTCCCTTATACATGATAACCCAACTTCTCCTCTGATATTACAACCTTTGTTAATATCGGATTTTTGAGTTGTTGTATTTCAGGTGTCTTCAGTGAATTCCCGTGCCTTATATAGAGGAGATAACACTGGAATGGTGATATTGGCATTGCAAACCCAGTTCAAGAAGGACAGGGAACTACTGGAGAGAGTCCAGCGGATGGCTACAAAGATGGTCATGGGACTGGAGAACCTCTCTTATGAGAAAAGACTTAGAAACATGGGTCCGTTTAGCCTAGAGAAGAGAAGACCATTTTGCAGACCCATTGAGCGCTACAAGGGCGTTGCAAGGGCCTGTATCAAAAGCTCAGTTCAGATTGAAGTTGGCCAGAGATGCCAAAAACTACAAGGCTTCTTCAGGTACATAAATAGCAAGCAGAAACAGAAGGAAAATATTGGCCTACTGTTAAACAGGAAAGGTGAATTTGTCACCAACAACTCTGAGAAGGGCAAGGTTCTCAACTTTTTTTTCACTTCTGTCTTTACCAGCATTCTTAGGTTCCAAGCTTGGGAACAACAACCCAGGTTGATGCAAATGGAGACCCACTGTCAGTGAAGGAATAGTTGATAAAACTATTACAGGAACTTGACCCCTACAAATTGATGCTGTCCACCCAAGGGTATTAAGAGACCTGGTTGACGTCATTGTGAGGCCAGTGAGGCCACTCCCCATAATCTTTGTGAAGTTATGGAGATCAAGAGATGTCCCAGAAGACTGAAAAAAGGCATATGTTACTGCCATCTACAAGAAGGGCTTAAAGACGGATTTTTTCCCTAGTTATTTCAGTCCCTAGGAAAAATATGAAACAGGTCCTCCTGGAGACTCTCAAAAGCCAAATGAAGCACCTGATTGGAAAAAGCCTGCACAGATTCACCAAGGACAAATTGTTCTTGATAAACTTGATCAACTTTTATGACAAATTAATTTGCTTGGTTGATGTGGCATGAGCAGTGGACATCACCTATCTGGATTTCTCCAAGGTTTTCAACGTAGGTCCCCACAGCCTCCTCCTAGAGAAACTGGTGTGTTATGGCATAGACAAGTAGTCTGTGTGGTGCTTGGGTAAATGGCTGACAGAATATACTGAAGGGGTAGTGGTAAATAGCTCCTTCTCAAACTGTCACAAGAGCTTCCTACAGGTTTGATACTGAGCCCGACACTGTTTAATATCTTCATAAGTGATCTAGATCATGGGATCAAACATATTCTGATGAAGTTTGCCAATGAGACCAAACTGAGTGGGGAAGTGGATACTTTGGAAGGGAGAGATACCCTGCAGAAAGAGCTGGATAGGCTGGAAAAGCGGGCTAACAACTTACAAAATTCAATGAAGACAAGTACTTGGGAAAACATAATCCAGGAGTGCAGGACAGAGTGGGATCTACCTGGCTAGGGGACAGCTCTGTGGAAAGGAACCTGGTGGACCATAANCGACACTTCTCAGGCCACATCTGGAATACTGTGTTCAGTTTTAGTCCCCACTATACAAAAAAGATGTTGTCCAGATAATGGCCACAAAGATGACCAAAGGACTGGGAGGCCTGCCATATGATAAAAGGCTGAGAGAACTGTTTCAGCCTTCAGAAAAAGAAGTCTTAGGGGAAACCTTGTCACCATGTTTTGAAATTTAAAGTGTGGCTATGAAGAAGTTGAAGTCTCCCTTTTACAAGGAGCCACATGGAAAAGATGAGGGGTAATGGGTGCAAGCTACTCCTGGGGAGATTCTGATTGGCACATTGAGAAAAATCAACCATTGGATTAATGTTCCCAGGGAAGTGGTGCGTTCCCCATTGTTGGACACTTTTAAGATTTGGTTGGACAATGTCCTGGACCATCTTGTTTAGATGGTAGAGCTGCCAAGAAAGCTTGGACTATAGGATCCTTGATGTCCCTTCCAACCTGATATTCTATGATTCTATGAATAATACATTTCTAATGAAAAAAGCACAGGGGTTATTCTACTCTGTGTGAATCAGAATTAACTGACATTACACTACTGTAAAAATATCTTGAAGAAGAATTCATGTAAATAAAATGCCCATGTTGTAGTTTCTCTCCTGTTCTTCCTTTCTGCTGTATGTGATGCAGCACACTGAGGAAAAACCCTGGCCATCTCTATAAACATGCCACTCTCCTGCCCTAGACAGCTTCCCTGAATGCCTAATTAATGCTCTAATCAACATGGTTTGACATTTTTTATAAGGAAACATCCATGAGACGTGTATGCACAAGAGGTGCCCACGTCTAGTTTGAATTTGTCACATTGTTTACAGTATTGAAGGTGATTTTGACTTAAAAAATACCAACACTAAAGCAAAACAAACCCACACACATTTACCACTCTAATTTATTATATTACACTGAGATGAAGTAGGAATACTCTTTATTGGGTTGGAGGTGGGGCTGACTACCAGAAAAAAAAAAGAAAAAAGAGTAGAACCAGTTAAAGCTAACAAACCTGTAAAGTATACCTTCTTGTTCTGATAGTATAACCAACTTTGCCCATGTAGCTCTCCAATTAAAGATTTTTTTCCTCGAAATTTTGCAAAGCTTAAAGGAAAGGTCACAGGTGGGTATCCATATTCACCTAAGATGGACCAAGTGAGAACCTGCTAGATACATTAGCAAACAGTTAACTCAGCTGTGGAAGGGGTGTTGTTCTTAGTTTAGTTAAGTATTAAAGCTATACAAATATAAAACTGAATAGGAAATGTGTGCAACTGTGAAAATTGATTTATCTAAGCCAGATCTCAGCTTGAGGAAAGGAATGCAGCAGAAAGATACGTAGGAATATGCAGTCATCCAGACAGTATGTATTTTAACATTGCATTGGATAATTTAAATGAGTTATATTTTGGTTTCTAATGTCTTTATACTATTAATTTATTTCTTGTATTTACAGAGTTTAATGCTTCGTATACAGGAAAATACGTTGTAATCTATTTTAAGTGGTCTTTTCTCTGTAAGTGTTTAAATTAATAGTTTTATGCTAGAACACTGATCAGAAATGACAAATATTATTATTCTGGCGAACTACCAGGTATCACATAATTAGTGGTGAAAAGAATGTCATTATTTCATTTAAATTAAAATAAGTAGAGTTTCGTGAAGTCAAAAAGCACATCTATCTTTCTGTGCGCTTTTAGAGACCAACTCCATTTTAAGGTTTCAGAGGACTCAGAAAGGCACCAAAACAGCACAGAGAGACAAAATTCAGCATCTCAAGGCAGCAATTTCCATTATGCTACTGCTCTTCATGTGCTTCTTGATCCTTGTACTTGAGCATTGTAACTGACATAAAGATGTGGAACAATAGAAAATTAGATTCCCAGGCAGTTTAATAGCATTTCTCCCTAAAAACTTTTAAGTAGTTGTTTCTGTGAGGACTTTGTGTTGCATGAAAAGAAAATATAAAGTAGATATGTAGTCGCAATTTGCCACTTGTATATGACAATGTAGCTCTGGACTCTATGCAATGTTTCCTGCTGTCACTCATTCCTGTTTCTGTAGTAACCCAGTTTTGACCATCTAGGTATCTGAACAGCGTTAGAGGAGTTTATAATTAAAGTTATTGTTTTCTTGCCAAGAATTCATAGACAAAATTGCACTAGTGCTGTGTGCTTCTACCTGACACAATGCAAAATCTGTTTTGTGATCCTGCCATTCCTCTCAAGCAGTGTGCCTTCTCTCACTTTTCTTGAGACAAAAGGGGCAAGTGGGACAAGAGAAGTTACACATCTTCATCAGAACATCCTCCCTCAGCAACTTGTGTCTCTCTGCATCTGAGACAACCTCCTCTCCCTTGAAAATAAGCTGCCTATAAAGGTTGGACTCAATAACCTCAAACGCTCCTCTAATTCTAGCATTAAAAATACGCTAACCACACAAAAACTAAATCATTCATCCTCCTTTCTCCCATTAACCAAAATAATTTCTCAGTCCTCTTTAAAGCGAACCCTTTCAAGTTTGAAATGAAATATCGTAGTCATGTGGACAGCTGCAAATTGAGTGTGTGATCTGTTCTTGCACTTCTTTCTGCCACACAATGGTGCCAAAACATTAACAAACAATTTAATTGCACTCCACTTGTAAATAAACATGGCAGTATTAACTTAATACTACTGACTGACAATGGTCATGCTCTAGGGGCTCATGTACAAAAGGTGCAGTGACAAAGTACTTTTAAGTTTGACAGTGTTATTTTTATCACAAGAACCATCTTTCATTAAATTAAGTTTCCTAAATTAAACATCCAAACCGGTGTGAAAACATGGAATTAATTGGTCCAATGTTTGTGAGTTCTAAATGGTTTTTAAAAGCCCATAAATGGAAATTATAACTATTCAAGGGTTCTAAAACTGACACAAATTTATACATTTAGAGACCTTACTCAGGCAATAAAATAGATCTTTCAACTGACTTTGGATAAGAGCTGAAAATAAATACTTACATGTAAAATTATACAGATTAAAAAGGTGCCTGGGGATTTACATACAAGCAAATAACAGCAGGATTTGTGAACAGTACTCCAATTCCTCCCATTTTGTCTTTGAATATGAAGTTTACATTTATATTTGTGATTGCAAAATTCCAATTTCATCTAGGCTAACTAGCTATATTTTTGATTTCCTCTTTCCCCATGTCTGACTGTTAGAAGGATGTATTTGCTGAAGAAAACTAGACATCTGTGTTCTAGCAGCATTGAAAGATATGACTTCAAACAAAACTTCTCTCGTCACTCACATGCTGATTTCCCACAGTCTAACATTAGGGTTCTTACTGTTCTTGCATTTTTATGATTAGAAATGTAGGCTACTTTTGATTGTCATTGACAAAATGTGAATCAAGTACTCCCTAGTCTTGGGATTTGATTAACAGAAAAAGTAGTTTGTGAGGGATTGCAACCTTTTTTCTAACACATTCCCTAAGAATCCTCTTTTATTCTTATCCTGGTTTTGGCTGGATAATTTTCTTACTAGCATCTGATATGGTGCTGTATTTTGGAATTAGGATAAGAATAATGTGATAACATACTAATATTTTAGTTCTTACTCAGCTGTCAAGGATTTTTCAGCTTCTCGTACTGACCTGCCAACCAGAAGGCAGGAAGCACCCAAAAGCTGGGAGGGGACAGAGCCTGGATAACTGACCCCATCTGATCAAAGCTATCTTCCATACCATATGATGTCATGCTCAGTATATAAAGCTGGGGGAAGAAGAAGGAAGCAGGGGGAAAGGAAACAGAAGGGAGAGTGGGGCANCTGTCTTCCATCCCACCAGCAAGAGGAAGCGAACAAGTGGCTGTGTGGTTCTTAGTTGCTAGCTGTGGTTAAACTACAATTCTCTTTGTCAGAGCTCTGGACTCAAATTTTGAAAAAGACACAAGAGACAGGCTACAAAAATCAAATCATGCAAATTAAAAAAGAGCAAATCATGCCCAAGAAATTTGATGGCTNTGGACCCCTGCTTTCCTGGAGATGTCGGAACTCCTGTCTGCTGATGGGAAGTAGTGAATTAATTCCCTGCTTTGCTTTGCTTGTACACACAGCTTTTGCTTTACCTGTTAAACTAACTTTATCTCAACCCACAAGTTTTCTCACTTTTACTCTTCTTATTCTGTCTTCCATCCCACCAGCAAGAGGAAGCGAACAAGTGGCTGTGTGGTTCTTAGTTGCTAGCTGTGGTTAAACTACAATTCTCTTTGTCAGAGCTCTGGACTCAAATTTTGAAAAAGACACAAGAGACAGGCTACAAAAATCAAATCATGCAAATTAAAAAAGAGCAAATCATGCCCAAGAAATTTGATGGCTTTTTATGATATTGCCACAGCATTGGTAGACAAGGGCAGACCAACATCATCTACCTGGCTTTATGCAAAGTGCTTGACACTCTCCCACATGACATCCTGGTCTCAAAATTGGAAAGTCATGGATTTGACAGATGGACCACTTGGTGGATAAGGAACTGGCGAGATGGTTGCACTCAAAGGGTTGTGGCCAATGACTCAATGTCCAAGGGGAAGCCAGTGACAAGTGATGTTCTTCAGGGGCCATTACTGGGACCAGTGCTGTTTAACATCTCTGTTGAAGACATGGACAGTGGACTGGACAGAGTGCACCCTCAACAAGTTTGCTGATGACACCAGGCTGTGTGGCACAGTCAACAAGCTGGAGAGAAGGGATACCATCCAGAGGATCCTGGACAGGCTTGAAGGGTGGGTCTGTGCAAACTCATGAAGTTCAGCCAAGCCAAGTTCAGGCTCCTGTACCCAGGACATGGCAATCCTAGGCACAAATACAGGTTGGGTGGAGAATGGCTGGAAAGAAGCCCTGAAGAGAAGGACTTGGGAGTGATGGTGCATGAGAAGCTCAACATGAGCCAGCAATGCCCATTCTCTGGACATATTCAAGGTGAGACCCAATGAGGCCCTCAGCAACCTAGACTAGTTGGGGGAGTCCCTGCTGACTGTGGAGAAGTCACACTATTTGAACTTTGGAGATGCCTTCTGGCCTTGACCATTCTATAATTCTATGATAAAGCATGCTGGCAGCCCAGAAGGTCAGCCACATCCTGGGCTACATCAAGAGAAGTGTGGCCAGCAGGATGAGGGAACTCTACTCGGCTCTCATGAGACCCCATCTGGAGTACTGTCACCAGCTTTTCATCAACACAGGAAGGACATGGACCTGTTGGAATGGGTCCAGCAGAAGGTAACAACGATGAACAGAGGGATGGAACACCTCTCCTGTGAAGACAAGCTGAGAGATTTGAGGTTGCGCAGCCTGGAGAAGAGAGGGCTCTTGGGAGACCTTCAAAGAACTTCCAGTATCTGAAGGATACCTACAGAAGAGATGGGGAGGGACTCTTTATCATGGAATGTAGTGATAGGATGACTGGTAATAGTATTAAATTGAAAGAGGGGAGATTTAGGCTATATACTAGAAAGAATATAACCTTTACTGTGAGGGTGGTGAAACACTGGAACAGATTCCCCAGAGAAGCTGTGTATGCCCCATCCCTGGGAATGTTCCAGACTAGGCTGGATGGGACTTTGAGCAACCTTGTCCAGTGGGAGGTGTCCCTGCCAATTGCAGGGACATTGGAACTTGATGATATGTAAGGTCCCTTCCAACTCTAACCATTCTGTGATTCTATGAAAGTAGTGTAGTTTTTCTATTTATTCTGTTGAGGTTCTAGTAAGTTTGGTAACATGGGAAGGTATTTCAATTGCAGCCTCAAAAGCAAAACTTATAGCATGAATTTCATATGGATAATCTGTGTTATGCTGCCATTTGAAATGTCAGTGGGATGATCTTCATGAGAAAGGCCTTCATAATTTGGCATTGAGTGTATCTTTGATATGGATGCTATAGTCTGAAAAAAAAGGTCATAGATAATTTTGTGTCACACTTCAGAGTCAGATGACCCTTAGATTCATACGCTGATTTTCACTTAGGAGCTGGGAAAATACAAGGTTAACAAATAAGCTTAACAGTTATGTAATCCAAATTAACCAGCTATTGTTAGCTAGTGTTACATATAATTTTAATAAATGCACAAATGATAACACAACTCTATCAACTCTCTATTAATTCATTGATCTCACTTGTGCTAAACCACTAGTAGAACATACTAGGTCTTCACGTATGTAAAGAGCCAGTAGAAGATATTGATTGCTGATGCAATGTTCCATAAAAGATGAAACTTTACAGTGAAGCTACAGGAGTCTGATTTTCAGAGGTATTTATTTTTAAGGGTGCACTGAAAAGAAGCAGCAGAATAAGTTGCTGACCTGCTATTTGTTACCCCCAAGAGTGATTTCTACTAATTAGGATCTGCTTGTCTCGTTTACTGCATCACATAAGCTGATAAAGACTGAGAAGAACCAAGTCCCAAAGGAGGGCAAATATAAAAAGAGTCACATGCAGAGTCTGTTGCACAGCAGAAGTGAATAAGCTCTGTAATACTGTAAGTGTCCAACAGAAGGACATGGGAAGGAGGGTGGAGTTAGAAGATTACCCTCTCATGGAAAACTGCTTCCTGCACCCAGCCTCAAATTCTTTTCATTCCCTCACACTCTCTTATCCTCTGCCCTAAGTAGAGCTTTGTCTGCCATGTGTTTTTAGCTCCTACATATACATCTTAGACAGCTTTACATCCTCTCTTAGTCTTCATTTTGCTGCTTAAAGCAGCCAATCCCCTTCAGTTTCTACCCACAGGAGAGAAAATTCCTTCTCTGGGTCTGCCTAATATCTGTTGTTGGCAGCTTTTGAAGACTAAGTATGTCTTTCTTAAATAGGGTTGAAGAAAATTATATGCTGTGTGAGGTCTTGGTCATGGCAAGCATGATTTCATTAGTACATTCCTATTTGTAATACTTCATCTGCCAGATAGTCACTTCATCTACGTTGATTATCCTAGGATCAGATTACAGAATCACAGAATCTTCATTGTTGGAAGGGACCTTTGAGATCATCGAGGCCAACCATAACAAACAAATAAACAAAAAGATGTTTCACTCTGATCTCTTCTGTTCTCTGGTTCCAACTAATGATTCTGTTTCTTTTCTTTAGATCAAAAGCAAACCGAGGACTAAATACAGTGCTGTATTCATTACACCATTGTATTTTATTCTGCCCTGCCTTCAGTTCTCAATTTTTCTATAGGATATCTCAATATTCATGCCATATTTAAATGCCTACTCAATTTGTGCCACCAGCAAACTCTGTTAGCACAGGCCTACTCTTGGATTTATTCCACTGAAATATAAATTACATTATTTATGAAGTGGGAAAAAAAGTCAAGGAATTGCAACATGTTTGGGGAGAAGCATCTGGAATGTGATGACTTTGCATGGAAATCTCAACGGCAGAGCTAAAGCCTCCTGTAATTGATGGGTATTCTTTTGCACTTAAAATATCTCTGCATAGGGACTAAATCCAAATATGACTGGAGTATTTTTATTTATTTTTCCTTTCTCTTTATTGACTTTTTCTACAGCAGTTATTGCTAGTATTGGTAGAAGTGATACCCTCAAAACTTCAGCTGTTTTACCTTATATTGCCAATATTACACACAGAGAACAGCACATATATAAGAAAGGGGAGGGGGGCCTACAGGATTATTTTTATTTTTACTTGTTTTCAGATTTGCTGTTTGACATTTGGGATAATTTTTTTTTTTTAATAAATTCTCTTTCTACCTTTTTGTTTACTTCTCAAAATTTTATGCCTGCTGGATAGGTAAACTTGTTTCTGTTTTTTTAGGATTTGATTTTTCAGATCTTAACCAATTTACCCTTTATTTATATGGTTTGATAGTGTTGCAATCTTGACTCTCTTTGGTGAGCTCTCTACAAGTAATCCCAAAGCAAAATGACTGCACGGAAAAGCTCATGACGTGGTAAATATAGTCTAGAACAAAACACATTTTTAAAATCCTGAATCTGGGCTAGCCTAGACATTTGATTATAAAGCCATAAGGGACTTTTATGTGGGAGAGATGGCCTTCTGCCTTGGTATGAATTTAATTTTTTAAAGCACATATTATTTTTCCTGTAATATGCTGTGAACAGGTGAGAATATTTTAAGAGTTGATAAGGCAGCTAGAATTATTATACTATCTTAATTCAAATGATATTTAGGTAATAGGTACTGTTTGGGGTTTAGAGCAAAGGCTTAGGATTCTACTTATTGCTGCTAATAGGTTTCAGATAACATCTTAATACATGAGTGGTCCTATTAAATTTTCAGTCACATTTACACCTTGTAAATAATGTTTATTTCATAGTTTTTCAATGTGTCAGCAGTGATTAGGATACAAACATTGGACGTGGCAGTCAAGCTTTTTTTCTCTTTTTGGTTTGTCATTCAGAATAATTTTGGATTTTGTCATTAGTCTATTATTAAATGAGTGAAAATGACTATTGTTTCTTCCTGTACTCTAACACTGATATGAGGAAGAGGACCTGAGGAAGAGAGTTTTAAGCAGGGGGAACTCAAAACAGAAGATAGCATAGAGTGACTACTGAAAAAAAGCCTTAAAAAAGAAAATCCCTGAAGTTCATCTCACTCGGAGAATTTATGTGCTTTTGTCCTCTGTAGAGAGAGGGGGATCTCAACAGGATTTGGAGGAAAATTCCACCGTTAAAATTGAAGCCTGAATATGTCCATTAATCAACACAGTGGTGAGCTTGAGAGGGTGCTTCATGCTTCACCTTTTTCCAAAAAACCTAGGCTATGCTCATGAGGCAAACCTTTCACTCTGTCAACTGATTTCAGATTCAAATGACTGAACTGCACATTGCTCTCAGACATTATCCTCAGGAATGTCCATTCACATCTGGCATAAAAAAGGAACAAGCAGTGAATGTTCTTCCACTGATAAAAGATCAACTGACTATAGATTTTAAAAAAAATAATATTGATTTTTAAAAAAAAAAGTTTTTAATGGACATTAATTATTTTTTCTCTTCCTAAAATCTGATAGGTGTTTTCCTTCTTAGTCTGCATTCACTGAAGTAATGACTCCCATCTATGTCAATCAAAGCTCAAGCTTGCTACTTTAATGGTCTACAACATACTTATGGATTACTTCATATTTCCTTGATATTTTGGTGCTGGACTTATTACACTGATATAAAACTGTGTACTTGCAAACAAGCTGCTTCAGATGTTACGTAAGTATGTGGGTTGACCTCACGTATCCAGGTGATCTCAGGACCAAAATCCTGGACTAGTCAGGAAATATTTATGCTATGTTCACATCACAGGAGCCTGACATATTTCTACAGGAAAGGGTAAAGGATATTAGGGGCAAACTACCTTTCTTCTTGCAAAGCCACCTTTGTTGGCAAGAAGATGTAGTGAGACAGAGACTCCTTATCTCCTTCTGTCTCAGGCTCCTTCATCAGCAAGACTTGTTTCTCCAGTCCATAAGAAGCAGAGGTGTGCCTCAGTTTGGAAAAAATGAAGAGCAAAAGCTATCTTCATACATTTATAGAATATAAAGGAACACTTAAAATCCTGGAAGTACCCCATACTTCATAGCATTTGGAAACAGGTACTGTTTTATTCAAAAACTTCATTTAACCCAAAAAGTGATCTTTCTACAATTTTAGGAGGAGTAGCATTTAAGATTTTTGTGTCACTCTCCCTGGCTTGACATTCATTCTGTTTTACCCTATAACCTTTCTTAGCCATATAAAGGAAACTAATATGTTGCTTGTTTATGTCAATCCACCTTTTTTCCTATGTCAGAGTAAAAACTCCATTATTAAGATCAGTAATCTTAACAGGAGCTAGGGAGAATTCCTGAATAGAAGTTGCATATTTATC
Organism: Nycticryphes semicollaris; assembly: GCA_013400055.1. Taxonomy (NCBI): domain Eukaryota; kingdom Metazoa; phylum Chordata; class Aves; order Charadriiformes; family Rostratulidae; genus Nycticryphes; species Nycticryphes semicollaris. Next base: position 58,214 of record VXBJ01001706.1, on the reverse strand, counting down.
AGTTATCACTAGCTTTCAGGTATGGCAAATTTGGGGTTGTAGGGTGGTGGTTTTTTTACCTTCGTTACAAAGTATTTCTAACCATCCATTAGTAGAGTATTTTCACTTTTACATATATGTGTGTAGGTAAATGTAAATGTGTATATGTATATGTATATGAGTGTGTATATTTATATATATGTATATATGCATGTGCTATCAAGTTCAATTAACACATTTGGTGTTTTCCCACCATGGCTGCTTCTTAAGGTCTTGAAGAACATAATAAATCTAACTTAAATAATGCACATACATATGTACATGCATACATACATATTTTGCTGGGGACTGGAGGATGCATAAGTGATCTTTGAAGAGGTTCTGTGTTTTGTAAAACAGTGACATGGATGTATAAATAGTGAGTCTGAGTTCCAGTAGTTTATCCTAGTGAAGAAGAATTATCAGAAAGTAAAACAGAATGAGGATAATGTTCTCTTCTGCAGGCTTTAAAGTTTCAGAGAGAGCTGAGAAGCTTTTAACCTATCAAGCTGTTAGTTCAAGGACCCATTTCCTATTGCAACAATTGCTACTGATGATTGTCCATTGCAGAATTGACACTGCTGGTTACAGAGTATTGAATTACTCTCCCTGCTTCAACCTAGGTGCTGACTTTCATGCATATTTTAAGTTTTACCTTTATTCCAGATTCAGCATTAGTATGCTAGGCAGGCTGTTAGAGATAAGCTTGACACCATTTTTCATTTCCTCCCTTTAGGTCAAGCATGCTGGAGAGAAAGCCTTTTTTAGTCCCAGTGTATGCGATCATAAAATACTGATTTGCTACTGGTTTAGATGCCCAGTTTCAAAAGTGTGAAAGGTGTTACCTTGTGTACTCTTGTGGCAGGATTTAGCCCTTTCCTCAAATAGTGAAATGAGGATCTCATAAGAATGAATACCAGCACAGGTGAAAAAACAGAATAAGTGAAAGGGATGGTGGTGTCCAAAAACTGACTGTGGTTACTTATATTACTTTTAGTAAAGAATGGAAACTTTCTGCCCTCTTTGACTCTTTTCTTGCCTAATACTTTTGGCCTGTGACAGAGCTAAATGCAACTTTACTTGCCATTTACATGTATTCTTCCAAGAGAATGAGAAATCTCTTGTTCCCATGTAATGTTTTGTGACAACCACTTATGCTAGTGCTTGTCAGTAAATACTTTTCGAACCTGCTAGGAAAACGTAATAGGAAATTATGCTATTTTTCCATTTGTCCTCAGACAGAAAAAGTTATTATTATGAAATATGTTATAGAACAATTTTTTTTTAATTGCTTGTCAAAAATTTTGAAATTATGCAAATATTTTGCCTTATTTTGCCTCAACTGTGTCAAAGTATTTTACTTCAGTAAATACTGTCTAGTAGGGAACATTGCAGTAAATATTATGTATGTCTAAAAAGTAAAAAAAAGTAACATTAATGTTATGTTATGGGTAAAACAAGGTGGTTCATTCATAGAAAGAAATGATGCTTCACTGGAGCCAAAGAAGGCATAGAGATTTCTATGACATTTTTAGATGAGTGGGACATTTTCAACTGATTTTGCTCATTCATGTTGACAATGACATGACAAAAATATATTGAAACACAGAGCAAGACCAA
>VXBJ01001706.1:46483-56553 GCA_013400055.1 Nycticryphes semicollaris | reverse complement strand
AAAAAAGGGTTTCCAATTTTTAAAAAAAAAAAAAAAAAAAAAAAAAAAAAGGTGGGGGGAAACTTAGTCAAATGAAATTAAAATTTTAACACTATTTCATATAAAGAAAATATTTTACATTTTGTTATACATTCCAATATGCAACAAAGATTTTGAAAGTCAATGGTCCGATGTTAATAAAAAATAAAAATGAGATGAGATGAGAAAATAGTATTAAATCAAATTAAACTGTTTTAGTTGTGCAAAGGGCTTTTAATCATAACCAAATAGTTTGATACTGATGAAATAAACACAAAAGAACAAACAGTACATTTACATTTATATTTACATTTCCTTTAAAAACTAAAATTAGCATAATCCTGAAAGATATTTTTATTTTGAATATTTTATATTCAGCAGAAAGTTATTCTCTTTGCATTTTTTCAGCAAGGATGGATGACTATACAAACTATACCATTTCAAAAATGACGGAGATCCCCACACATAGTTTTAAGTCTACTGTTGAGGATGGACTACAAGCATAATTGATAATACTTTTCTATTATATTTTATTTCTTTAGGAAATGATAATATAATCATATGGTAACTTTATAGTTACTGTGTTCTGCGTATAATATAAAGACTTCTGGAAGTGTTGTTTGGATTCAGCTGATCTTTGTTGTCCAGAAACAGAGTTTCTGGATGAAAGAAAATTTTAATTTATTGAGGTAGTTTGCAGAAGATAAGGCTCATATGGGGAACTGAATCTCTTGAAGTGGTTGGTCACCATGTTGATGGTGATGGGAGCCTCCAATGCAAGGGTCCATCCAACAACATCTTCAGCTGGTTCAGGGGAGATTCTCTGCCATTGAACTTACAGTTCAAATCACTTGCAATCTTATGTGACCACTCCAGCACATATGTCACCAATTTCTATCAATTATTTCAAATTACTTAAAAGGTATCTTTCAACTCATACATCTGTGGGAAAATCTTCTACCAATTATTTAAAATTGTGTATATAATTTGGTTAATTCTGCAGCAAGAGATACTTGTTGGAATGGCCGAATTCCCCTGTGTAGTTTGTCAACACAATTTAATTATACAAACAATGCTGATTAGTTGGTGTATAGTCAGCAACGGCTGCTGAGAGGAATGTCCAGGACTGTCGATAATGTTATATCTGGAGTTTTTCAGCACCAAAAAAATAAAACACTGTGATACAAAGGTAGTGGTTCAGTCAATCACTGGGTCTCAGGCCAGTCCTTTGCCACAAATCAGTCCTTTGGCTTACTTATGCAGAAACTAGGAGAATAATTGATGATTAAGTGGGACATGTAAGCATATGGACATAGTCCAAATGCCCACTATTTTGTATTGTGTGAAAATAAGTTGTTGGACAGAGGTGAGAAATTTTATTAGTGTCCTTACCGAGGGAAAGCCTGAGTTTAATAATTTTAGCAGCAATAGGATAATTTAACCAGACAGGATTCACCAATCCCTGTGTTATACATATTTATTTTATAAGTTCAGACAGGACATCTTATTGCAGTAGAAAACTGGGGACAGGGTTAGTGGGTACATGGCACCTTTACTCCTTTGAAGTCAAACTAGCCATTTCTTCAGAGTAACAATTTACTTTGATACCTTTTATTTTCAGTAGATGGAAATATTGGGGCTGGAAAGGAGAAGTAAAGGAGAAAATGCATGCTGACTATTTTTATTGAAACACTTTGCCTATATTGTTCAGAAGGCGTACAAAACCCTGAGGTAGAAATACTAACATATAATTATATTCTCTCTTTGCCTGGTCTTCTGAAAGAAAGAGTGATGTTTTGGAGGAGGATAAATAAAGTACCACTTGGCAGTGATTAATAGTCACAGAACATAACAGAGAATGGGACGGTGGTGAACCTGATTATGTATGAAAACATGCATTTAAACACTGTCCAAAACTGGAAGATCTGTACCTTGTATTTTTAGGAAGAGGTTTTCTTTTAAACAACTAGTATTGATTGTCTGGCAATGTACACAACCTCTAGCATTTCTTTTGTCCAGTGAAAAAGGAATTCTTTTGATTTTCCCTTCTATTCACTCACCCACAATTTGATGTGAGCTTTTAATGGATGCTGCTACTTGTAAGTTTGAGGCAAGTGCCAATTGACCTGTCATTCCTCTTTGAATTTACTGATGGAGACATAGTATAAAATAAACACGCATAAGATGAAGAATGGTATGAAACCTATTATGCTATGGCAAGTTGGAAAATACATGGACAAGCTTGCACAGAGAGCCAAGAGAAACATTTCATGTACCCTGGCAGAGATAGCACTGACAATTTTAGTTTAGTAATGAAGAGTGATTACCAACAGTATCAAAAGCCTCAGTGAAAACCAAATCAGTGGCTTTGTGTACAAGCTTAACCTATGACAAGCTCTCTGGTGAGGGTGAGAGTTTAGCATGCATGAAAATGAGAGTCTGAGATTAAGACCTCCCCCTAGCACAGCACAAGAAGTGTCTGCTCAGCCCAAACATCAACTCAACCTTGCCCTTCACTGGGATCTGTTGGCCTCCAGAAAACACTGAAAATTATACCATGAGCAAACCGAAATAGAACACCACAACATAGACACTACTCTTCTGAAGTGGTCCTATTTGACACCAAATTAATAAAGTACAGGGTTTTCTCCTTTTTGCTGTGACTATACGGAAGCCTGCCTGCTTGTTGTTATCATCAAAATTATACAGTACACTGGGAGAGCTCTACACAGCCATTTACAGACCATCAGGAAGACCAGGTATTCACCAGCCTGAATACTTGAGTGACCTGTGAAGTTCACAAAAACAATTACATCAATAGCACTCCTTGTCCCTTTTGTTCCCCAGAGAAGTGTGGAAGCCGGGGCTGATGAAGAGCCACCCTCTGCATCTGAGACAGAGAGAGAAGAGACTCTGTTGCCATGGTGTGCAACTGATTTTTCATAAATGTTTCAGTAAGGTCGTGCCCTGCTTGATTAATTCCAAGAGTTCACATTCATCTACTGCCACACAGACAGCTTACAGCAGATGTTCACTGAAGCCATTTCATGCTGACTTATAACCCCTCTCTTTTTTCAGTATCTAATATATCAGGACGGTTGAATTCTGGACACAGAAGTAACTGGTGTAATGACTGAAAAGCAGCTTCCCTTATGCCTGCAGCTGTCTTGGTATCCCAGCTGCCTCAATTGGCAACTAAAAGGTAGCAAATTTTGCCCGCACTGAATAACCACAGACTCTCCCTCATGCATGTTACAGAGTAGGTGGAGCTACTGCATTTTTTCTGGGTAATTTCATACCATTGAAAGCAGTGTGTGCACAAACACAAGAATGACACAGTTTCTGGAGACACCTGTATACACTATCCAAAGACAGAAATTATTTTACATCCTATGCCCTGCTCCTGCTCATCTTTCCCTCTCTTACACCAGCATCAGGTTGTCAGTAATGAAGGGAAGTGAAGGACCAGGAGGAGGTGAGTTTATTGTATATTTTGGTACACCATACACTGTGATATAATGAGTGGAAGGAATAATTGCAGAACAAGAACTTCTGCTGCAGTACAGTGGAAAACAGAGGTGGTCATAAGTGGCAAATAAAAAAAAAAATTCTCCTTTTAGATTTCTCATAACTTGAAACTCCATGCTTCTGTCTAAATGATGCAGACTACTGTCATTGTGAGAAATTTCATTTGCATATTTCTTGTCCAAATTTTTCAGTGAAATTCGAGGGCAAATTATCGGTGTATGAAGCTGCCCTAATTAAACCAAACCAATGTTCCCTTGGTTCCCACTGAGGTGATGAAATTTGCCTTTTACTGGAAGCAGAGCTGATTTAAACAGCTTTTGTGCAATTTTGTTGCATCCTCAGGTGAGTGAAAGGATGCTCCACACTAGTCCAGGCAAGTGAGGTGACCTGCAGAGCACCTGTTCTGTGTCAGGAGCACCCAGCTCCTCTGTAGTCTTCTGTGTTGGTAACCAGTCACAAAGGGAAGGAGGTAAAGCAGTAGTGACATGTCTACCACCGACAGTATCCTGTGGGCTCTGCATCCCCACAGCAGCCCACAGGAGAGTGCAGGGAGAGCAGAAAAGGATTGGCTTTGGTTTTGTATGGATAAAACAGCTAAGTGTGTGATTCCTCAAAGTCTACCCTTGTGGGAACAAAAAGCAAATGCTGAGAGGCACAATGAGAAATTAAGTTTATTTATGTTCTTTTCAGAGAGCTGGGATCACAGCCTGCATGTTTCAGTATCACGTGAGGACCACAGAGTGGCTCTGGTGCTGCTGCCCATCCCGGTGAGACTGACTGTTGTGCTAACAGGAAGCACCAGTGACATGGGCAGCTCTGAAGTAGAGGTATACCTTGATAAAACAGCATTGAGAAATGAGGAAGCTTAAAAATAAAACTAAATCCTTTCTCTATTGACAATATAGCCAGGATTGACTCGAAGGTATCAGTCCTAAACCTGCATTTGGAGACTTGTACAACCACCTTCGTACAGCCCTTTCTCTTCCCTGGAGTGAATGGTAGTCTAGTATGCTTTTTTTTTTTAATTTTTTTTTTTTTTTTTAATCCTTCCTTCTTATTTCATCATGTTGCTTGGTAAGAGTTGATTCAGAATGTGAAACTGTGCATTTTGTAGGGTGAGTTAGAGGTCACAGTGGTCTCCTGTGAAAAAGATCTCCCCAAATTGCCTGGCTGCAATGAAAGCTTTGTCCCTTGCTTTGTGTTCATCACTGGCAGTTTTATCACCCTCAGGAACATAACTCTTGAAACAGGTCATGGATGTCCATTAACCTGAAGGTCATAAACTCTTTAAATAAAAAATCATTCTTTCAAAATCTTTTTGAAATTCAGTGTAATTTGAAGCAAGAGAATCATCCCACTCAATCACACGCTGAGCTTGTTTTTGTCAGTGTGTGCTCCTAATCACTTACCAATTACTTATGCAAATTGGAGTAGCAGATGCCGAAGGTTGCTTTCAAGGCTGCTTCGCAGGGGCCCTATAAAGCCGACAGTTGTGGATGTCCATGGTTTTTGATTTTTTTTTTTTTGAGGAGGTATATCAGAACTTTACTAGAAGGGTTCTTCATTTCACATAGAGTCCCAAACAGTACTATTTTACTACTTCTGGGCAGGGTTTTCTTCAGTTCAAAAGCCAGGAGATGATGATTAAGTTGTGAATAACAACAAAGAAAAAGTATTCTTATTTAAAAAGAAAATAAGAGAAAAGTTGGGACATTATGTTTGCAAAAGGTTTTTAATTTAATTTTTTTTTTTTTAATTTAAAACTAGATTTTGCTTTGCTATTGTGCTAAAATCCGTACCTGGTTTTTCCTGTATGTTTTGAATTCTTTTAAGGGCTAAGAACACATCTTTCTCCCTGTGCCTCCATTTTGTGCGCATCTTTTCTGTGTATTGTGTCTGCTATTTATCACATAAGCATTGTGTGAGGTGATGTGGACAACCATTGAAGGTAGAGCAAAGGGTTGATTGAAGTACAATCGTTTAAGTGTGAAATGTGTTTCTTAACTTGAGTAATTATGTCTAATTAAATCACACAGAATGTATACACCATTTTGATATGCTGTGGTGACCAGTGACAAGTGAAATTCCCTGCAGGAAAGGGCCTTTACAGATTCTCTGAGGTTCTACAGGGAAATCAATGACATTTTAATCTGAATTAAACATAGTTCCTGCAGAGAGGAGTCTAAGCAAGCCTGCAGAAAACTGCTGATTCTTTTGGTAAATAAGACATTTTCCTTCTTTCCTGTCCTAGTACTATGAAGATTTTCTGATGTAAATTTGCAAATTAATTGTTTGATATATAAGGTATTTGTGTATTTTTAGATGAAAAAATGACAGTTTAAATTTTGTATCAGGTTAAATACATGCAATAGAAAGATTAATTTTTTTTTTATATCTGATCTTCTGAAGATTAAAACCAATCCAAGCATAATCCCTCCCTGCTAGCTGAAATGCATTTTTAAAATGTTTCTTTAATTATCTAAACACTAGGACTTGCATATTGTATAACATCATATGATCATATCTAAAGTATTATTAATAGATTACTGTGTTAGAAAATACCGGAAAATCTCTCTCTGTAATTTTCCTGTATGCTTAGTTCTCTATTTCCTATATACGTTTAACACTTTTCTTTATTTGCTCATGGAAATAATATAATAACAATGTTTTGCATGTTCATTCATAGGGTCTCAAGCCCATACTAGCTAAATTCTCACAAATGAGGCTTTTGGGGACACTTCTGAATTTAAAACATATTTTTGAGGGTAGGGAATGCCACCCCTTTTTCACTCTTGTGGAAGCTGAAAGGCTTTTAGAATATTATTCTGGCAAACTTCCAGGTTTTCCTTTTATTTACTCAGCTCTTTAGGTGATCTGCCAGGAGTTAAGGTTTTGGATGAAGCCAGAAATTCTGGGCAGCTCCACCATGTATGTTTTCCAGCACCTGTGGCTCTGGGACAGTCCTGTAAGTTCTGTTATTTCTGACACTCCCTCCCGGAATCTATGAGCATCTGTTTTCTTGTAGAGTTTCTATTCCATGAAGAATCACTACTCATTTGTCCAAAATTCTTTCTGAGATATTTTATGAGGCAGAAATCCTAATTTTCTTTCTGATCATCCATGAATTGGGGGCTATAATTTAGTTATTCTTCATGTCTGGTGTACCTACGTTGTCTAATGTACCTACATTGAAAACTACCGAAAATAAAGAATAGTTGCTGGTTATCCCTTATCAACTTGTTAGTTCAGAGTTTGTGTTGGCTTTAAGAATTTTTCACTGCAGTTCATTGCATGAGGCAGACTTTCCTGATGATTCATGCAAACTATCTGAGTATGCTACAACAATCGCAGGAGATAATGTAGCTTTGGAAAGAATGTTTTGATACGCTTGACTTTTCTTGCATGGTTGTGGAAGAAAGGCACACTGGAAGAGACACAGTACTAAACAGAACAATGGAGAAAGTCTGCTGCAAGTCAATGTCCAGAATGGTCAACAACGTGGTAGAAATCACTATTCTGTTTTGTATTAGGGCAGCTCAAGTAGACCTTTGGAATTACTCTGTGTGAGTAGAGACATGTCAATGCAGCTATCTTCCTAATCACAAAAGACAGAATTTTTCCTGACTCTTCTCAATTTTTTCAGTCTTCATAATTATGATGTTTGTAAGACAAGACAGATGATCTCTGCAATTAAACAGAATTCGTGATTTGAGATCACTACATACTGGGAGACCAAACAGAATTGATGAATAAGATCCACTCGCATCAGTTCTTCAGATCATAATGCTGGAGCTACTGGAAATTGCTAGAATGGTTTTCATTTCTTTCCACCATTGTCGTGCTATTCATCCTTGACCTTACCCACCACATACATCATGAGCCATACTTTCAAAATCAGCACAGCATATTATATATATGTATATATATACTTGCACAAAACATTGCTTTGCTATGAATCTAGTTCTTGCGCACTTAAATAGGATTTGAGGGATTAATTAGTAGTTTGTGTATCCAAAGTCTTAGTTTACACATGCAGTAATTGATACACAATGATTTGTGGACACACTCTTTTTTGAAAACTGACCTTGCACAGATGAGTCTAGAAGTGCACAGTTTTCTTTCAAATACCATTTATTAGCTTGTTTGAGTGTCCTGGAATAAACTTCTTCAAAATGAACTAATAAAGAGATTGTATTATAAAACAAAACAAAACAGCTATAGGGAGTGTGGTTCTCTCAGCCATAAAAATCTGTTATGGAAAGAGACTCTTAATATACTGTGTTCTTGTGATTGGGACTCATTCTTTATTGTCCGTGATAGGCAATAGAAACCTGTATATATTTTGGAAATGTTTTGACTGTGGAATTGAAAAAAAAAACAAGAAATCTCCTTGCCAGTTGATTCTAACTTCTTTTGAAAAACTTGTGCAAAAATCTGTGTCTGTGTCTTCTCTATGACTGGAATGTTGGTGTAGGTCAGTGAATGAACCCTCAGCATTCAACAGGAAAAGTATCTCCAACCTCAGATCCAGACCAAAAAAAAAAGCCAGTATTAGTTTTGGCCAGATCTTCAGAGCTCTGTGAAGGAGTCTGAGATAGAAGACAAATACTTCCTTTTTGTCATGGTCTCCTCTAGACAGAAAGAGCATTCCTATTTAAAAGATTCTGTGTTAATACTTTGTCATTTTTAATCAGTCAGTTAAATGACAGTTAAACCTTTCACATGTTCACATCTAGTCTAGGAGAGAAATGAAATGAAGTGCCATGGCAACTAAAATGGGTGGTGGGCAAGTCTCACCTGCAAGGCAGCATGAGAAGGCCTGAATCTTGGATCCAGCTATAAATAATTTTGTCATCTTGATCATGTCTCTTAACAACTGGCAGTCTCAGTTGTTTGAGTTGTGACATGAGAATCCAGTACTCATTTACTTGAAAGTTCTAGGGTGTTTTGTATAAAGCTATATACAGAGAAAGAGTGATGCTCTAATACAATCTCTTGGGTTCACTTCTATTTTCTGTGGTTTCAGAGTGGTGCACTGACCTTGGCTGGACACTAGGTGCCCACAAATCTGCTCTATTGTTCCCCTTCCTCAACTGAACAGGAGAGAAAAATATAATAAAAAGCACAGGGCACATAGGCACACAAAAACACGTAATATAAGGACAAGGAGATCACTCAGCAGCTATTGTCACAGGCAAAACATATTCGACTTGGGAAAATTATTTTAATCTATTTCCAATCAAAATCAGAGTAGGATAATGAGAAATGAAAATAAATCTTTATACATCTTTCCCCCACCACTCCATTTTTCATGGCTCAACTTCACCCTCAAATTCTTTACCTCCTTTCCCTGACTGGCACAGGGGGACAGGGCATGGGGGTTGCAGTCAGTTCATGGTACATTGTCTTTGCTGCTTCTTTCTCCTCAAACTCTTCCCCTCCTCTGGTGTGGTGTTGCACCCACAGGAGACAGTCTTTCATAAACTTCTTCATTGTGAATCATTCCCAGGGGTAACAGTCCTCCATGAGCTTTTCACAGGGCGCAGTTCTTCAGGAACAGACTCTTCCTCCAGCATGGGTTCCCCATGGGCTCACAAGTCTTGCCAGCAAACCTGTTTCAGTATGGGGTCTCTATGGTGTCACAACCTCCTCTGTGTGCATCCACCTACTCCAGTGAGGGGTCCTCCATGGACTGCAGGTGGATATCTGCTCCACCATGGACCTCCATGGGCTGCAGGGGAACAACCTGCTTCACCACTGTCTTCACCATCTTTCCTCTGGCACCTGGAGCACCTCCTCCCCTCCCCTTCATTCTTCACTGACTTCGGTATCTGCAGTGTTGTATCTACTGACAATTTTCTTTTGTCTGTATCAGATCACACAGAATAATTTCAGGTTCATAGGCTTCAGTCTGAATATTTCAAAAAATGGGAGCTAAGCTTTCTAAAAATGAGTTAAGTCTGTCTTGGAAGCAATTAAATTATGGAATCTTAGAAACCATAGAATTGCTTAGGTTGGAAGGGACCTTTCAGGTAATCTAGTCTACCCATCAACCTAACACTGACAAAACCCATTACTAAACCATATCACTAAGCACTATGCCTACCAGTCTTTTAAATACTGCAAGGGATGATGACTCAACTAGTACCTCAGGCAGCCTGGTTCCCATGACCATAGGTANTGTCTTCACCATCTTTCCTCTGGCACCTGGAGCACCTCCTCCCCTCCCCTTCATTCTTCACTGACTTCGGTATCTGCAGTGTTGTATCTACTGACAATTTTCTTTTGTCTGTATCAGATCACACAGAATAATTTCAGGTTCATAGGCTTCAGTCTGAATATTTCAAAAAATGGGAGCTAAGCTTTCTAAAAATGAGTTAAGTCTGTCTTGGAAGCAATTAAATTATGGAATCTTAGAAACCATAGAATTGCTTAGGTTGGAAGGGACCTTTCAGGTAATCTAGTCTACCCATCAACCTAACACTGACAAAACCCATTACTAAACCATATCACTAAGCACTATG